>VZRQ01000454.1:0-71573 GCA_013397975.1 Machaerirhynchus nigripectus
TCCTCCTCTCTGCTTACCCTGGCTGCAAAGGCACTGGCTCCTAGAGCAGGGAGCAGCTCCACAGCACAGGCAGGAACAGTGCCCAGACTGTTACTGCCATGAAAGCTCCAGGAACAGCCTTTAGAGTGAACTACTGTAATCCATTGCACTGTTGAATGTGCAGTGTGGGCAGCAGGATGAGGGAAGGGATTTTGCCTCTCTACTCTGCCCTCCTGAGATGCTACCTGGAGTCCTGCATCCAGCTCTGGGGTCCCCAACTTAAAGACATGGACTTGTTGGAGTGAGTCCAGGAGCACCTCTGCTATGGAGACAGGCTGAGAGAGCTGGGGCTGCTCAGCCTGGGGAAGAAAAGGCTCCAAGGAGACCTTAGAGCACCCTCCAGTACCTAATGGGGCTACAAGAGAGATGGAGAGGGACTTTCACAAGGACATGTAATGGTAAGACTGGGGGAAATGGCTTCAAACTGAAATAGGGCAGGTTTAGATTAGACATTAGGAAGAAATTCTTTACTGTGGGGGTGGTGAGGCACTGGATCAGGTCTCCCAAAAAAGCTGTGGATGCTTCATCTTTGGAAGTGTTCAAGGCCAAGTTGGATGGGTCTCTGAGCAGCCTGGTCTAGTGGGAGGTTCCCTGCCATGGCAAGGGGGTGGGAACTAGATGGTTTTTAAGGTCTCTTCCAACCCAAACCATTCTATGGTTCTATGATCTGTGCAGCTGCTAAAAAAAAAAGAGACGGGAGACAGTGTGGTTTAAAAACTGAACAGTGGTTTAAAAATGGCATTGGCAGGATTTAGGAAATAATACTCAAAAAGCAGAATTTAAACTGATTAAAAATTTAAATGGAATTAAGGGAATTTAAATGGATAAAAGGTAATTCCCTCTTGCAATTAAGGCAACCATAACAAAAAAGGCACACATATGTGTGAAAATTTTTGCACAATCTACGTCTAACTCACCTACAGACTCCACAGACAAAAATCTCTGTAGGTTTGGCTTCCCTTCACAGATAGCTTTCAATTGTAGGTTGATCTCTAGGTGGTGAACTTCACTCAGTGTTGGAAAGATATTATCAAACGCAGTGCAACTAGTTTAGTCTCTCTTTTGTTACACTCACTGACCACAATCAGCTCCTCTGTCATTATCTCCTCATCTGTACAGCATCGTTTACTGTTGGTGCCACCAGAATATTCAGGTAACTGTGGAACAAGGAAGAGGAATTTGCAGCTCTTTAGATGGGACCCCTGGAAAAGAAAAGAACCCATCTATTTGCAATAGACTAATTTCTTATGAGCAATAACTTGCTATGAGTTAAAAATCCCCATGCTACTGCACAGCACTGCCATGTAAGCAAAGTTGTATGCCAGTGCAAGGAAAGTAAGTTCTCCAGGAAAGGTGTTCTTTCCCCAGGAAGCCTGTCTCTGCATCAGTTACATGACACATGAAATTCCTCTCTGTGACCTTGCTAGACTGTAGTAGTTTCTGCATTTAAAACATTTTCACAGCTGTATCACATCTCAATTCCAGATCCTAATTTTATTCTGGTGCCAGGAACTGAAACTGAAGGACGAGAAGAAGAGTTCTCAAACCACAGTATGTGCTTGAACTTACTTTGGTTGTCATCCTTTTACCTCTCAGTCACTGATCAGAAAAAAAAAAATTAAAATTGAAGCTGCAATGTTAACCTGATAAGCTATGGACAATCCCTCTAGTGAAAGCATTATCTGGGAAAGCTTTGAAATTGTATGTTTATTGACATAAATGAGGGCTTTTGCTCCAACACTACGTGAATGCTCACATCAAAACATCCCAAAGTTTTAAAGCTGTATGGTCATCAGTGAACGCCAGCTGGTGCAGAGCCCTGCACCTTTCAGTGGCATGGATGTTAACCCCTTGCTCTGCAAAGTGGGTTCACAGGACAGCACACCGTGCTCACGAATCTAACAGAAAAACAATCCACTGAAAATGCTATTTTAGAACGGCCCCCCAGTAGCTCTGAGATTACCTTTATGAGGTACCACAGATTTGTATCTCAGGCACTCCACCCTACCAGACTAAGTGCCAAGGACCTTCCCTTACCACCTGGGAAACGGTGTGGCTTGCAGTGCTATTAAGTGTCTTTTAGCAATTAGCTTCAGGGTAGTTATTGCACACTTTGAAACCTACAGCTCAAATTCACAAGTATTTATTTAGAAAAACATCAGTTTAAGGGCCCCTCCATTAGTCAGCTCTGACACACACTGTGCTCCTGATTCCTTAGTGGAATGCCTCAGTTGCTCCTTCATCCTCTCCTTTTATTCTAGGTTGATAAACCTTGCCATCCTTTCAGTCAATGGCTTGAAAAGAGTTAGTATTCCAAAACATTTTTATGGCACGGCAAGATATCTAATTAAGAGCATTTTATTGCCATCATGGCTGTTGTAGCTGAAGTTCTCTGCAAACATTTGAATATACTACGTTTTCATCACTGTTGAAAAAAATCCTTGCAAATGAACTCCAATTTAAGGTGCCATAAATCAACAGACCCCCTAACTGTCACTACAAAATTTTCAGAGTAAAAAACAGACAGGTGTTCTCAGAGGTCTTGCATGAATACCTGTCACCTGGTCGCTGCACTCTGTTGCATGACTTTGTTTTTCTAATCTTGTGACTAGTGTCAACATCAGTGGATTCAAGAGAAATGTTCGAAGTCATTCAAAATCATGAGGCTTTACTGGATGATCTTCAAAGTGATATTCATCAAGCAGCCAGCACCTTAGGTGACTTACAGAGACTATTTGAAAACAACGGTACAAGCATGGTGTTAGAAGTGAACCAGAGCAATTCAGGTGAGAGGTCTGATGCAGAATTACCAGCCCATGGTAGGCCCTGTGAAACCACACAGATCAGAAAGAAAATGTGAAAGCAGAAATACCCCGTAATTCCTTGGTCTGCTGGTTGCTTCTAAAAAGAGAAAACAAAAAGGGTGCAATCCCAATGCAAATGAATGAACCAAAGAGTAACTTGAAATGGGAAATGAGAGGAAAGGCAGAGTTCAGAACATTCCTTAATTACAGAATAAAGAGGTTGCTTAAAATTTGTTAACCTCACTGTTCTGCTTCTATGGCTTCTTCTCTTCTGTGGGGATGCAGAGTTTAGACCTGTTCTTTTTCCATACTCATGCTATATACTCTGATGTGTGGAATTGCAGACTGGTGTTATATGAAAAAATGAAATATTTGATCTATCTCCGGAACACTCCTTCTGCAATACACAGGAGTGGGGAAAAAAGGAGCTGCTGAATTTGACCTACCATAGTGAGCCACTGGCTTGCAGAAACATTTTCTAAGGATATAGACTATGGTACTCAGGAAACTTCAAGGCACTCAAGTCTGAACTTTAAAGTTAGAGACTAAGCCTTAGTATAATTCCCATGTAGTAGAGGTATTTCAGAGATTTTCCAAGTTATTTACTCCTGACATGGAATATTAAGCTGTTAAGATGCTGTATAACTTCGTGGAGTTGAAAGCATGAGAAAAAGAACATTATAACACAGTTACAAAAGGAAGAGCCCACCAACTAAGCACTGTTGGGAAAATGGACAGTTATGGCCACTGGCAAAACTGCCTGTCCAAGGGTTTCAAAAAACATCATTTTTAAGACATAAATGGGAAGTCAACACATATCCAGTTTATTGTCTGCAGACTCATAGACATCATGTACTTTATAGTAACCTTGATTTAACACTAGGCTATTTTTGCAATTGTCATAATTTATCATGAGGTCAGATAGTAAGAGTAAGATGGCAACTACTATAGAAAAATGCACATGTGAGTTATCCTGGCTAGACTGTGTTCAAAAAGCAGAATTTAAATTGAATTAATTTTTTTTTCTACTGTATTAACAGATCATCAGGAAAGGCTTCTGCAGCAAGTTTTGTTTCCTCACGTGGAGAATTTTCTAAGGAGACATTTTGACCCAGTGTGGGCAAGCTTCAACAGAAGCTTACAGAACCTCTCCAACATAGTAAGAACCCTGTCCCATGATGTGGAAGCCAACAAGAAAAGCATAGAAAGATTCCAAGAGAGCACTGTGCCCAAAAAGGAATTTCAGGAGCTGGGAACTAAATTTGAATCAAAAGTCCAAGAAAACACAGTGAAAGTTGATCAGGTGAAAAGAGATATAGAGGACCAAGTGCACATGCAGCAGGCTAATATTCACTATAATCTCAGCATGATCAAGGCAGATACTGACACGAAACTCAAGAAGCTTCATAAGATACAGCAGTCCCATTTCTTAGCTTTGAACAACAGCATAGCAAACATGAAACAAGAGCAAAACCTTCTTGAAAATAAATTGGAGGCTTTGAAAAAAAATTTAACAGAACTCTCTTCACATCATGGTCCCAAAGATGAAAACAGCCAATTAACCAGCAGACAAATAAGTGAAATTCTGTCAGGGCATGCAAAGCAGCTCAAAGAACTTTACATGGAGTCAGATGTGGCCTTTCAGAATATTGAAGTTTTAGAGAGGTGGTTTAAGGAGTTAAAGAAAAACATCTCAAAGTATAGGCCAGAAGATCTTACAATAACTTTAGCTGAGAAATCAGTTATTATGGAAGAGAACAATGCAGCAATGGAAAGGCAGATATCAGAGCTCAACTACACTCTCTCAAACCTTCAGGAAAACTATTCAGATCTATTGCGGTACATGGAGGAATGCAATTGCCAGAGAATATCTTCTGACACTGATGTACTGGAGGAAGATCCAAGGAATAGCACTTATTCCCTTGAAGATACCCAGTCAAAGGATATGAAGCACTTAGAGTCAGTTTTCAGAGATCTCTTCCAGAGTGAAATTGAAGAGCTCTCCTCAGCTATTCCATCCATCCATCTGTCTCTTAATCTCCGTCAAGAGGAGAACAGACGGCTTCAGTCACAGGTTACGGCTTTTTCAGAAGACATAGGCTTGTTGAAGAAGAAAGACGAAGAAATTCATCGACACATCAAGTATCTCAACAGTTCTTTTAGCTCTCTTTTGAAAGATGCAATGCGGCACGAAGAAGCACTGGAGGCTTTACTGAGACACGAATTCCTGGATGTCTTTTTTGAAGATGATTTTAGTAGCCTAATACCATCAATATTTCAGCTGCAAGAATCTCTCAGATACTTCTCAGATAAACTGCAAGAACAAAATGCAACTTTAGAATCTCTTAGGAGATTTCATCCCTTGGAGAGAGGCCACCAGGACAATCCTGATGCTCACGTGCCTCCTAAGCACCCCAAGCAGGAAACGCAAACCTCCTCTACTCTACAAGAAGTCAGCAGTCAACGCAGCATTGTAGAACACATGGAACCTAACTATGAGGCTGCCAAAGATGACTCCTTGGATAGCTCAGCTTATAATGATATCATGACTCTGAAGAATGATATCAAACACCTGAGCCTGGCAATCAAGAGGCATGAATCCAGAGGTGATGTGAGTCTCTGCTGCAATCATACTATAGCAAATGCAATTGAGCCACTCAATGTTTCTGTAGAAACTCTCTCTGCAGATTTAGCAACCATCAAGCAGAATCTTGAGGAACATCTGTTGACTTTTAAAAAGCTATTTGGAAGTAATGAAGAGTTAGTTGCCTCAAATACAAGTCTGGATGTTACAAAGATTCAGTCAGTGCTGAACAGAAAAGGGAGAAGGCAACAGAAGGGTCAAGACAAGCAAAGAGACAAGAAAAGGCCTGAGAAGCACAGAGGAAATACACAAACAAGTGGGAGAAATACGGTGCAGGCAGAACTTGTGGAAAAAGGTGTGTTCTTTACTTTTACTTGCCCATGTGCAGGTCTAGCTTCTTTCTGGGCCCTGCTGCAAGTTCCACACACAGAGCATATTAGTTACAAGAACTGTCAGGTATCTTGTGGGATGCTGGAGGGAGAAATTCTGACATTACTTACATCTTCCCCCCTCCACCAAAAAAAGCAGTTTGAGTGAGAACCAAGTCGATATGCTGCTGTATTTTGCTCAAGGCCAATAAAATTACACCTGTTATAGCTTCTAGGAAATTTGCCTTGAACTAAGCCAACTTCAAGTGTTTAGAAGACAAATTTTGTTTGAAGATGCTCATGTTAATGCAGTTGCAGTTTTCTCTTTGGAAGCTGATGTGGAATGCTTCTTTTTCCCTGTTACTTTGTTACTTGAATCTGGAAGGAGTATACTCAAAGCACCAACTCCTTCTCAAGGCGGACAAACACATTAAATGAACTGCTATAATTTGCACAAGTGGAACAGGCAGGACTGACCAGAGAACACACACACTCTTAAAACTAAGCCTCAGAGACAAGTTTTCAGCTTATACTTCACTGGGACTGACCAGTTCCCTTTCTCTGTAAACATGGGACTGTAAGCACCTGGTAATTACAACCACCAAAGTTTTAGCATTGGCTTTTATGATTGTAGCCTTTGGTATGGATAAATAACATAGAACAGAAATCAGCCCTTTAGGCATCTGTGCTGCAAAACTGTAGTTAAGACTAAACAAGCAGAGAATATATCCTTAACTAATTTATTTTTAGGACAGTAAAAAAAAGCTGTTTTTTTTTCCCCTGGGTGGTCCCAGTGTTATACTTTTCCAAGAGTTTCAGGGAAGCATTTGATCTATTCCAGTGCACATACCCACTTCCAGCTAGTGTCTAGCTTTGCAAAGCAGCATACAAAAATCAGGCCTGACAGGGATTCATCTTATCTCCCATCTTGATGATCCTGGGGAGAGAAGAGCGCTCACTCACTGCTAAAATCCTGTTCCTCTTTCTCTTTCAGACTCATTGGTGGCATTCCATGTGGGATTCTCAGAAAGAAAGGATAAAGAAAAAACTGTGAAGTTTAATGAGACATACCTTAATTATGGAAACAGCTATTTCTCTGAACACGGCCACTTTAAAGCACCACACAAAGGTGTCTACCTGTTTGTCATCTCTGTGGAGTTCAGCTCAGGACCAGCACTGGGACAACTCTCCTTCAGCCGTGGGTACAAAAGAATTCTCTCCAGCAGCCAGAGGAAAAGCCCACATGGAAACACCATGACTACTTTTGCTATGGCAGAAATGGAGAAGGGGGAGACAGTGTGCTTTGAATTGCTGCACGGCTCTGTAGTGAAACGAAGCCCACCTGGGACAACTATGGGTGGATTCCTAATATCTAAAACTTGAATAGTGACATTTATGTTTTATTAATCTCTT
Organism: Machaerirhynchus nigripectus; assembly: GCA_013397975.1. NCBI lineage: Eukaryota > Metazoa > Chordata > Aves > Passeriformes > Dicruridae > Machaerirhynchus > Machaerirhynchus nigripectus. Next base: position 7,209 of record VZRQ01000454.1, read on the forward strand.
TCCATAGGTGCGATGGATGCATTCACTATTGCTTCATCTGTGATGTATTCAATGCTACTGCATGTGTTTAAACATAGCACTACCCTAGGTTTGTTTTCGTGCTTCTTTTCTGGAAGTGTTTGGCTTTTGATTAGTTGCTTATGAGCAGCAATGGGTTCTTTCAACTGAAAACCTAATGGTTTGGACTCCAAATGTATCAGCACACACATTCCCAAATCCTTCCAATGTGAGAACTGCACACGTTTTGTGGGACTTCCTTCACTTAGAACACCAATTTCCCTTTTCCCATGGCAAATACACTCACCAGTGGCAACAAACAGATTTTAGATAGGACTGCATATAGCAGCTCTCATACTATGTGAATGGTACCTTAAAATCCAGAAGCCAGGGCAGTTTAACCTTTTAGTTCTCTGTGGACCACAGACTATCTTGGAAACTCTGCAACTCACTCCAATGTTTCAGTCCCTGCACAACAGGAACACCAGAAGAGATCCATTAAATCCAGTAAAATTCACTCTAGTGCTAGTATTTGCAAGCAACTATCTTGTTAAAATAGCCCAGACTTTGTTTCTGGGCTGTGTTGTATTTCAACTGCACTGCAAAAATTTAAAGCATTATTAAGATGAATTACATTTACATCTAAATACTTAGAAAATGTCAACAATATTTTAAAAATATTGGTGAAACGGCAGTTTATTTCTAAAGTTAATCCTGAAGATTATCATGAATTCAGCCCAGAATTCAGCATTTACTAAGTATTTTAAAACCAAGCAAGCAAAACTAAAACCAAAAGGCAAGCTCGTTGGTCTGTTCTCACTGCAGAATACAAATCTGTAATTAGAGCAAACCAAAGAGTAGGATTCTTGAAATGTAGAGGGTTTTTTTTTTAATTTCCAAAACTTCAAGGTGACCACGCCTGGTCATGTCTTAAACTTTTTTCTGTCAAATAAAACTTCCCAAAGACTTTCACGTTAAAGAAGTTCAAGCATTGTGTTATTTTTTGTCTATCTTAATACCTTACAAGCAATATGAAACCAATTATATTTGCCAAAATGAAATGCACTTTGAAATTCCCAATATTTTGGATGAAGATATAAGTTCTTATTATGTAAACTCCACCCTTTTAAAGTAGCATTTTTAAACAGATACCTATTCTGCTGTTAAGGAATTTTCTCCCCACCCAGCAGTATTCTAAGCAACACTCAATTATTATTAATTGTTAAAAACCCCCAACACACCGGTACCAACACACACCGCACCTACGGCAACAGTCTGACAAGCAGGCTACACCTATCTTTTGAAATAAAGCTACAAAGAAGCTTCAGCTACTGCCTTGCAGAGAACATTGTTTTCCCTATCCTGAAAAATCCAAGAAAACTAACAACTAAAAATGCTCCATATCTCCTCTGGCCAATGCTGATTTCCAAATATGACTGGGCCAGGTGTTCCTGTTTTTCTAGGATGGAGCCACAGCTCACACTTCTCTGCTGCAGGCAGCACAAAGTACCTGCAAGCTCAGTGTCATCTTCTGTCCCACAGATTGCTCAAATACCCGAGGGAAGGAAGAGAATAAAATTGAAGAGGTGAAATGAAGAAAAGTATCAAATTGTAAGTTTAGGTTCTTTCAGTACAAAGCTACCATCCTGGGGTGACTTGGATGGGTTTTCACCAGTGTTCCTCCAATTCCTGACTTTTGTGGAGGCAGCATTCTGCAGAGCCAGGCCAAGTGTGCTGCCTAGGTCAGGGTGGTTCAAGGAACACCCCATCTTCAGTGCACACCAATTCTGCAGCCACCAGCCAAGTTCCACAAATAAAGACAGCTGGGGAATATGTATATGTTACATATGGGGGATATGATATGCATATATCTTTAAAAACACTTTGTTTTTAAAGCTTTGATAGAAAGCTTCAACTGGAATGAAAACCATACAGCTACTTAGAAATGGACACAGGAGGTAGTAGAGAGCATTGCAGTTAGTCCAGTTAGGACTTCTACAGGTTTGGTGTCCTTCCTTGTGCTTACCAGAGTTTACTTTTGTTGAAGAATATGCCAGACGAGTTCAGAGAACACTGGCTCCACAGCGAACAAAACGTTAAAGATGATTTCATATTTTAAAGACATCTTCAAATACGTGCTTAAGTTAGCCACCTGCATACACAAAGAAGACACACTTGACTGAAAGACTAATTTTTTTGCTACGAAGCAAAAAATTAATGAAAGACAATGGGTTAAAACACTCTGCTGGCTGCATAAGCCAGGAAGACTGACTTCCTTCTCAAGCTTCAAGAGAAAGATGATTAATCTACTGGGCTGTGGTTGTGTTTGTTCAAAGCAATAAACCAGCTTTTTCATAAGCCTCCATCTAAACCACTCCTGCATTTTTTGGTGGGATGGTTGTTTGGGCTTTTTTATAAGATCAACACAGCCACATCACCATGACATGCATTTTTAGGCAAACTAGAGGAATCAATTTAATGAAGGTAATTTAAAATACAGCTATTGGTTGGCTCAGAGGATTTAGGAGAATTTCCAAACACGAGAAACAACCTGAAGATGGCCATAGGCACTGGGAAGAGTTGTCTGTAAGAGCTTCAGCTTCCCTCATAGCAGACTGACTAGACTGACGTGCCTGATGGCCAGGCACCAACAGGCACAGAAACACGTGTGCTCACTCCAGGATACAGATATATGTATTGTCAATCTGAGACTCATATGTAAAAATAAAAGCTTCCAACAGCTTTTAGTACTTCCTAGAAACCTGCCAGAAAACATCGCCACTGCTTCAAGTTTCTGTATTTCCAGATCAAACCACTAAGCTTTATAACAAGGTAGAAAGCTGTGCATCTTAATGCCTTCATGGAATTATTTTGTTACTGAAACTTCTGCTGCTTTATGAATGTCAGTGTCTTATAGTACATTTTAAAATTAAAGTCTCCTACTTTTTTTTTCTTTTCCATTAATAAGACAATCTCTTTACTGTACTCCAAATTCAAGTACCAATTGTATCATATACAAACAATTTTACTTTCTATAGATCCAGAAATGCCTGAATTCTGCAGATAATATCCACATCAAGCCAGAGTCTGAAGCCCATGGAGATCTCCTCATGAACCAGACTCAGGAGGTGGTCAGCCCACAGTAGTGGTTCTTTCACTGCTCAGATCCACAGCTGATACTGATTTGCTGCATTACCACCAGTGAGAAAGACCGAAGTGGTGTTTTGGGGAAAGGTGAAGATAAAACTGCAGAAGGGATAAAGGAAATTAATGGAATTAAATCTGATCCTTTCTGAATTTAGTGATACTTCTTCTAGTTATTTAAAAGCTTGTGATTCAATTTGCTAACTACTCAGTTTGCTTTTTGGTATGCCCACAAAACGTCCCTGTGGGGTGTTTGCACATTTCACTTGATACAGATGTTTCACTTCTTAGATACTGATGCAAGCTCATCAGTAACTTATCTTATATAGGGGTCAGACACACCCATATATAAAGGAGAACATTTCCGTATTCATTATTAGCAGGCAGTAGAACTTACTTTTCACTTCTCAGAACGCCCCAATTTTTTTCCAGATCTCTTCTTTAGGATACAGCACCACCCCGTGGCCGTTTCACGAAAGAACACCGGGAGACAACGCTGCTCATGAAAACACGGACAGGTGCGAACACTTACCCACTATTTACATTATGTCCTCCTGCAACGCTAACATGAAATCCCAGTTTTAAATCCAACCACGACCGCTGCAATCAGTGAAGACATCCCACAAACAACGTAACAGCCACAAGCATAGGAAAAAGGTTTACTTTGGCAAGATACTAATTTAAGGAGACCAAATCTTTGTGCAATCTAGTTCCCTAGTATTACGTATTAAGGAAAGAAAGGTTTGAAACTACATTGTCTAACCTTTCCACTGCACTCTACTGCAAGAATTTAACACTTGATTGTATAGGGAAAACAAATAAAGGTTTATAATTATAATACACTGGTAACAGTTTTTATGATGTTCAGATATCAAACCTTTCTAGGTACTGTAAAAAATATATATTTAAATCTAAGATTTTTCCTGATTAAAGGCAAAAAGAGAACAGAAGCTGATCTTACTTCTTCCTTCTTGCGAACTAAAGTGAACGCTATGGAAAATAAGCCAATGAGAAAATTGCAATGAGAAAAAAAATTCTGACACTATGTACTCACAGGTGAGATACCCCCTTAACTGGTCTTCATTTGCTTGAATCATAAAAACCAGAATAAATTTAGCAGGATATACAGAAGCACCTGCATATTTCTGCAACAAACAGTACATATGCATATTAAGCTCAAATCTCGTAATTGGGATACTATCACACAAAAAGAACATTGTACACAGAGGGAACAAAAAGCAATTACAAAATTCCCCATCCCTTTATTTTTTCTCTTTTTACTTGATAAGCTTGAGGCAAATTTATATGGATAAAACCAACATGTAGTGAACTTGCATATGTTCAAATAAAAGTATTATTTGATTTTGACTTGCTTCTGGCTTTGCCGTAACACAGGGATAAAAATCAGGAGAGGGAAACACTTGTTTTTTACTGTTGCACCCAAATTTTGTGCAAAGGAATAAAGAGCCTGAACTTAGAGAGCACCAAGTAATTCTCAACACCATTGAACAATAAAAGCAGTAATTAACAACTTATTCAGAGACTGTGGGGGGAAAAAAAGCCATAAACGAGGTATGAAAAAGTAGGGAATTATTTAGTTACAGTATTATGATTTCCAAGTCATTACACTTTTAAGGCAAAATCTTATAGTAACAAAACACATTACTAATGTGTACTAAAATAAGGTTATTTACTTAAAAATGATACATTGGACATAATCTGTGTACAGAACAAGCAATTCATGGTAAACTCAATAAGGCACCTTCTAAAGCAGATGCTGTACAAAATACATTAGTGTGTTACATTTTTAAAGTAGTATTCTACACTTCTGGCATATAACACACACAAGAGTGTGACCATTTGTCTTGTTCCACTCTTCTTTCATATTTTATTTACATCTTCTCTAGGTTAACTACAATGTTATTTATTCTTCTTGTATACAATATAGTACATTTCATTTTGGGCATGTCACGTCAGAGCACAAACGTCACTACATGATGTGGGCTTCTACAACTGCATTAAACAGTAAAACATTACAAAGCAACAATTACATTAGGTTTGTCAAAAAACCAGAAGTAATGTGCCCTCTACTTCCGCTGCACAACCAAGGCTGAGCACCATGGTTCCATAAAGCACTGTACTGTGCAACACTGCCAGCTGCTTTTAGACATCACCCCTACTTGGAATAAAGACTGTGGGCACAGGATAAAGACTTGACTCAGAGGCACTGTCAGGAGAGTGAGGAAAGGCTAAAATCATTCTAGTATTTCACAGAAGATGAGCATGTAACTTCCCTTTAAAAATATCTGCAACAGCAAAAGAATGTTTTTTAACTTTATATCTCTGCTCTTCAAACACTTTAGACCATTAAAATACAGTCTGTTAAGACAGAGTAGATGAAATGTACCCAAATGATCTGTTTTATAAACACATTCAAATGGTCATTTAGATCAAGATCAAAAATTTGGTTCTAGACTACTATGGAGGTAACTTAAAATATTAATTTTACATTTCATTCAAGACCTCAAGAAAGACTAATTAAGAAAATAATTGGAAGGAATTGATGGATATTGGGAAAACTTTTTCTTGACGAAAAAATTACAGTAATTAAAACTCAGAATAAATTCAGAATGTAATTTTCTCTGTAGGAATATCACATTTCTGGTGGAATTTACAAGTTAACCAGGAACACAAAAGCCTTCCTTTTAGTTGCTGTAACAATCAGAATGAAGTGACTCCAATTATTTCCATCTAACTAAAATCACATGGAACAGGTTAAATAAACACAAACAATCCCTCCATATAAGTGTTTAAGAACTTCCAAGGCACAGTCTTGATACTCCCCAAGGTATTTTCCACACAGTTGATTTTTTTATTGAAAAGAAAAAAAAAAAAAAAAAGAGAACACTTGCCAATTTTGGAGGAATATTTTTTTGGATGACAAATGCTTAAAATTTTGACCAACAAAATGAGATTAATCACAGTCCAGTAAAAGAATCCTACTACCCTCTCTGACCTTAAAGGCTTCTGAACTCTACAGGATTGCATAAAGCAACAACTTACCTTTGGAGTCTGCATTAATTATGCTTAGTTATATAAAAATTAATGGGCTGGCTTTGAGCACATTCTTTTTCCCCAAATGATTGTAAAGTATCAGTGTAGATATCCTTTAGTATTAAAATTTTGTTGAGTAGCAGAATCAAGGAAGCTCCCGTTCAGCACAAAAAAAACTACACGTATATGATACATTTCAGTATGAAGAGAGTAACTGAACTGCTGAAAAATTAGGTTTAAGGCAAAATTTTTTTCTTCCCTCTCAAAAAATCATCTTTGCAGCAGTTGGCTCGCTCTATGTTAAAGTAAATGTGTAAATCAATTTAGGTCCCAAGGTGCCTAACCATCTTATCGCCTTGCAGATACCTAAACAATGGAAAAGAAAATAAGTGAAAATTTACAAACTATTGGAATTCATACTTCCAGCATGGGCTTCCTGAAGACTTGGGAAAAATGAACTAAAAAAAAAAAAATCCACAAAACATGTTTACAGCTAATAATGATGTGGCAACTTCTAAAAGAAATGACAATATTCTACATAGGACAGGGTTAATTTAAACAGACCTCCATGCTTCGAAAGTTTAAGCTAGCAGGGTACCTACATAAACATTTTTTCCTTCTTATTGATAAAAATTCTAGAGAAGGAAAAAAAAAGCTTATCCCTTACTTTTTTTGGCTTACACCAAAAATTTTTCCAACTACCTGTGCAAAAATTATGCGCGAGGACATGATTAACAATTTCGAAATCATCATATATTTCTTGGCAATGGACGGAGAAACATTTTTTTAAAAAGCCCTTTATCATGAGGATTGTGGCACAATATCATATATCTCTCGCTGTTTTCAAATAAGTTAAAGTTGACACACCTATGAACTTCTCAGCCAGAATACATATTAATACTTAAAGGCATTACTAAACAAAAGTAATGACTTTATTAAAAAAAAAAAAGTCCCTTGAAATAGCTAGTTTTCTATAAAATATGTAGAACTGTTAAATAAAGTCTGTACATCACAATAGAAAATAAAAATACTGCAATCTTTTGCCTGACCATTTACATTATGGGAACTACAGGATTAAAACAAAAAAGTAACATGCTAGAAGGTTGTAATTGTTCACAAATCACATTACTCCTGTGTTACATTGCTTTCTATCAGCTGTATTTTCAAGGGAAATTTAAACACATCAAAACAATCTCCATGTAAGTATTTTAAGACAACAAATAATCTGGCATAAATCAATCTGAAGTTTTAACATTTTTCATCAATTTTGGTATTATTTTTAACTTTTTTCTTCAAATCTCAACTATGGCATGTGTGTGTGTGCATATACCTAATTGTACACATGTACCTCAGACTAGGTATTTCTTGTTCTGTTTTTTTTAATAAAGCACAAAACACACCATATAAATAACTTCCCTTTTTAAAGTTATCTAGAACAAGATTTACAGTACAAAGTTATAGGCACTTAAATTATCAAATAGATTTAATGGTTCCAATACTGTGTGTTCAATCTTCAGACGATTCATGCTTTGTAGCTTCAGCTTGAGTTATGGTACTATTTTCTAACTTCCAAGTAGAAGTGCCAAAGGAGTTATAAATCAGTAATTTTGCCTTACAGTAACCTCATGGAGGGTTCTGGTTTCTAACCAACTTGTGCGGGTCAGTGGTGAAAATGGGGGAACTTCAGTTTCTTGTGCAGGTCAAACAGCTGGCACAATAAAACCAAGTTTTGCAATTGCACTAACTTACTGTATCTTCATTAATTAATTTCAATGCCATTCCTCCCAAACTAACTAGAACTTAAAACACCCACTGATTTACCTTGTCTCAAATCTTCACTGCCACTAAGTGGCCCACAGATGTGGCCTCCTGTGTCTACATCAGAGCAACCCAGCTCCAAATCTTCTGCGCGCTGGGGATCTGATCTTCAACAGTTCATGTACTCAGTTCTCCTGGTCTTGACCTTTACTGCATTCTCTTATCTTCAGAGCACCCAGAGCTTCCTGCCTTCCCTCTTTTGTGTCTGTAAACCAGACTTGTTCTCAAGCCTTTCAAAACTCACCTTCTGCCTAGTTTTGTCAAATGATGAAAGAGCACATTGCTACAGCTGACAAATCCCCTCTTCGTGGGAAGAAGAAGTTCAGAGCACGACAGCCACCTATCAGTGAGTCCCAATAGAGCAGGAAGGCAAAACACATCATCATTGGTCTTTCTGCTAAGATGTAAAGTATTCTATGGCAAAAATGCTGGTTGAATGAGGCACTGTGAAAAAATATGACAAATTTCAGAGATCAAATTACAGAGCTCTCTCTAGACTGCAAGCGAGATGACCGAGGCAGCCTACATCTCTAGAAGAGATAGTTTTAAGCTCCTTACAGATTTAGGTAGGCATTCCTTAATTGATTAATTGTTCACATTTTTGCAGTTCTCCTTGTGACCAAATCAAAAACAGAAAAAAAATTACAACTGAGATTTCTGAAGATAACTTAATGGCAAAAGATTCCATAGCAAATCTCTGATTGTGGAGCCACAAAATGCACGGAGCCCTGACCATAAAACTTTGTTCATTTAAATGGTTTCTTATCTATTCCAAATGACAGCAAAATAATCCTGGCACACACATAAAGGCATAAAGAACTGTTAAACTGAGTAGTATCACAAACAGATTCATAACCTACAGGCTGTTTCACCAAAACTTGGTATGGATTCACTAGGTTTTACCAGGTAGAAGGCAAAAAAAAAAAAAAAGCTTATATTCTCCATCTCTGTTGAATCCATATAGCTTGTTAGGCTTTCACAGAAAGCACTGTAATCTGAACATTCAATTCAGTACCCAGAGTTTTACTGGAGACTCACTAAGTATGACTGAAGTCTCAATGCAGCTCAAACCAAAACAAAACGTGTATTTTCTCGAGGCTGTCCATGTATGTAGTACGTAGTGTATAGAGGCTCTCAGTATCACGGTCTATGAAGTACTGAAAGATTTCATTAGCAGCCTGTAGAAGTGTGCTGAGAAAATATACTGAATCTCAGTTATTTCCTCTTTTCTATTTCTATCTTCCTCACCCACGTTTGAGTGAAAAGATTTAGGGAGTCCAGCTTTGCTCTCCAAAGTCAATTTCCTATGTCAAATCTTTACGTCTTGTGATTCCACCATCTTGGCAAGTGTCTTCTTGATCCTCAAGGCAGTGAGCCTTGAGGCAGGATTATGAGCCCAGCACTCAGACATCAACTTCAATATTGCTCTTAAACACTGCAAAAGGAAAAGCAAAGGAACATTATTGTAACAACTGCTACATCCAAAGGGTATAATTTTGGTCCACTGTCAAGCTCAAATTACAGAACTTTCAAGTCCAAAAATGTGCAACTTCCAAATTTTCTGCAAAATTGTTGGTAGAAAACTATTATAATAAAAGAAATCCCCAAACCCAACACCCATATGCCAATGCTTCTCTTCCGTCTCCCTCACTGCTTAGTATTACAGTAGCTGGAACTAATGGAAGTGCAGATTTAGTTTTCCAATGATGCCATTACCAGAAATTCTCGGTACAACTCACAAACAGTGGTACAAATACGGCAGCAATAAACAGAAGAATCTCCATATATATGACAGGAAAACCATAGAGAATTCTTTCAGGAAAAATGAAGATGTGGCAACAGGTCTTTAAGCAGTCAGAAAAAAAAAAAAGGAGAAAACTGGGGATTCATAGAAGAAACAGAAGAAGGCAAGGACTTGGGGAAGAATGCCTATGGCATATTTAACTTGCTATGTGAAATAGTTATGTCTTATTTACTGTGTTCAAACTGTGGCCCTTTAAAAACACATCTAAATGAAAATATTTTAGTTACATCACAGATTGTACTGGGATGTAAGAGTGAAAAAGGAAAAAAGGAAAGAGGAAATCCACAAAGGAACTGTTTCATCTTTCATGAAGTATCTTATGCCACAAACCAGTAAGCTATATACATGAAGACTAATAAAATCAATTAAAAATTCATTTAAGTTTTAGCTCCAATTGCAACTCTGAATATATTCTACTATCTAAAATAGATGATCTCAAGTAGAGTAGTATTCGTACAATTGGATGCTGCATCTTTCCCTATTATTGCTGCGAGGTTTTCAAAGTACCAGAATGTCTGAATGCAGTCCCTACTTACAACATTTTAGTATTCATTAAACTAAAATACCCTCCCATATTAATGAACAAACTGAAGCAGTTTTTCCTCTCAGCACACTCACTTCATCACTGTTCCATCTGTTCGACACCACTGGGCGCAGGCGTTTGACACACACCACTTCTCTCATGTCCTCATAAGATGGGTCGTTTGGCACCATGTCATAATATGGCAACTGATACTCTTCAACAATACCTGCAGATAATTGTGAAAGATTAAGAACAATTAAAGGAAATAAATCTATACATCTACTTGGATTTCGTAAGCCAGGAACAAAAATTAACTCTGTGCCAAGTTAAACTCACCACACTGTTTTACTGTGGTAAAAATCTGAAAATTTCACTACAACAATAATTTACCATAAAAGCTCCAATATTATGATTATTAACTTTAGTAGCTATGATAATTCCTTGTAGTGCCTTTGATTTTGATACCAACTGCTGAATTTGGCTTTTTCTAATCCACTACATGCTACAAAGAAGCACAGAGACATGTAAGATGGAAGAAGAATATAGGTGAAGATCCATAAGGATACAAAAGACGAGTAAAAGAAAAGCCAGGATGACTCACAAAAATATGTGTCAAACTACTACTACTGCTTTTAAAGAATACAAGACTGATGATACAGCAAGCTAATTATATTATTTCCTGGTGAGGCATTGCTGAAGTGAGGGAAGGGCCTGGTAGATTTCATACAGAATATTTATTGAGAAGTTTACCTCCTGTGACACAGCGCCGAGCCATTTCCCAAATGATCAGCCCAAAACTGTAGATGTCAGCCATGATGTACGGCTGGAAATGGTTTTTATTCAGGCTTTCATCCAAGACCTCTGGAGCCATGTAACGTTTTGTTCCCACTCTAGTGTTCAAGGGAACGTCAACTTCATTTGTGTCACTATATGAAAACATTAGGAAGTTAATGAATTGTGGACTGTTACGAGGTATGAAATCCTGTATGGCACAATCACTAAAAAGACAATACTCTGTCTCCATAGAACTTAAACTAATAAAAGTACTTAATAATACTATATATGTTTTGACTGTCTATATGATGTTCAAATTTTCTATGAAAGAACTTACAGGATTGCAATTACTATGGAAGGCTAGTTTTGAATAAAAAATTAGTCATCATTTCCTCTACAAAACTTTTATTTTCCATAAGAAGAATATTTTCATTGTTTCTTAACAATCTATTTTCATCGTGACGTCTACCAGCATTCGAGAACAACATTTTACTCTCAAAACTGAAAAAAAAAAAAAGAAAGCATGCAACCAAATGATTCCATCTCCTTTTAAACTGGGTATCTGGTGCCAAATAAATGAATGAATAAATAAATAAATAAAATTACATTAATGTTTTCCCATTACAGAGGATTTGCTACCTGTTAAACTTGACTGCAAGACCCAAGTCTGCAATGCAGCAGGTTCCATTTTTCTTTATCAGGATGTTTTTACTCTTCAGGTCCCTGTGTGCAATCGCAGGCTTGCCTTGTGTCCCATAGATTTCCGTGTGCAGGTGGCACAGGCCACACGCAGCAGAATAGGCCAGTTTGAGCAGAGCCCTGTTGTCCAGCGTAGTGCATTTCAGAAAATCATACAATGATCCGTTTTCATGATAATCTGTGATCAAGTAAAGCTGTGTCCAGGAGCCAGTGCCTTTAATATCTGCTGCTATGAAACCTATGAAATGTATAAACCAAGTTACTATTTATTTGCACATAATTTTTTTATGTAGTAGATTTAGTAATAATTCCTAAAGATATATTGCCTTGTACTGTATCAGAAGGTATGTGCTCCCCTTATGAAAACTAATAATGTAGAAGCTCTGATTCTATTTGTACATGAGCTCACCAGTCCAGGCTTCCAGCAAAGAGACTGCAGACACGTTTCCAACCAAGAACAGCAAGATTCTACCCTTCCAATAGCATTTTATTAGCACACATTATGGGAAACCCATCTGGGTTATTCCACAGAAGCTGCCTTAGACCCCTCAAGCCAGCCACTAAGAGCTCCTCCTCCTCCACCCTCACGCCACTCTCCAGTAGGCAAGCAACGTCCTCCTGCCTTACCGAGGATGTTTTCATGTCGCATGAGGACAGTTTGGTAAATCTCTGTTTCTCGGAACCAGCTGGCTTCTTCTGTGGTGAAGAACACTTTCACTGCCACTTTTTCACCCCTCCATTTGCCCATCCACACTTCACCGTATCGGCCTTTTCCAACTTGCCTCACCATCTGAATTTGTTTGGCAATAGTGCGCTGAACCTGAGGAAGACCAAAAAACAATTAAAAAAAGAAAAAACAAAGAAAAAGAAAGAGGGTATAAGGTGGAGGAGGGAAACAGCAGTTAACCAAAAATACCTGGCCAGGCTATCTACCAAGCTTGGATGGCTATAATTTTGATCCCACTGTAAAATTTGTTCCATGAAATTTTTCACTATTTCAATTTTGGACTCATTGCTGCCTCCAAGGTATAAAAAAACCCCAGAAGATTTAAGACAATTCAACTCCTAATTGAAGGGTATGTTCTCTTGCATTTTATTTCTGATTTACAAATAGTCATCTGTCTCACCGGCTAATTTTTATGCAAGTATTATATAGGATGGTGAATGAAAAAATTATGAACAACTATCACAAAATACCTTGGGTTGGAAAGAACCTTTAAGATCATCTACCTCCCACCCCCCTGCCATGGGTAGGAACACTTTCCACCCAAACAAGTTGCTCAAAGCCCCAAGCCTGGCCTTGAACACTACCACAGATGGGGCATCCACAGCTCTGTGGGCAACCTGTTCCGGTGCCTCAACACTTTCAGTAAAGCATTTCTTCCTAATATCTCATCTAAACCTACTCTCAGTTTAAAGCCATTTCCCCTTGTCCTATCTCTACATGCCCTTGTAAGAAGCCCCTCTCTGGCTTTCTTGTAGGCCCCCTTAGGTACTGGAAGGGTTTCCTAAAGTCTCCCTGAACACTTCTATCAGTCACTAAAGACCAAATCTATTTTAATGGTCAATGGAAACTAAGAAAACAAAATCTGAGTTCATTCAATTTGATACTTGTATTAGCCATTTCTTGCATTGTTATCTTAATGGCTGTAGGGTCTAAGTTCTTTGAATTTTGCTGATGCCAACAGATTTTGTAACATATCTAATTTTGCACTTAATTTTAATTAATTATGTGAAGATGGGCTTTAAACATGTTCAGTCTGTATTTCAACTTTCATCATAATGGCATATAAAATAATTAGCATTTTGTATGAACAAACTGCTTTGTTCTAGGCATTAGATACAAACCAAACTTTGTATGTGATGGAGAGAAATTCAGTGGGGAAAAAATCTTAGTTTATGATTTACCAACAGTGGTAGTCCTGATCCACTCCCAGAACTCTGTGACTGGTCAATAAGGTCTTTTAATGACTCCCCAGCTGGAATAAATGCTTCATCTTGTTCCAGGTCACGATTATAACAGTGCCTCTTTCCTATCGACTTACAGTAATGCCTGCAAAAGTAACAGAAGTTAAGCTGAACTCCAAAACACTTAAAATATGTAACAAACTGATCTAGGAGAAGAGCTATTTAAATATAGACGTTTTCTCAAAAGAAAAAACAGAGAATCAGATTTTACTGTATCTTTTTTCTTTTCTTGAAATGTAACCTACATAGGTTTTTAATGTTAAGAAGATTTTGCAATGCATGTGCAGGTGTGTCAGTTTATTGTCAGTTATGTGGAAATCCAGCATTTTTAATCCTCAGCTCTCAGCCAGTGTTACCAGCACAACATTGCTGGTTCTGGTTCAAATGAACAGAGAGAACCTCGAATGGCAGCAGCTGACGCTGACATAAGCACTTTCCTTGGAAACTGCTAGAACAGTGACCACTCCAGCACAGGGCTGGGGCTGGCAGAGGCACCTGAATGAACTGCCATAGCTCAGATGGACAATTACTTAAGTTTTGAAACACTCCAGAAAAACGAAAATCTCAGAAGCAGATGAGATTTCACTATTGAAAGTGACTGAAGACCCAAAGGCACAAAAAGCATGAAGATATTCCTGTTTACCAGCTGCTATAGCATCAAAGTTATGTGTAGCTTACAAAACTGTAAATATTTTGAAGCCAGAGGAAAGGATCAAATTCACCTAAATTCTCTGCCATGAACATTTCATTTCACCTAGTGATGGAAACTGCTACCCACAGAAATGTGAAATTAAATTACAACTGTTTCCAATCTACATATGATTAACTGTGAACATTTGCAAAGTAACTGTTCTGTTTACAATGATTTGCAAAATTAAAAATGTTGCCAATAAAGAAAGTGCTTTCTTACTTGTAACAAAAGCAGCTAAATAAGATGACCATGACAATTATGCAGACTGCCATAGAAATCAACACTGCCATCCAACGAATGCTGCCATCAAAAAGTCCATCTATTTGACAAAAAAAAGAAAAAATAGAAAGAAAAAGAAAAAAGAGAGTTTCCAAAGTCTATTAATTAAACATATATTGTAAACAGTTTATTTAGGTATGTTTTCATACACTGTGTATTGAAGTAAGTATTTATACCAGAAAAGCAAGGATAATTTTATTTAGATGACAACCAATTAAAAAAAAAAAGAAAGATTTAGCTTGAGATTTTGGAGTTGTTGGTTTTGGTTGACTCTTGCTAGTTAGAAATAGAAATTAAGGATTTAGAGCAGTATGATTCTGAGAAGGTATAAAACAACAGTTAAACCAGTACGACTTGCCTAGCAATGAATGAGTAAGCACATGGAAACTGACTATTTTCACTGGAACAACAGAAAGAAGAAAATGAATTTGCAATAAAGAGATGTTAACAACATCAGAATACTTTTTCATGATGGCATTCATAATGGTAAAAGCACAGCAGAGATTAAGAAAAACATTTGAAAATAAGAGATCAGACTGTGGAAACAGAATAAAAACAGATCAAAAGCTCACATGCAGATCAAGATATGAGCACACTAAAAACAAGAATAAAAATACCATGAGTGACTGATGGAAGAAAAGATTAACTTGAAAGCGGCAAAAAACAAAAACTTAAAACAGTGAAAACGAAGTGTAGTACAGAGCTTCATATAAAAATTACTTAGTAAGGAAAAAAACATCTGTGAAATACTGTAATAACATTTTCTCCTTATTTCTACTGTTGATCAGGAAAAACAGAACCTACACAGCGTTTCTTAGTAGCAGTGTGAACATACAGGACCTGTTTACCTGTACTATCAAGAGGTGGTAATGTTGGCTGCAAATCCTGATTGCAGAAATCAGTACGACAGCACTCAATCGTTCGACGTAACTGTGCTTTAGGCGAGTCCTGTTGAAGGAGAATTGAATAAACATTTGGATTTTGAAGCTCACACGGGGACAGGGGATGCTACAGCTACAACACAGCACGGACAAAAGTGTAAGCTATTTCATTTAAAAGGAACTTCGACCACACCATTTAATGTATGAGATCACTCTACAGTGGCAGACAGACATCACCTAATCTCGGAGTGCCTACATTTGATCTTGCATTTTTTTATATTTCATGGAAATTTTTTTACTTGTTGCACAGAAATGGATGGTTTCTACTTAAGTTGCTATTTCATACATGGGAAAGTTCTTGAGCTTAGTCAAAACCAGTTGAATCATATGTTAAATAAAGACTGCTCTTAAGACAAAGAACCCAATCTCTTTAGAAGTTTTTCTCTTATACTCATCATAGCAGCGATATTTGCTTTAGAAATATCTTCAGAATGCCATATAAAAGAGGGAGGGCCATAAAGATGAAACCAAGTAAGGCACTGGTATAAATCTCCTTTTTTCACCTTGCACTGGAAGTCTGAACCTTCATACTTCATGCAGCCAGAAGCAAGCGTGGGTTCTCCATGTTCATCTTCCTCAATGATAGCAAAGCAATGCCCATTAGTTCTGCAATAAACGTATCACATGTGCTTTACCAGCAAGTTTGTCATTTAATATTCAGCATTAGTTGACCATGAACCCATTAAGAATTCTAGAATGAAAACTTCTAGAAAAATTCTTCAACACAGTGGTTACCATCCAGTTTGAGAATAAAAGACCCCCACAGTATTCTCAAATAGAACACTACAGGGATGCCTTCTCACTAATTTTCCTTCATTCCCTCAGCACAGATACTAAGGAAAACAAATCTAGAAATAATTTTGTTTACCAAAAATCTATTTACATTAATTCAAAGAAATGCAGATGTGGAAAGCACAATGCTGTAAGATGCCCTGCTCGTAGACACCATGTGTTTTTAACTAATAGCTTCACAATAAGCATAATGGCCTATCAGTCGCTAGGTCAGACAAAAATTAGTAAGGCCTATACTGACTGCACACACTAGAGGGCAATATAAACCAATAAATAGATACCAAGAGGCTTGAAAGACAAACTACGGGAACATTCTCTCAGTTCAAAACTGTTTGTAAGTTACTGCCTGTGTTTACATTTTAAAAGACAGCAGTGTTTATTCTACCTCCTTGGGTTCCATAAAAACTGCCTTACCTGCCAAGTGACACCTTAGAGAGACTGAATACTATGCTAAAATGAAGACTCAAAGTACAGGAGCAAGTAGTATGCTTTCAACTGTGTATATAAATTCTTAAGGAAGGAAACAGAAGGGCCTTGAACATGGAATTGCAAATGAACAGAAAAAAAGGAAAAACAAGGACGTTTCAAGGACATGAAAAAAAACTACCTCGAGCAAGCACATAACTTGTGCGCATGAGTCTGTTAGGATTCTTGTGCCTATCAGAGATAAAACTCTCCTCCTGTCTCTACATGTCCACAGGCTTTTCTTTATTTTCCCCTGCCTTTCCTTCATAGTCTGTAACTATTGAACATGTAACAAGAGGAATTCTCAGTAAATGGCTATGTTGTTCGCATTACCTTTTTGACTACTAGGTGAAGAAATAAGCAAACAGGTGGTCGTGTCAGAAGGCTTAGATTTGGGTCACTTAATACTCACCCAGCTAAAAAATACCACAGGGTTACTTAAAACCTCTGTCCTTCAAAGCAGTTGCTGGGCTTAAAATGACCAGTTGCAAATGGTTCTGAGGTGTGGTGAAAACAGTATTGTTTACAAAGAGATGACTGTGAGTTTTAGCACTCACAGAACATAATCAATTATGGTCAGATCACCTGAGAGAACCTTGGTCAGTCTCTAGAGGTAGTTTGCTCTCTCAAAACCCAAAATGATCCTCTTTAAAGAGCCTCTCTATCCTGAATGCAATACTTACATGCATGTGTTGTTAATAGCATCGTCTGGACAATGTCCTGAGCAGTAACACTTAAGAAAAGGTAAGGTGTCCTCTGGAGCAAGTGTTACTCCATTTGCTTGTTTCTTTTGGTCAGAATTTGTCTTCATTCCTGTACCATGAAGCATGCTGTCTAGCTTTTGACCTGGACATGAAAAAAATAACAAAAAAACCCCATTTGCATCTCTTCGAAACTGTTCAAGAGTTTTACAGGCAAAACATGTCAACAGAATATTAATAAATAATTGAACTATACAGGACAATCTCCTCTCCCAAGATTACAGTAGAAATCTGAGTTAATAATTTTATTCTGGAAATACCTAGCTGAAGTGTTTTGTACCTAAACAGCAGATCTTCCAACCCTAATCCATATAAACAAAAATATATTTTCTCTTTTTGAGGCAGGGAAGAAAAGCAGTGGTATAACTGGTTAGAGTTTTCTGAAGAAAGCTTCTCTCATTCATGTGTTTAGAAAACCAAAATGCTGACGGCTTGATAACCACAACAAGAATAATTTTATGCATGACTGAACATACTTAATATGCAATTTTCTAATTTTCTGAAGTAATTTTTTATAGATTCACAGTCTCATGGAAGAGCACTAATAACTCCAAAATCTCTTGGTTTTTTTGATCTCTGTATGCATTAGTACTTCAAAACACAGCTAAAGTAAATCCTGTTTGCAAATTAAATTTTGGTAAATGACATGAACATCCATCCAAACAGAAACAGGGCTACATCATGTTCCAAGTAGCCTTCAGTTTCTCAACAGTAGCAGAGTTTAACATCATCTGTTCTTGTTCATATTATGAAAGTGCTTTTGTGAATGCAGGCATTCAGAAGAAAACATCCATCTGTTTTCTTCTTACTGAAAAATATCCAGAAAAAAATTTAGGAACATTATCTGCCTCATTTGGAATATGCTATGTGAATACTATATGAGACGAGAACATCTTTACCCATCTCCTTCAGCTTTATCATACACAATTTTACCAACAGGAAATTTCTTTCTGTCCACCACCTTGGCTCTAAATCCTCAAGGTATGAACCAAATACAGATAGAAGAGCTGTGAACAAATTATCACCTGCACTGATACAGATTACAGCAAGGCTCTGTGTGAGGCTCAGTGTACAACAGAAGCCAACAGCCAGTCAGGACCAGCAGAAGCTTTTACAAATTCAGTTATTAGTAAAAAAATGTAGGTCACAATAAAAATTTCAATTTTTCTAAGGAAAAGAAACCTGACCAAGAAACTCATGGTCCCTTGCAACAGATTCTTGTGGCTTCCTGTCAAACCTAGCAAACACGAGCTGTAGAGTGATGAGAACATTCATGTCCTGTTGTGCCTTGCTTTAAATGTGTGCAGAAAAACTTGATTAAAACCTTGTGCAGATACAACCATCTGTATCACTCTACTTTAACATCCACTATGTCATTCAGACAAGTGCCCAACTAAATATTTGTGAAATTTGATCCTACTGTCCTGAAAATAGCAGACTTGCAGATTTCCTTATCTGGTTAATAGAACACACCTAGTGCACTGTCCAGTGCAGCAAAATGATGCACCTGTGCTTCTTTTGGATACAACCAAGAGAGTATCCTGAGAAATACACCATTTACCTGAACACTGAAACCACAGAGCAGTGTTTTATTTAATGTGGTCTTCAAGTGGTATTTCAGTAATGCCCAAGCTAAATAGTCCAGCTATGTACAGACTGTTATCAAGAAACAAGGTCCAATGCTAGAACAACAGTAGGTTATAGAGATTTCTGATTTAACCAAGAGGAATTCTGCATAAGTGAAACAGCTCCTCCATCCACCCCCATCTCTTTTTACATATTTCTTCCCAGTATAAACTGAGAGGTAATTTTAATACTGTGCTACAGACATTACACAACATTCTGTATTCGCATTTAAGAGATCCTTACCTGCACAGAGAACAGGTAATTCTACTTAATATTTAAAGGAAAAGCCACTGAATACAAATATTGTCTAATTTTGTTGAATGACAACAGTATCTTTCCCAATTGATGTTATAAAACCCCCCCTTATCTTCAGTGACATTCCACACGTTAGAAGGCTTTATGGTACTTTAGTATCTGCGTCTTACAGTCACTCATCCATTTTCCTACCCTCATCACTGAATGCAGTATTTTTTCAACTTATTAGAGGAGAAATCCAAGAAACTCTTAAAGCATGGCTTCTCCTAGCTCAGAACAGAAAGAACAACATTTTTATGCAGGTCTGGCGTCTTTTAAAGCAGTATAATTCTCAGTAAACTAATATTGAAGCATGACTACAAGTATAACAACTTATATATATAAGTTATACTTTTATACTATAAAAGTATTTTATACTATATATAAATATATATACTTTATACTAAAAGTGACATTATACTAAATGTCACTAAAATATATATATTTTATATATATATTTTTATACTCAAAGTGACATGAAATACATTTTTCCTCTTCAGTTATTATGATGGATTGCATTACAAGATTTATGAAGAGCACATACCAAATAAAATCCAAAATAGGTAACTATTCTCAAAGAAACAGCATCTTTGTCTTTTGTAGAGTTTCTATAGGCAAAGATTTTCATTCAAAGCAAGAACAGACTACAATTTCATTATTTTTGTAATGAGAAACTCCATAGTAGCCTGCTTTCATCTTACAGGTACTACCTGAACTGCAGAAAGAATAGGGGAAAAAAATCCACTTCACTTTTGCATTTTTACTTTCCAAGACTGTAAGGAGAAGTCTTCTTAAACAGGAGTTTGAGTATCCAGGGAAGAGAATAGGAAAATTTGGAGGATGCTTGGGGTTACTTCAGGAAACCCTTTTTAATTGCCTCCACCTAGGTATTATCCCTAACTGTATCCTTTACTGCAGTACTGCAATTCATCCTCAGCACTTCCAGACAGGTTAGTGTCCACCTTAAAGTTGGTAGGTATGGGATGGGAGTCAAAGGTGGAAAGACTCAGCTTCCATCCAACTTAGATGTTAAGAGGGCAGATGAAGGTCCTGGACTCACAGGATGTGAGCTGTTTTTCCTGGTTAGTAGATACTGAGTAAATGAACAAGAGAGAGCTAAGGACAGGCCTAAAGAACATCTTCCTCCAAGCTTTATCTCCTCACCCTCAGAGCTCCAGCTCTCAGTTGTTCACACTGTTGCATCTTTCCCCTGGGAGCAGGACAGTGAAGGGGAGGATCATGTTTTAGGGATCTTGTGACACTACACTACTTGATGATGTAATTAATCTCTTCTTCTCCATGACACATGCAGTTGTCACTCTGCAGTACAGCTAAGAAACATACATACACAAATCTCACATAACCTTCAGAGGTGTAAGTGCCATGTATTGTGCACTGAAATGCACCCAGAGACTTCAGGCACAGCAAAGCTTCCTTTCCCCAACTTCCTAACCTCCACCTGTAAACTGCACAGCGCTGGTGAGGCAAAATAATATATGTACTAAAATAATAATATGAACTATCACACACTGGAGGGCCTGTTCAAGATCCCGGCTCACTTCTGGCCTGTTTATCCAGAACAGAAGAGAGAAGAATTTATTGAGAACGACAGTATCATAGACTCCTAAACATATGAACTGCTCTGTAATGTGTATTGTACTGCATTACAAAGCTATAATAATCAATGAAATACCAGAGTAATGGTGGAACATTCTCCTAACTTAATTGCAGTGTAAGTCACTGATGAGAAAAAAGCTGATGGGACTTCCAAGTTCTGATTTTATCATCTGCTCTGCCCCATCATACACTGCATTCACTGTAGATTTGTAGAAGTGTGAACAACTGCTACAGGTAGGACAACACTTAAATGGCTTTCTGTTTAAAATTAAACTTTATTTTAATAAAATAAAATTTTCAAAAGTTAGTAATAAAACAAATTGTTAAAATAGAACAATGCCTGTCAATATATCATAGCCAGCCTTTGATCAAAAATACAAATTATTCAAAGCACTACTTCTTCCAATCCCAGAAAATAACTTAAGACTATAAAATGTATTTCAAAGAAGCACAGGATATTAAAAATCCCACTAGGTTAGAAATCTAAGTCTACTTGAAAGCATGCTTCAAATACGAATATTAACATGGATAAATCTTAGAAATGTACTGTGCGTGACATTGCAGTGTTACTAATCACTAAAACCCGAGTTAACCTGGTTGCAACTCAATGCCAGGATACAGTTATAATTTCATTAAGTCTTCTGATCTAAGAAAAGATTTGTGTAACCCATAAAAAACCAGCTCTATGAAATGCAGAGACAGCAGTAAGTGAAAGAAGACAAATACAAAAGCCAAATTATGCCTGCAATTTTTAATTAATTGGATCCTTTCTTTCTCCGCAAATAAAGGTCCATAGCAGTGCAGTTGTTTGATAGCTTTCTGAATTCATAATATAGAAATTGCCCATAAAAACATTTCTATTCCAGACTACAGTATCCTTAAAAGGGATTTGCCCTTGCAGAAACACAGTGCTAGAGGCATTTCTTTGTAGCTACTCTGATCCATGGTTGTAAACTCCAAGAAATTCAATATTTAAGTAAGAAGAATCTTTGTCAGAAGAGCCCCTTCACCTGCCTCCCTGCTGGTGCTGACACTCGGGCTCACCCAAACCGGGCTCTTTTCATCAACGATGAAAGTCGTACCAGTGCTCTTTATGTTAGATATGCCTTCCTTATGAAAAAGACATACACCTTGACATTTTTATGTGGTAGTTTTAAATTACTTTTTCTTGCTTTAGCATGCAGATACTGCAAAATCCCGCACTCCAGTAAGGACATTTCACCTTTTTGCCTATCAAACTTCCATGATTTAACATGTTCTGTTATGTGAATTAAACCTCAGTACAACTGACACAGCTTGAATACAATACTAGCACTTGCTCTTAAAAGACAAATATTTTTTTAAAAAATCATAAAAACTGTGTGAGTGCAAAGAAAGTGTCTTAAATGCTTCTACTAACTTTGTTTGGGATTCTAACCACAATTCTCCCTATAGTGCTTTTTTATATATCAAGGCTGTGATCTCCAAAGATCAGGCATGTTAAAGGTAGCTCCATCTAGCAGAACTGGTTCCTAAAAATCACAGCATGTTCCCAGTGCTGGTTTAAAATCTCTCTCCTGCCCTTCCAGCTCTCCCAGGAGCTACACCAGTGTTCAACACAGACAGGCAGCCCCTGCCTCCATTACTTCCCAACCCACAATCCTCAGCCTCTGCTCCCACTTCCTGTCCCCAAAAGTCACTTCTGAAGACTACTCTGTTGTTATGCACTCAATATAAAAGCCAGAGACATGAAAATTTTGTGTCTTTTACTTTTAAAAAGTAGACTGCATTCTAATATAAATTAAATGGACTTTTAAAGAATAAAGTTACTTAAAACTAAACGCAAAATTCTAATAAAGAAATAGATCAACTTTTAATAATCCCTTGGAAGAACTTTAATCAGATAAATTCGTAAGAACACAGTTGCTGCCCCTGTTTTAAAGACAGATGCATTAATAGGGGAAATCACCAGTAAAAAGAACGAGTGTTTTCCTGTAATGAATCAGCTACTGACAACTGGAAGTTCCTTCTATAGCTTTTAGAATTTTGTTTCAGATTAGTTTATACATTTAAATTCAGTAACTATTTCACCTGAAAATGCATAAGGGTTTTAAAATATATCTTGATATATACCTTATCTATATCAAGTATTTAAATACAAGTAATTAGAGGCATGAAATAAAATTGACAGGGGTTTTTTTCGTTCACTAACAAACCGTGGTAACTTTAAGTCCATTTTAATATTTAATATCAACATTATTTTTAGATTTCTCTTTTAATAAAGCTTCATACATATCAAGTGCTATTAATATATTTTTAGTCAAGTAATTTACAAGGATTAAAATACTGGTCTTCTGTGCTGTCTCTGAAGAATACATAAAGGTGTGGTGAACCACATGGGAAGCAAACTGCCAGCAACGAAGTACCAAATTTATGAGAACGTGTTTAGGTAGATCTTAAGCACTTCACTTACTACTGCTACATATATTGATCAGACGTGCTCATCAATGCACTATGACAACAAAGAAAGAACTCTACTCAGAAGTAAAACTGGTTCTCTGAACAAAAAACCTGCCTTAGTGGGAAGACAAAGCCTGTTCAGTGCAGTCACAATGGCAGCTGAAGCCAAAAACCTCTTGCCTTAGATCAGAAAAAGGAGGTGGATAAAGATGCAGAGCAAGTTACAGGTTTAAAGCTATTGCAACCTCAGCAAGAAAGGAAATACAAAAACATTTTAATGGAAGAGGTTGCTATTAAATCTGACTATCTGTACCCTAGGCTTATTTTAAACTATTTCTCAGTGTAAGTGAAGAAGTCCCAAAGCTATGAAGAAGATGCTACCCAAAGGGTAACCACTGGGTCCCCCTGCTGCATAGTACCAACCTGAGAAACTGCAGCTATTCACCAATAATGCCACGGAATTGCCTCTGGTTTCTGTTGTTTTTGTAAGAATATTTTCACATTCATCAACACATGCAGCCACTTGCTTTTTCGAGTTACCTGTTAGGGAATCTGGTATGTATATACACATGCAGGTATACAGACACATTTGCTTTTATCATTCTCTCAGGTCTTGGAAAGCTCTGAAATTCCTAACATTCTGAAGAGGCCTCCAAAAAAAACCCAAGAGAGCAAACCATTAAGCTGGATGCCAGACACTGAAAGTACACACGCTGGTTTCTACTTTCTCTGTTTTTTCTTCCTGTTTTGTAAATCACACAAATTCAAATTCTTCATAATGAATCTTTTTCACCTCTGCTGATTGCTTTATGATGCATTTTTCTAATATTCTGCATATATTTTCCTTGCTGAAACTACTTTTTCAACTGTTTAAACTTTTCACTTTAGATTATCTCTTTCCTATAAAAATTTCAAATGCTTTATGAATATGATCTTAATTCTTTCCTCCCCCACGGATCTAGGGAAAAGCAGAGAGGCCTGACCATTTTTTTCCTCACCACCCCTGGAAACTGAGTATATTTCGTACGTTTGAAGAAAAGCCCTTAGGCAACTTGCAAAGAACTAACAACATTTCAATAAGCTCAACTTTTCCATGGTTTCAGAACTCCCTCAGTATTGATTTGAAAGTCAGGAAAATTTCTAAGATAAGGCAATTTCTTCCTTTGAGGCTGAAAAATAATTTTCAGTCTTTAAACTTAATTTATATATATTACTTATTGGAATTTATTTACTGAACTGTTATTAATCAATGCGATCATGGAAGGAGTTAATGTAACTTAATTTTGAGCTGCTAGAAGACCTGTTTATTTGTATTGTTATTTCTATTTGTATCTAGAGAAAAAAAAAATCCTTCAGCTGCTACTGGCTACGAGTGAAATGATAAATACTGACCAATGCAAAGGGGTAACCATGACTTCAGCAAAAAGAACAAAGCTTATCACTCCCAGCCTCTTCAAGGGAACAAGGGAAGAAGCTGGTCTCTTCTGCAAGAAGTGGCAAAACCGCTTGAACACACGTAGAACAAGCTCCATTGCAGAA
The DNA here is from genome assembly GCA_013397975.1 of Machaerirhynchus nigripectus. Lineage (NCBI taxonomy): Eukaryota > Metazoa > Chordata > Aves > Passeriformes > Dicruridae > Machaerirhynchus > Machaerirhynchus nigripectus. Next base: position 32,434 of record VZRQ01000454.1, read on the forward strand.
CACTATGTCAGAGTATTTTACAGCAGAAGAGACCTCTGGGAGTCACCTGGTACCACCACCTGGTCAAAGCAGGACCAACTTCTACATTAGACCAGGTTGTTCAATCATTGCAGTGAAGTTCTGACTGTCTCTAAGGATGGATATTGCACAACCTCCCCAGGCAGCCTGTTCCGATACTTAACCACATTCAGTGGAAATTTCTTTCCTAATTTCTCATGAAATTCCCTTTACTTTAGTTTATTCCCATTACCAATCTTAGCACTCTATAGCAATCTGCAAATATTTGTAAATCTACTACAGACTTCAACTAGACCTATAACTAGGTTATTTCTGTCCAAAGAGATGTATCAAGCACAATCTTAAAAGAGACAGCTCTGCTACATCATTTAATATTGCAGATTCACACCAGAAACAACAAAAAGATCAGCATTTGGGTACTTAGCAGGCTTCCTCCTCTCCCCATTTTAACGGGCTCATGGAATTGTTGTTCTTGAAAGTAAGTATCTCACATAATAGCTCAAAATCAAGCACTAAGCAGTAACTGATCTGAGTATGGAATGAGAATATAAAACCTTTTATATTCAAGTATTTAGATGGCAGTACCGAATTAGTTTTCTCTATTTTCCTGAAAGTATCTGGAAAGCTCTATGAACTTAAGCACATGAGGAGTGCACAGCTGGGAGAACAAATACTCTTACACAGAGACCAACTAGGCATGTACATGCCTGCTGGACATGCAGGGCACTGCTGCATTTTTTTTTCAATTCAACCCAATTTGACAGAGGAGTTAAAGTTCTAAGGATAACTGGATTTCCAGAAGTTTTTGATAATTGGTGTCTGGAAAGACAACATACATACAAATTAGTATCTTCACTAACTGAAAACAAGTGTATTTGTGAAGTCCATAGCCTCACCTTGGTCCATCAAGATGGCACAAGTTCATTTAGATTAGTTATGCCATACTACCTCTAGGCTGCTGGGAGCATCAGGTGAGGGGAACTGCACACTGCAAGTTCTTCAGTGGGTCAGCTTTAAAGGGATCAAATATGTACAAATACAGAGAACTGAAATTCAGAAAGTCAAACCCTCACTTCTGCTGTTCACCCAAACTTGCTCCATGGTGTACTAGGCATTTTTGGTATTGTTTCTATTTAAGTATTTGCTAAAATAGACCTAATCTATACTACAGTGAATGACCACTAGAATGTCCTTATTTTTAGGGAAGCATTCATATGACACATCAGGCCAGTAAAGTCACCTGCCTGCAAAAGAAACTCCAAAAGAAAAAAAATCCTACTTCAACTACTGGAAAACACACATCTCTTGTTATAAATCAAGAAGACAAACTTTTTTCAACTAGTACATATTTACCTTGAACATGGAGAATGATAAGCAGATAGGCTCCAAGCAATTGCTCATGAACTCTCAATCGAGTCATTGTTCACTTTTAATCCTTCCTGTGCAGGGCGCCCAGCCCTTCTGCCTGACAAATGCTAAGCTCAGTCTGTTCGGTGAAGCCTAATAAAAGATTTGGTGCTTGACCGCAAAGATGCTTCTGTAGCTCTTCCACCTTTGTTTCCTGAAAGATACAATAAAACAAAGTCTTAAAAAACTTCATGTATTTGTGAAACAAGAAAAAATCCTCAAGATGGTCATCATGCTGAGCATAACCAACAAACCCAACAAAAAACCCCCACGTGTTTATTAACATTAGTAACTGAGAACATTACCTATGTTTACTATCTAACTGAATAGCAGGGTTCTTCTGAAATACACACTTTTGGTAACAACCCACAGGGATGTTTTCACATTCCTGTAAAAAATATTAGGTATGTCAACTCACTGGTCAAAGCTGTATAATTTTAGACTTGCATACAGCTATTATACATAATATTCAACAGATTAACAAGTAAATCGGTTTGAAAACTATTATCTTTACAGAAATGAAAACTTCTTTTAATTATTTTTCATAAAAATTAAACTCAAGGGGTGACTTCCCATAATACTGTGGGGGGAAACAGCAAGACCATGTTAGGCTACCTGTTGAAAAGTGCTGGTAGAGAAGCTTTATTGCAAAAAAACCCCAGCCTCTCTGCTGGATGAAAACCAAATTTGTATTAAATTCACCAGTCAGTTTAGTTTCCTAATACATTTATCTTGTTACTTTTGTCTCCTAGAAGAGTACTGCATCTTTAAAACAAAAAAGACAACACTAACTGCAATTCAAAATCATGACATTCTGGATTCCCAAGCTGTGTGTAAATTAATTCCTCCTGAAAAATTACACTACCATACGCACACACCATTTGCTCCACCAAATAAAACATAATTCTATTCTCATGCAGTGTGGGTGAACATACAGCTAAGACAGCCAAACTGAGTAAGAAGTCACTTTTTCAGACTGCAATAGTTGTGGTCACGTTCCGCTTACAGAACTTTTCAATGGTGATGCACAAGGGGAGCGTAATTGGGCCTCAAAGGACTAAAAAGCAGCTTGAACACCTAAATAGTTACTTGCAACAAAAGCAAAGCTGCACAAAGATGAACAGAGCACTGATTTTGCCTCTCCTCGGCCTCGTTTCGGTGGGGTTGACCCCCCTGACCCCTGTCAGCCTGGCGCTGCTCACGAATGCCAGAACGGGCGTTTGCTCGCGGATGGGCAGCAATTACTGTTGGTGGCCGCTTCCAGCATCAATAACTCAATCTGTCTGTCGGCGAGACCCAAGGACTTTTCATTTTAATGAGTCTTCGGAGGCATTTAACATGGAGGCAAATTAGCGGCTGAGCCGGGAGGTGTCCGTCACTTCCAATTTCGGCGGGCGTGGCGCGCGGCCCCGACCCCTGGCCTACTTTTCACACGTCTCTGACTTCTCCCTAATGCAGCCACAAAGAGGGAGCCGGGCACCCCGAGCACCATGGCAGCCGCGGCCCTTGCCAGGATTATTGCCAGCTTGTGGTGGGATGGACTCGGAATCGTGCGCTGCGCAAACGGCCGGAGCACCAGGAAGTTCAAAGCAAACTTCCTGGCCAGGCACAGGGAAAAGAGATGTGACAGCAAAAATATTCACTCTTTAGTGTTCCCTATGCACAAGACACAGTACCAGTTCTGACAACTGATAAGGAACGTTCTTCTAGCTATAAACCATCAGGCCAGCAATGTAAGTCCGTAAGTATTAATGCTTTGTTCTGTGTTTCAATGGCAATGAACTTCCAATCCTCAATAAAACGTGAAAGTTGAAAACTGCAAACAGGTCTATGTAGCAGTAACAAAGGCTTTATTTACAGGATTCTATCAAGCAAAACCGAATCTCAGTAATAGTCCGTTTAAAGTATTTTTAAAAATAATTTCTCGTCAAGTTTCAAGAAGGAATATATATTTGCACTCTCGCACATCACAAGAGTAGGAGTGCTTCAAACTTTCAGAAAATGGGTGATCTCACCTCCCAGTTCACCAAGGTCTGAGGGCACACTGGCACAGGAACATGTATTTGCCACTCTACCACAGAGCATGTTACCAAAAAAATCAAGAAAAAATGGGAAAACTAGACCATTCTAATGCAACTCACTCCAATTTCATGGTGCTTTTTGTTCAGTGACAAAATCTAAGGCAGTTTCCAGAAATGCTGTCCAAGCGTATTTAAAAAATAATGCTCTCCACCAGTATTTCTTATCTCAATCTTCCTTCCAGTAACATTCCAGTTTTCACAGAAATATATATATGTATATATATGTGTGTATATATATAAATATATATATACATATATAAAAGATCATATATAAAACCACGTAATAAAAATCTAAGAGAACAAATTCCAATTCTCCAAATTAAAACAAAAAATACCTTTCCAGACTCCTGTTAAAGAGGAAGACTAGCAGCCCTGGCTAAGGCACAAAATTGAGAGAGCAACAGCTGGAATTTCTCCAAAACCTGCCTGATATAACAGTGTAGAATGACGCAATTTAATAACTACTTCAAATATATTAAAGCACCAATTAATACCTAAATGCTACTCTGACAACAGAATGATGCTGAAGAGATTCAAACCCATAAGCCAATCAGTTGATTTTGAAGTTCTCAATCTCTTTTCTACTGTAGCCACAAAGAAGCGTTCAACTATAATCCACTAAGAAGTAATTTATTCATCATCACTTGTAACACCTGATTTTTCTGCACTGCATTTTATTATTCTTCCCAGTAACAGTTTACTGAAGAAAATGCTTTTATTATTAAAACTGTGGGTTTTTTTCTGAACTGGATCTCGGCAGTGAATTCACGGCACTGTCACAGTAGTCCAGCCCTATGTTCTGTATGACTGTAAATAAATGAAGTGTGCAAGATCTGTCATATGGCCCAAACCAACTCTGAAAGCATGGAGTTAAGTGGTAACTGTTCTTTAGATGTGGCTACGTAATATTTTTTAACAGCACGATCCCCAAACCAAGTGAGTTGTTCTGTTCCAAATTTCAATAAAGAATGATAGCACTGAATGTAAGAACAAAGACAGTATTGTAAAGGGGGAACACATGAAAAAATGTCAATCTTAGACTTCACAAGAATTAGAATCCATTTCAACAGACAAGATACTTCAAACCATTTGCAGCAGTACATGTAACACCAAGTTAATGTATTTAAACAAAACTAAACATATTAAATGGTTCTCTGATGTGTAGCTAGGGCAAGAAGCAACTTAGGCAACTGTAAGCATATTACCTCAATCACAGGCACAGTTTTGAACAGGACTTTGAGATGGAACAGAATGCCAGAGATAAACTGGACTGTCAGTCTAAGTCAGTGTGCAACAACAACTTTCTTATAAGATTATAAAAAAACCCTGATATGGTGCCACAGAGAAAATTACTCATTTGGATGAAGAAAAGAGGGATTATAAGAACAGTAAAGAATTCACTACAGGGCAGACAAGTAGTTTCAAGAACAGAGATTAGTAGTCTAGTTCAAATGGCATTTGAGGACCTTGATTCTTGATTCAGCTTGACTGAAGAATACTCACCCTTTTCATTAATCAAGCAGGCACAGAAAGCCAAACTTTAAAAAAATTTGCTGACAAACATAAATTGTCAGTTCAGCTGAGTGTTCTTTTTATGCAGGAAGATTTGGATCATGTGAAGAACTGAAGTAACAGAAATGGAATGAAGTACAACAGCATGAAATTGGGAAAGTCATGCATATGGGTAACTGAGGAATTTCTGCTTCACACAGACTAGAAGCTCACATGTAAGAGATAGCTGTGTCCAAGGACTCAAGGACACCAACTGATTACAGAACATCAGACATATCCATGTGATGTTGCTGGGAGAAAGACACAAACACCTCCAGTATTTCCCAGGGAAATTTCCCACGAAAAACAGTAAGACATGAGTAGCACAGAGACAGTATGATTGATAAATACAACACAGTATCCTTCTAGGTGTATCTCAAGGAAGGAGAGACATTCAGAGATAAAAGGAAAAGAAAATAATACAATTAAGACAGTTAAAATTGATGGGTAAATAACTACATTTTGACAATATAACAAGAATAAAGACAGGGAAAGACAGCTATTCAAGAAAATTACTGGTTCAACAACTAGGTATGGATTAGCCATTAAAATTCATTTAGATCAGAAATGAGAAGACAATTCCTAGCCACTGGTTAGAAGGTTGTAGGGCAGATTTTCAGACTAAAGAGAGTCCAAAAACTTAATTAGTCTTCAGTTTACAAAGGCCACCTTCTCATGTAGCTACAGGTGTCAGAAAGGGAACAGACTGATATGGGACTACATTTTATCATTCTTAATACAAAAAGAACTATAGTTAGCTTTAGTTCACCCAAAGTCAAACAGTCAAATTTAACCAAGCCCCTAACAAGAAGAAAGCTTCAGATTGTGTACTGTGTAATTCTGTCAAATACTTGTACAAGCCTACTTTTTAAATGTGTTTCTATTATTCTATTGCAAGGCATGCTTACACAAACTGTAGTAAAGTGTCTCAGTGAAAAACTCGAACTACCTGTGCTTGAATGCTGTCAAATATGTTACATTTTAAAAGCAAGGTAAATCCACCCCCAAAATCTGTCAAGAAATCCTACAGCTGATGGAGAAAAGCGCTGGCTATTGCAAGCCAGCTGGCTGCATGGCCATGAACAAAAACAACTTCACGTAAAGCCCTATTTGTTTAGGCACTAATCTGTTCAAACTCACAGAAATAATTCCCTTGAACTGTGGATTGTGTAAGAATTATTTAAAACTGCTCCTCATTGCATAAATTTAAAAGCCAATAGAGTGTGTAAGCTATACAAACGTTTCTTCTCCCTCCATCAACTGAAGTCAAATACAAAATGCTAAATGAAGCATATTTGTGTATATTACATACTTCTCAAAAGACTAAAATGAAAAATTAAATCTTAGTTCTCTCCGTAGTATGTATAGAACCATGTGTTTAGAACACATGCACTACAACACATTTGTTCATTCAAAAGACACAAGACCCTAATAACTGTTTTTTTGCAGCAGGGGAGCTCACAGTCTTAGAAAAAAAGCCTTTTCATTTGTGACCAGTGGGAAAAGCCACCAAAATCCACCTTGGATAGTCAAACAGATATCTCCTGAAAGGAAGATTTCCCACTGCTGGCAAATATCAAACATGTGTACATCACAGCAGAATTTAGAAGCCAAAGTACTAAATTATGATATATCTCTCTGTTTCATAAACAAAGTTGTTAACTGGGAAAAAATTACAGCCTAGCTGCTTTTTACCATGCCCAGGACAATTAGGTAATTGGGACGCCACTCACTGGACTTCTGAATGCCCATCTTACTGTTACTCTGGCATTCCAATTAACTAACTGCTACAAAGTTTCTTCAATTAAATTACAAGTAATGAAATGAAGCAAAATTGTTTTCCCAGTGCAATCAGGTATTCAGACATATCCTAATGTGTTACAAACATGACACATTGTCTTATTTGAACATACTCACAGAAAATTTCACTACACAATTTTTATTCACCTTGACCCATTTCCATTTTTTCTCAACTCCTTCACTTAGGTGACTAGGTGGCTTAGAGCTTCTGCCCTTAACATAATTGGCAAATGGACACCCATGCTCTTTCTACCGTAAATGACATCAACTTCTGATATTCTACCCAGAAGCTACCCTTCCTATATGTTTTTATAATCTATTTATCGTTTTTGCTAGTTCCTTAGTGTCATACCAGTCAATGCGAACAAGGAGAAAAGTCTCCACATGTAATACATTCCATCTCTAAATTTAATAAATCCAAATGGGGAATCATAACTTAAATCTTTTGGATCTCATTCACAAGAAAGATACTTACTTTTGTTCACCAAACATAAGCAGCAAGGGAAAAAAAAAATCACCAAAATTCTTACAAATTTTACATGTCACTATTAAAAATATTATGGTCATGCTATACCGCCTATGAGACTCATCACACATTTTGGCTCTGAGTTTCAGTAATTTGACACAAATAATATACGTGGGCTGAGGAAAGGAAAAAGCTGGGCCTCGAGCCTGAATATACATTTGCTCACCTTTTTAGAAGTGGAAAAAGGACCCTAAAATCAGTGTGCTAGTGCCTTCAAAATTACAAATGCTTTCATAGAGAGTTTCTAACGTGCAACATCCCTTTCAGCACTATAAGGACTAATGAATGTTTTCACAACCTTACAGTAATTTTTAGTCATAATTTAAGGACAGTTGTTCATAAATCTATGTATTAAGAAATCCCCAGATCAAAAAGCTGACAGGGTAAGAATTTACTTTACTTAGCTCCCATGATCTTGGCTACCTTCTGCTGCACCTATAACCTCTGCCCAATCTAGAAGAAGAAATTCACAACTTCTTTATGTCTCCAAAGTGCAGGTGATTATGCAAATTATGGAACTCACGAAGAAGAATTCTGCAGAAACTGGGTTTGTGTTTGGCGCTTAAAGAGCACGTTTTTCATTCCATGATGCCTAAGGAGAACAGCCTGTACTTTTGGTCACTGACTTTAATCAGTAACAAAGCCTGCTGGACAAAGCGCAGGTTTTTCCCTGTGTCAGTGACACCGGTTTCCCCCGAAGAGGAGCGAGGGACAGGAACCAAGGCACCTCCCCGCCATCCTCAGGCCAGCCCGCGGCTCCGGCTCCCGGCGCGCTTCCCAGGCCGAGCACTCCGAGCACTTCGCCCACAGGAGGGTGGTGTAAGCTCACTTCCCAGTAGGGGCGCGTCGCTAAAGCCTACCTCTCTCACGCACAACATTCAGAAAACTAGTTGCTATTTAAAAGACACATCACTTGAATTTCAGTTTTTGGTACAACGGAGAAAACAGCAGCAACAAAACCGAGACAACTCAATACGGCGTTTGGGGGTTGCTTTTTTTCACATGGAAAAACAACAAGACTGCAAACTACTTCTCTCCCTCTTCCCCTCGCCTCTTCCAGCCTTAACTCTTGTTTTCTAGGTAGCACGATTTTTCCAAGTGTGCTGGCCAGCCGCCAGCTCCATAAAGCGAGCGGGAGGCGCTCCCCCCGCGGCCCCTCCCGGCAGCCCAAGGCGCCCGGCCTGACATGCTTTTCAAGGCGTGCTAGACTGCAGCGCAGACTTTCTGGCTCCACTTCCATTGTTTGCACGGCTGCTTTGCTCCTTATCCAGAGCCTGGATTAGCATAAGAATACTGTCTTCCCCCTCTGCAAGCCAGCTCCCCTCTAGAAGACCTCCACCCCTTAAGAATAAACATAGGGTTGGGTTTCTTTTTTTTTTTAATTTTCTCTTTAAATCCCCTTTTGCTATTCAGGACTTGTAGAAACTAATAAAATAAATAAAAACGCTAAACAAGTGAGGCTGACAAGGCTCAGAAAGGCCCGATTGCATAGATTAGTAATTACCAAGGTCAAAAGAGTCAACCTGATAATGCGCGGAGCCCTCACTCCTCACACTCACATTGCGGACATGAAAGTTATTAATGGATATGCTTTCCATACAGAGCTGAAAATAAATAAATTTAGGAAGGAGTAACAGAAAGGAGCTTTTAAATCCCCCTTCCTTCTAATTTACACCTGGAAGATAGAGATTCAAATTACTGAGAAGAGACAGGAAATATTACTTAGGAAGACAACCCTCAGCCAGAAACACAAACAAACCCCTCCGAACTGCGAGTGGTGGTGCCTTACACAGGGGAATCTGCCGACTTACACATCTGCAAACCCTTTCCCTCTGGTATGTGACAAAGGGACTATGGTGTCCCTTTTAGAGCAAGTGACATGTGATCCAGTATTAAAAAAGGCCGACAGAAGAGCATTTCATAAGAAGCGAACTGCTTGCCCTCACAACGCTTCAAACTGTCAACATGGACATATTTTTTGGTTCTGCTACGCAGAAGATAACAGCTGTCCAAGTGAATTCATACGTCGTTTCGTGAACAAGATAAAAACACACTTGCAAATATTACTTCATAAGCAAGCAACATAATTTTTAAATCATCAAATTCAGCACTCCCCACTGCAATGGGTGAGAGATGAGCTTTCTTTGACAGCATTTGCTCGATACATACAAACAGCAGAGACAAGACTGACAAGTTCAACATCATGAAGATTTGCTAATACAAAACGCTGCTTGGCAAGGTAAGCCTTAATCCTCATTTTCCTCACCTGCTTGCCATGCCCACAGAGGCACGGCACTCTGCTGAGAGGAGAAACTCCCTGTCTAGCTGTTCCCACAAATCACTGTAAATAACACACAGATATCCTCAAAGGAGTGGTCTCCATCAGTCTTCCAAAGAGGCATTTTAATAGCTGGATGGGACAAATAAATGAAATAGTAGGTGCTGTTCCTTTACGCTCCTCTAAAAGACTGCTGTGGAAGGGGAAAGTTATTTTTTAAGTGTTCTTACTACAGAAACAAAATTTTAGATAAATGTAACATGCAAATTACATTTATCTATTAAGTTTGCTCTTTGTGTTAGTTGTATTACCCTTATAACTTAAAATTTCAACCTCTCTTACTCACTCTAATTTTAATGAATAGTTGACTAACTGGTGTCATCTGTGAGCATTCACTACACCCTAGAAACTCAAGTTGGGGTATCTTTATGAGAGTACAAGCTCCAGGCACAAAACATGAGGAGGTTATCACCTTCACAAGGGCAAAAGAAGTGAGCAAGTATTATCAGTGGCAAGTTTAGAATAGCCTAAACTAGAATAATTCATTATCTTACACAGAACCTGCAAAGTGTTCAGATATTCTCAGTATCAGAGTGATAAATGCTTATGAGTAAAGCATGACATACTCACCTACAGAGTTATCTCACAGATAGTGGATATACTAAGCTAGATTCCTATATTAAGAAAGTGCTTACACAGGACAAATAACGTAAAATTAATTATATGCTGCATTCAGCATCTATTTTCATCTGCAACATTTAATTTCAATGTGACATATATAAGAAAATATTATTGCTCTGGGAAAAATTTCCAGGACTCTAAATTGTATGTGTCTGAGCGTTATCTTACCCTGTTAGCATTCTGCTAACAGATGAAAACATCTCTTGCTGAGATGAAAACAGATTTTAATGCAAATTTAAGTTAAACTCTAAGTGCACTGTAGATCTGCCTGGTTAAATAACTACAGAAACAACATGGCATGCACATGCACACAAATACTCCTCTGAAGTTTGAACAATGTATTTTCATCAAATATAGCTTCAAAGACATTTCCAAATCCAAACACAGTAATCTTTCAATAGGTAGACAAAAACAGAGTTCAAAGGTAATGTTTACTTCAACAGTTATAATCCTCTATTTCCCTGCAATGAAGTGCTAAAGCAATACTGGTAAATTTTTTTTTCACACAGAATTCAAAAACAAACATAAGCTTTCTGGTCATGAGATTAATGAGATTAAATATCTCCCATTTGTATTCAAGCAATTACACCAGTTCTTCTCTCAGTGCAAAAAGGTTATTTTAAACACACTACATTTTTAAACAACTGTTGCACTGTAGAACTCAGGACAGCAGAACATCAACAGGTAGGGTAGAAGCTTGATTTGGTTTGGTTTTAGATTAAATGAAGTTTACATTTGACTAATCTGTAATTTTTTTCATTCAAATCTTCACTTTTCTCTCTATATTGTAAGAAAGCAACTGGACTAAGACCTAAAGAAACTGAAAAGGTACAGAGTTTTATGATATTTTCCTTCTATGAATTTCACTTACTTCCTACTTTTCTCTTTGACCATCATGGTGTACAACTTAAACTGCCCATACTCAGTATTACAGGAATGACTTGGACACTATTTTTTATTGCAAACTTTTCCCCACTCTCCCATCATCCCTAAACTTGAAGGTATCTCCTCTGATGTCTCAACAGTCCCTTAAGCTAAGTTCCTTAAAAGTAAAACCATCTTCCTCCTAAGTAATCTCTTCATTGACTTTGGCAATTCAATTATTCCCCAGGCATTCAAGATCACATCCTTAAAACTCTCTCATTCTGCCTTTTCTTATGTTACTTCTATCAAGGCTGTTATTCCATCTAGGGGTGATTTATTCCTTCCACATCTTCACTATCAAAACCTTCTTTCTTTCAGCATTCTTTAGCTTCTATGAATCACCTCTAGCAGGATGGAATTAAGGTTGATTCAAATTAAATCTGTACAGGAAAAACTGAGTTTACAGGAAAACCACAAATTCCATAATGGGAAGCAATTTTTGTTGCTAGTTGAAGAGAATACAGAATTATTTTTGACAGAGAGAATGGGGGCAAAAAAGCCATCATTATTGAACCTTCTCTATCAAGCACTATATAGTATCTTGTAATGCTCTACCACATCCTACGTATTTTTCCATTTCCCCTTTTTTCTTTGAGATTTTTCACACATTTTAATTAAGAACCATACTGAAACCAAATCAGCGGATGAAAGACCTGAGTTATCTACTGGGTCTGTGTGACCAGGTTTTGGTAGCAGGGGGCTAAAGGAGTGGCTTCTGTGAGAAGCTGCCAGAAGCTTCCCCCATGTCCAGCCAATGCCAGCTGGCTCCAGGATGGACCCACTGCTGGCCAAGGCTGAGCCCATCAGCAATGATAATGCCTCTGAGATAACATATTCAAGAATGAAAAAAACTTATTGCACAGATGTTCCTGTGGCCAGGGAGAGAGGAGGGAGAATATGTCAGAGAAACAACCCTGCTGACACCAAGGTCAGTGCAGGAGGAGGGGCAGGAGGTGCTCCAGGCACCAGAGCAGATTCCCCTGCAGATTCTGGTGTGGCCACGGTGAGGCAGCTGTGCCCCTGCGGCCCACAAAGGACCACAGGGATGCAGAGATCCACCTGCAGCCCCTGGAGGAGCCCACGCCAGAGCAGGTGGATGCCTGAGAGGACTCTGTAAACCCGCGGGAAACGTGTGCTGGAGAGGATCCTGGCAGAGACCTGCACACTGCAGGTTTCCTGGTTGGACTTGCAACCCTATGGGGGACTCCCATCGGAGCAGGCTGTGCCTGAAGGACTGCACCCCAGGGAAGAGTGATCCACGCTGCAGCAGTCTGTAGAGCAGGCAAAGAACTCTTCTCCCCGAGCAGCAGCAGCAGGAACGTGTTATGAACTGACCACAAGCCCTGTTCCCCATCTCCCTGCACTGCTGGGAAGGGGAGGTAGGGCCCAGGAAGGACGGAGGAGTGGGAAGGCGGCTTTGTTAAGATTTTGCTTCTTACTATCCTGCTCTGATTTTGGTAGTAAGACATTCAGTTAATATCCCCAAATTGAGTCTGTTTTGCCCGTGATGGTAATCAGTGAGTGATCTCTCCTGGTCCTTATCTCAACCCATGGAGAAGGGACTGATAGAGTGGCTTTGGTGAGTGCCTGTGCAAATTTTAACGACCAATAAAGCAAAATTTTTTCCTGTTCCCTATTAAAAAATTCTTATTAATTCAGAGACTGGTGATATCACCAAACACAAAATTTACTGAGGGGAGGGGAAACCAAGTAGATTGAAAGTGTACATCTGCAAATTCCAAAACGAGGTGCACGGAACTTTAAGACACCTGTATAAATATCCCTCTTCTCATACACTGCCATCTCAAAGACTTCAGGGACTCTCCTCTGCACAGGCAGACCCCTTATCACTTCACTTTCATTCCACTGAAAGCCTAGGACTGAACTGTTTCTGTAAAAAATTTTCATATGCTTTACCTGCCAACTGAAACAAATAATTGTTTTTCAAACACCAGCAACTTGAATGAGCATGTTTGAACGAGAACAGGAATTTCAGATCTTAGAACAACAAAATGTGTTTGAAGCACAGTGAACTGTAGCCATTTGGGAACCCCTCTGCACATCTTCACTGTGGAAATTCTCCTAACAGATGTGACTACTGACCCCTCTAGCATTACTCTACCAGATTCAGATCTTTCCTCAAGATCCTGAAATTCCTGAACTGTGCTGTAAACTCAAAACATACATATTTTAAGGTCAGGATAAAAATATCCTTTCTTTACATAGACTTGGCTATGGCATACAGGTAATTTTTTCAAATGATAGTACATATATCTGGTTTAGAAATAAGAAAATTAGCACGTTTCTATCACCGTCTTTATAAACCTTAAGGATATTATAATAAAGACCCTTATCTAAATCAGTCTTAGATTTTGGTAAGCTAACAAGTAGCTGCTTATTAATTTAATATTTAGTATTTAAAAATACATTTGAAGTGGACCCTTAGATTTATTTTAATTAAATTCTGTATCAACTGCAACACTTTAGAAACACTTCACCTAACATTTCATGAAATTTACTGCACCTTCACAACCTTGGAACCTCTGGAGAAGGACATTCTTGACTTTTCCACCTAGTTTAGAGGAACCTACTCCATAACTGACTATTGAGGACTGCTTCAGAATAGAACCATCAGAAAGAAATATTTACCTGCTTCATTTTGGCTCAAGGGAAAAAAAAGGAAAGAAAACAATTCTTGAAAACAAAACTAATCCCTGTATTAATGTTTGGTTGAAACCCACATTTTACCATTCCTAATCTAAGCACTAAATAGAAAAATAAGCAAAAAAGGAAATCTGGTATGTTTCAAATTACATATATTATTACAATAATCTGGTTGCAAAATACATTCCTATCAATACAAACGTCTTCAGACTGTACTGCAAATGCATTCCTTGTATGCTTTTCTCACTGTAGGATCTTAAATTGTTCTCTATCCTACCCCATAAAATTCCCATCCTCAGATACAGAAATAAAATACAAAATTTAGCTTCCTTTTCCTACACAGGAACTTGTCTAGATTTCTTTGAGATCTGTTGCCCATGACACTTTCAGCAGGAGCTCCTGAGACAAACAGAGCCAACATAAAAATGAAGGGATTCTCAGCAGCTCAATCTGACCTTGCTGAGCCCGAGAGTCTTGGCCTAGCAATAGGAAGGCTCTTGTTTTCTGTGGTCTGAGATCAAGATGGTGAGACTACTGGAACAACATGGGATAAGCCAGGGGCAACAGGAGTAAGGAAAGCCCTGTTAGGAGGACACTGCAGAACAGAGTAGCTCCAGAGTGGAACCACTGGCACTTCCTGTTTTGATCAACTGATTCACAAGATGACATGGACTTCTGGTTACTCCACTTCTGGAAAATGCTTTGAGCACACTGACCTGCATTTCCCATTTGTGGTTTGAGCCTCAAGTGGCTCAGCCTGTTTGTTATGGAATTAACTCCTTGCAAATAGTTTGCCACCAAGGAAATTCAATGGCAGCTAACCCAACCTTACAAAATAATTATTTCCTAACAGAACACAGGATCTTAGGCAGTCTTGATGATTAATAAGAAAATCATTGCAGGAATACCATCTCATGACTGGCACCCTTCATTCTGAAGCAACTGGTATGTGTTTCTGGCTGCTGAATGAACAAGCTCCATCATGACAGAAGATGGTCCTACCACTACTGGTTTGGAGGACACGGAAAGATGACAACTCTATGGACAATAGAAGCTGAAAAGCAGGAAGTTATTCCTAAACTGTCAACGAAAGTCATTGGTTCAGCAGTTGTATGTTAGAGGTCTTTAATGTCCTCCTAACTCATGCCTTGCTGCAGGCAAGCCAAACTAAGGGAGTATTTGACATTTTAATGGGTGGTGCTGGGAAGTCATCCAAGTCCAGTTTTCAACATCCCAGAGAAAACAAAGCAATCATATAACCAAAATCTTTCCATTAAATAAAGAGACAACACTATACAGGGCACCAGTTGCAGAAGGGAATTGAGCACACATAACCCTACTGATGACATGTAATATACTAACCCGAATTTCTCCAGTTGCATTGCACTAGAAATGCCTGCACAAATTCACAGGTGTAATTAAAAGACAGACTTACTTACCCTAATAAATAAGATGTAAGAAAATTTTACACTGTCTCACAAAGTAGAGTAGAATTAGCAAAAGTACAGTAGAATGTACAAAAGTACAATTAGCAGAGATTCCATATTAAAGAAAGATAAAATAAACTATTTTGAGAACTGTCAGACATTTGATACTTTTCACTGAACCCTAAAATGGAAGAGACAACCAAAGAAATTTAATACCAATTTCTCTCTGTAAACCAACGAGGAACTAACAAGTAACCAGTTTTAGATGTAAACAAAAGACACCTTCTGTATATAACAAATATTTAAAACTAAAACACTCTCTTTCACTGGTTCTTCTGGGTGTCCAAACTCATATATGGGCTCAAAGACATATCTGAAAGCAGGTCAGGCAATGAAATACAATACTGCTGATCTCTCACTCAGGAAGCACATAAAATGTCTGATCAACACCTGGGCAATGTACCCTGTTCACATCTGGTATTTTTGTATTTCCTTCTTTTGGCCTTCATGATCAAATTTTTTCTTTTGTCTTTGTCCCCTTGCTACTGAAATTCAAGTACAAAAGGTAAGAAAACAAGAGGCAGTACACAGGAGCAGGAATAATTAGCACAAGGACTTGCTTTTATTTGGCTCTGATAAGCTCCCCTCTTCTTGCCATTTGTGTGCTTGTTGACTTAGAAGCCCATAATCTCTACTAAAAGGGAGAACAAACTGTGTGAAGATAGAGACATTTTGTGGTGGAGTGGTGTTGCCATTTCATTTAACGCCAGATCAGCTACAGGGAAAGCATAAAACAAACTCCCTCCCTCAACTGCTGCTAATACTGCTTCTCTTTAAGATGACAGTGGACTAGAATGCAGAAAAAGTAACTTGTGAAGGTGGTTGGGTATATGTGTTTTGTGTTTCTCTTTTTAAAATAGTATTGTGTCCAGAGTTTTTAACCCAACTACTTATGCTGATGCCCTGCCACTTTTGCCCAGTCTCATCAGCAAAATAATAAACTAAACTAATAATCAGCTAAAGCATTAGTAGTATTCACGACCAAGCAGATTCTACCAAATAAAATTTGTCTGATACCACAGCTTTTTTCCAGTGTGCCTTTGTACAACAGATGTCTCCGTAGTTGATGCTGATTTGCGTTTTTTTATAACTGAAACACGGACAGAGATCGGATCAAACGGCTGTTTCAGTATGGTATTAAAGACTGTCACTAGCATAAAAAAAGATGGCTCAGAAACTTTTTCTAAGATGGTATGGTGGCTGCTCATCATATGCTTTTCATCCCTGAAATACTTGAAATAAAATTTTGCAGGCATTAACCTTACCTCCAAATTAGGAAACTGAATGAAACTGTATTGTACTTCAAGTTTCCTCCAGACTGTTTTCATCTGTACTTCCACTTCATTAGTTCAAAGGTGGTATTATGGAAATGCATATTTCTATTGATCTGCAAAACACAAAGAGGGTTTTATTAAAGACATAGCTGAAGAAACTGTGTTGGTGGTTTATGATCCAGAATGTGAACTGCACATTGCAGATACTAGTATCTGGAATTACAGAAACCATCTCCTATGATGAGCTGCTCCCAGCTACAGAGAAACTTAAGAGTCACACATATCCAACAGCTGCACAGTTAGTTCCAGCATATTTGTAAAACACTGACACAAAAAATATTTTTAAAATAATTTTATTTTTATCAGTAATTGCTCATATTAAAAATGAACCAACAAAACCATTTCTATCCTTTAGTTTAAATACACATTTGTCTTAGATGAATGGTGATGTCAGGGACAAAGAGTGTTAAAAATCTCTGTAGAGAGTTTTCCTATGAAAATAAGCCTTTCTCATCTCTCCTCATAACTCTTGGATTCTCCTGGTCTGTACAGCCAGATTTGCAAGCCTCCAGATACCAGGTTTCCAATTTTTTTTCTTATAAAAAAAGTCAGCAGACCAGAGATTCACAGAATCAGCTAGGTTGGAAAATACCACTGAGACCACAGAGTCCAACCTATAACCTAACACCACCTTGTCAACTAGACCATGGCACTGAGTGCCACATCTGGTCTTTTCTTAAACACCTCCAGGCATGGTGACTCCACCACCTCTATGGGCAGCGCATTCCAATGCCCAATCACCCTTTCTGTGAAGAACTTCTTCCTAAAGTCTAAAGAAAAGGACACATTGTTTGTGACACCAATGGAAAAAACAAGCCATGCACAATTCAATCTTTATTATAAACACCAGAGAATCTGTAAGACTGCAGCTCCACACCAAAAATCCACTGGTGTCACACTGTTAGTTCCAGTACACCGGAAACTGTAATATACGGGGAAATAATCTATAGATTTACTGTAGCTGTGCACAGGCATGATTACTCCTGGGAACTGAAAAGGAAGCCAGGAATTTGGACAAAGGTACTAGCAGTAGGGTGGGTTTGATTTTTAGTTTGTGTTTTTGAACTGCTGTCCATGCCAGCATCAGAAAAAAGCCTGGCACAGGCTCTTACCCATTTCTCGTAATGATTGTGAGCAAACCTGATTTGTGTCAAATCCCAGCGTTTTCAGATGCATTGTGGATAGCTAACATGGGCTTATCAGTTTTTTGAGATTCCACAGTGAGCAGATGCCACCTATTGCCAACTTTTCCCATTTTATCAGTGTCACAGTTTCTGAATGTTTCCATCATCTGAAGCTTTTAAGAAGATCCTACAAGAATTTAACCATGTAGAAGCCCCAGCCTTTTGACTGTGATCATAACCTTGAAAATCACACAAAGGCTTAAACACCACCATTCCAGCTATACTGTTAAAAAACATACAGCCACTCGTACAGTGTAGAGGTGTAATGACTTTTGAATACCAAGGCCAACAGTAGGGGTGCAAGTGGAGAAGCCATGTCCCTGCATGATTTCCAGCAGAGAGAGTTTCAGCATCCACTCTCCTCTTTTCCTTCCTAAGGACCATAAAGACCTTTACCATTACAAGAAGGTCAGAATACTTCTGTCTCCACGTCCATTTATAAGCACTGCTCCTCACACACTGAGGTTTAATAGTCTTGGTAATAAATAATAAATCTGTGCTAAATGGTAACCCGAAACCATCCAGAATATCAGATAGCACCAATTCTTAAAGACAACTGTCTCCTCTGAGCAGACAGGCTGACACTTATTTCTTCCATGGTAAAACTGAGAAAACATTCTAGCCATGCAATAGTGTTTGTAGAGTGTTTGTAGAGATTGTTTTTGCTTTTTAAAGTAAAGAATCTGTAAAATCTATCCATCTCTTCTTCTCTCTCTAACCAAGGACCTCAAGTTCATCTTCTGGTGGACTCTGGACAAAAGAACATCAGGAAAAAAAGTTGGTGTGCTTTCTGTTTTTACACCACCTCGAATCTCCCTGTATCTAGTATCTGATTTATATAAAGTCCACTTAGTATTATTTAAAGAGGTTGCTTTGCAAGAGTAAAGACATTTCTGAACAATGCTCAGGGGTTTTTGTTTTGTTTTTAAAACCATGTCCTCCTAAGATTTTTCCAAACTCCCAAAAGGATGAAATAGCTGTTCAGTTCTGTAAGTATTCATTGCCTTTCCTGATTCCAACCGCATGTATCAGATATCCAAGCTCCCTTACTAGACAACTTTACTTCGGTGAACTTCCTGATCTGCCTGACTAGGTATGTCTGTATTAGCATTTAATTCAAATCAGGACTGAACTTTTGAAGTCCATCTCCCAAACAACCCTCTTTTCCTTGCTTCGCTTTACATTGCAAAGCAGTCATCAAGTACATGAACCAGATTTCTTCTGAATAAAATTAGATCACAGAATGAGCTTCAGGTGTACACTGTACACACTCCAACCACCAAGAGGAATTCAGCCACAGAATCGGACCAGGACCAGCTTGAAATAAAACTCTCAGCACCTGTATACCATGGATGCCAGGTTCTCCGCGCCTGACAGATCTGATCTTATTACACCACACTGCTTGGTAATGTGGACACAGACTCTTTTATGACTTACTGAATTTTTGTGTCAATTCCAGATTCATCTCTCCCATTTTTAAAAGGAAAACTACAAAACCTCTGTCAGAGATGGGACAGAAGTTAATGATATTTATTCAATTATGGGAGTGACCTCACTGTGTTACTATTTCTTCCACTTCTTCATCAGCATGAAATGTTACTTGAGAACATACTCAATTTTATAAAAATCAATTTACTTAAATATTTATTTTTATACAGTTATCCAAACTGCTTAATTATTAATATATAAGTTTTTCAAAATGGTTAGTGCGATTCTTGATGGCATCTTCCAGAGAAGTGCTATCAAGTACAAAATAAAACAAGTGAATAAAGTTTTTGTGCAACTATACCTTCACTTTATTAGAATTTGCTAAATATAAATATATAGCTACTACAAGAGGCACAACTTCAAAAGTACAGACCCTCACAGTGCTTGTCACTAGTTACGTATTAAATCCAGGAAACAAATTGTTCTAAGACCCAAGACTGAATTTGAGATCTTCATGTACTATTAACTGAAAAATATCAGCACTCAGTCGGGGAAAAGAAAGATCTGAATTACATGAACACACTAGCTACGTAGATAACCCAGAAAACTGCACATTTTCTGCCACTAGCAGGTCCCAGGGAACAGTCAGAATATTTAAACTGAGTTGATTTAAACCTCATTCAGAAGTGGGGATGGTTCCCCTGCTAGCACAGAGTGCAGGAAGCAGCAGCTATGAGCAGGACAGACAGACCGCAGGGACTCGCAGTGGCACAGCTCAAGTCAGTCTGACTTGCCTTGAGGAACAAACTTACTCAGCCTGTGGATTCTATTTTTCTTGTCTTACCACTTATCTCCAGTTACCGCTTCCTTTCTCAGTAGTTCCAGTTTCTTCAGTTCTGGGGCCACATCCAACTCATTCCCTCACCTGTCTCTTCTTTTGATGCCAAAAACCTTCCCGGCACTTGACTTTCCCTGCACTCTGTTCATTCCCACTTTGCTCCAACTGCCTCACCAGTTTTCAGGTGAATTGCTTTATTCATATTCTCTTTCTTCTTGAAGGAGCCTGCTACTTGTTAGATACAGCATGCATTTAAGGAACATAAGTTTTTAAAGTAATTTAAAGTAACATAAGAGTTAAACTAATTCAAGTGCAATTAAGCACATGACCATACAAGGACTCATTGGTACAGACAGGGTTAAATACTTGGCCATTAACTCCAGCTTCCAATTACTTCTTTTCTGCTCTTTCACTTCCTCCAGCCATCCACACGGCACTCTGCAAGGTGGCCATTCAGGTAAGTGTACCTTCGTTTCAATTTATGAAACAGAATTTGTTTTGGAGTTTCTGTAACTTCAGATCATGGCACAGACATGGCTTTGGGTGATATCAGACCCACAGTTTTATCAGAAAAAAAAAGAAAGGGCAATACCATTCAGCATCTGAGACTTGGGGTGGGAACAGAGGGGAAGAAGAGAAAAGCATGTGGTGCTCACAGCATGGCTCTGTGTGCAGTGTCAGAGTTCACAGCCAGCTGACGGCTCCGGTAACCAGAGACGGGAGAGGTTTCAGAAGCAGAATTATTCCTTTTCAGGTAAACTATAGTCCTAAACAACTGGCTTTTTGTTAGAAGTCTATGCACAATGAAAATACATTGCAGACCCATATTGCAGCCCGGAAGATGCTTCAGTTAACAATTTCACAAATGCCACTAGAAAATAGAGCCAGAATTGCTGTAATCTATTGCTTTTACAGGACTACTACTGCTGTGAAATATGGGTTGAATTGCAAGGGAAAGAAGCCATACAAAATTTCCAAATTTTACTCCATAGTTCATGTCCAAAGATAGGAATTTATTAAGGAAACCCTTTCAACAAATTTACATGTGAGATAAACCCCCACAGCATGCTGGGAAAAGCAAACATCATACTTCCTATGGCAAATTTGGGGCTTGCTGGTTTTGTCTGTCAAACAGTGAAGGTGTATGAGCAAGAACATCTCATTGAACAAACAGCCCTTCCAAATACAATGAGACCAATTTATGAAATAAAATAAATTGGCTGAACAAACACATCACTTTCCAGTCCCTGGACACCAAGTCCTCCAGGTAGCAAGAGGGGAAGTAAGAGCCTGAGATATGGTTCAAGAACATTTATTTGATTTTGAGACAAGGTAGCTCAAAATTGCTCAAAATCTTTTAAGAAAAAATATACCTCCATGGAAGCTAATTTTTAAAACTCATTTTATACCTAGATTCCCTTGAGTTTTAATTAACAATCATAGGTTATTCTTGCAAGGTATTAAAAATGCCAGGAATTATACAACATTCAAGCACTCCGTGTCTTACAGTTCTTCACATCTGTGTTACAGTGGTTTGGCTTTCCTATATATCTGGCCAAAACACTCATATTACTCCAGGATACCACTGATCTTTCCATCACTTCCTGTTCTTGGAAAGCCTAGATTTTGCTGTTTTGTTGACTACCGCATGGATCCTTGATGGTAAGAAGAATTCTTAATAATTCGTGAGAACTTCAGAAATGCTACCATGAAACAGTTCGAAAGAAACAAGATACTGCCCAGAACAGAAATTATACAGATCGAAACATCAACTAGTCCGTTTCAGTACTAATCTAACCTGGCTGGTTGGTTGTGTAGAGTAATGAATGAGTGCTGCTGCCACTAATGGAAACAACTCTTGACTGACCTTCCACTTCCAGTCTGACAGAAAATATAAGACAAATCTGCAAAATTCAAAAAAACTGTAAAAACCTACAACTGTTTTCCTTTAAGTCAGGTCACCCTCTTTTTTTGAGGGAGAAGTTCTCTATCAGAGCCATACAACTTTCTTCTTCCTGACCCTGATTCTTCCTTCATGAACATGACTAACTGGAAGTTAAATCAATAGACCAGGCCTAGCACAGCAACAATTTTTTTTGCAGAACAGAGACAGCTCCTCTTGTCTACTCAAGAGGGATCAGCGGACTCCTCACATCATTTGTCCCCTTTTCATAGGAGGGGAGAATCTGTGCCCTAAAACAACCTGAGCTTTCTACTGAGGCCTTACAACCATGCAAGCAGACACAGAACAGGTAGCATCTGAAGGACCAACACACTGTTCAGCAGCCAAGCAAGCACTCTCCCTGCCCTAGCTACACATTTTTGTCTTCATCATTTTCAGTGCCTGCTGTGATAGGAGACAAAATGGTCTACAGGATCAAGTTCTTGAAAAATCATTGCCCCTGGGCATATCTAGAAGTATGAGAGCACAAATAAATTCCTGAGTAAGGTGGGACTGTGCAGCACCAGACAGAAAAAACTGTATTTTCCAGAATGACACAAATCTGCAGAAATTACAATACACCATACTCTCCACAGCATTCAGTGACACAAAGAATTCGTTATTGGGGCCCTAAGAATACAGGCACAAGGCTCATTCTGCCTCATCAGTAGGGCCAGGTAATTCCACCAGGTTTTTACTTTGCCCTGGCAGATGTAATTTCCCATACTAGAAGAGTTCAAGCCTTCTGATTTCTTAAATGATACCTTCAGTATTTTATTTTGGCATGCCCAGCTACATCATCTGTCATCATCTGAAGGACTCCACAGCCGGCTGTGCTGTGAGAGCAGGCTGTGCTCCCAGGGAAGCCTCAGAATTCCTCTCAGCCTTCTTAAATGTTACTCACCAGTGAGCCAGTAGAAGCTGAAAAATCAGCTCAGTCGCCAAACTTTGGAGGTGAAAGGAATGCGACAACAGCTTGCCGGTAAAAGAAAAGTAGTTACCCTCAAAAGGAAACCCATCAGCCTGCAGCACTGGTGACAAATCAAAGCCACCAGTTCATTCCGTGCAGAGAGGTGAAGTCAGAATCTGACTTGTCAAGCTTTGTCAAGTAACAACTGGGCAAAAGCCTTTGCTGAGCAACTCCTTCTTTCATCACATCCCACAGCTCTCCAAGTATCCAAAACAATTTCTCTAACAAATACCTTTGCCTTTCAAGAGAGATGAACTCAACTGCTTTAGCTCAACTTTGGAGGTACCCGGCCTGAAGCTCCTCCACTTGCAATCTCTGCCTCCTCTTGGGATACTGATGACAGAGTGGCCCCACAATTAACAGTCTCTGCTGTGTTTGACATCCCTGAAAACATCAGGGTGCTTGTGACACCTGAGTTGCAAAAAAATGTATCAAAATACCCAAACCCAGGCTCCATGCTGTTCAGTCATCAGTCAAATTCTCAGTCTACCTTCCCAGGAAGCTTCAGACGGTCACTGGGCCACACTTGCCACCTGGCTAATAGGTTGCCTCACGTGGATGGAAGCAACAATTAAATTCGATCACTTGGCACACAGACTCTGAGGTGCGCATTCTTATCATAATACTGATCCTGGGAATGTTGCCCAGACTGCAATTTCTCTCTGACAAAAGGGCCAATGAAATTTAGCTTCTGTCTGTCCCGCAGGACACATTAGACCACATTCTGATAGGTGATCCTCCTCTCCCTCCCCCTAAGATTCCTGCAAAAGGTCAAGTATTTCTTCTATCTGTCTATTGTACAGAGTAATTCAAATGGTGAGAAACATTTTCAGGAACCTTTTGATTTTAAAAAATATAAATTCTGTTGCAACTTTAAAATCCCATGGTCTTGTGTACTATCAAAATACTACAGAGCAAACAACCTCAAAACTACACTAATGTTCTATCATATTGCCTTATACCTCTGTGTGTGTAGGATTGATATTTATTTTCTCAAATTTAAATTTTACAGGAAGAATTTTTACATTTTTAAATAGTGTGGTGGGTTGACTCAGACTGGATGCCAGGTGCCTAAAGTTGCTGTCACTGCCCTCCTCAGCTAAACAGAGAGAAGAAATATAACAAAAGGCTTGTGGGTTGAGATAAGGACAGGGAGAGATCACTCACTGATTAATGTCACAGGCAAAACACTGAACTTGGGAAATCAGTTTACTATATTACCAATCAAACTGAAGTAGGGTAACAAGAAATAAAGCCAAATCTTAAAACCACCTTCCCTCCATCCCTCCCCTGTTTTTGGGCTCATCTTTACTCCCAAAATCTTTGCCTCTCCTTCTCCCTGCAAGTGGCACAAGGGGATAGGGAATGGGGATCAGGTCCTCACACATTGTCTCAGCTGAACCTTCCTCCTCAGGGGAAGGACTCCTCACATTCTTCCACTGCTCCAGCATGGGATTCCTCCCCCAGGAGACAGTTCCCCCATGAACTTAACCAACATGACTCCATCCCACAGGCTGCAGTTCTGCATGAATTGCTCCTGTGTAAGACCCTTCCATGGGGTGCAGTCCCTTAGGAGAAGGCTGCTCCAGCACAGGTTCTTTCCATGGCATCGCAAGTCCTGCCAGCAAACCTGCTCCAGCATGAGCTCCTCTCTCCATGGGGTCACAGCCTCCCTTGGGCATACACCTACTCCAGCATGGGGTTGTTCTCCATGGGCTGCGGGTGGAACTCTGCTCCATTGTGGACTTCCATGGGCTGCAGGGGCACAGCTGCCTCACCAAGGGCTGCATGGGAACCTGCTCCAGCACTTGGAGCACCTCCTACCCTTCCTTCTCCACTGACCTTGGTGTTTGCAGAGTTATTTTTCTTTCTCTGACACATTCTCACTCCTTTCTCCAGGTGCAGTTGCTACTGCACAGTAACTTCCTCCCTCACTTACATGTGTTATCCCAGAAACACCTCCACCATCAGTGATGGGCTGAGGCTTGGCCAGCATCCTAGATCTGGCTGGCACTGGCTCCATTTGACATGGGGGAAGTTTCTGGCAGCTTCTCACAGAGTCGCCCCTGTAGCCCCTTGCAACAAAAAACTTGCCATGCAACCCAAATACACATGGACACACAAAATCATATTACACACAGGTTGCAGGCTGGCTAACTTCTGACAAGAAACACAGGTCACAGGAACACATAGCTGGGAATGAGAAAACCTTTCCAACGAGATCACTGCCTTCAGCAAAGCACTAAGTCAGAGCCATCAGCTCAACAGCTCTGAACACATGGAAGCGTGACAGATTCTTCAGGGAAATCAGAAGACACCTCAGACACCACCCCCATCACAATAAGGTTAAAGGCCTTCACCATGAGCAGACGTATCAAGCACCTACGTTTTCTTGCAGAAAAGTACGCGGGTTACATCCTAACATTTAAGAGTAAAATAACTCTCCTTGCGGGAACCTTTGGACTCCACATTGCATCCAGTCTCCTGCTTTCTTTAAATCACTAACTATATAACACTACATAGCAAAACAAAAAGAAAGGCATTTAAAAATATTCCAAATTATTCTAGAAAACTTCAGCATTCATTTGGACCAAGTGTAGTACCTAAAATTTAGATACTTGGGTATTTGCATAGATTCCTTTGGATAAAACTTTGGAAAGTTATAACCCCATAGTTTTCTAATGCACAATGTTATACAGAGTTATCTACAAGAATTGCCTTGCTTTCCACAATCAACTGAACCTCCAGAAACAACTGTCAGTCTTTGGCAGAGAAGATACACAACTATATGTTTTACCCCTTTTTGTAATTCAGTGGTAAAAAAAGTCCCACCTTCCTGTATATAAAGTGAAAGAATGCTTTACAGTCCAGATGACGGTATGAAATTACCTTGGTAGCCTTTGATTCTATCTCATCTCAAGGAGACTGAACTTTCCTTCATCCGTTTACAGGTACTGTAAACTTTTCCTGATTAGAATAAGACCAATTCATTATTCAGACAACTGAACATTATCCCCAGAAAACACAAGTCATCTTTTTTTGCAAAAGTGGTTACACACAAGAAAGCTGTAATTATGGAATCAACTCTTTTATTAAAATGTTTGTACTAGGGACTTATTGGTGCATACTTGGTCTCTGAAATTTCTTCAAACATTGTTATTTCAGAAAAAAACCCTGGAAATTAGAAACATGGAATACCCTGAGATGGAAGGGACCCACAAGAATCACTGAAGATCAACTCCTGCACAGGACCACCCCAAGAGTCACACCATGTGCCCAAGGGCATTGACCAAATGCTTCTTGAACTCAGCCAGCCTTGCTGCTGTGACCACTGCCCTGGGAGCCTGTTCCAGTGCCCAACCACGCTCTGGGTGAAAAATCTTTTCCTGATATCCAACATCAACCTCCCCTGGCACAGCTTCAGGCCATTCCCTCAGCTCCTGTCACTGTCACCACAGAGCAGGGATCAGTGCCTGCCCCTCCTCTTCCCCTCACAAGGAAGCTGTAACTGCAGTGAGGGCTCCCCTCAGTCTCCTCCTCTCCAGGCTGAACAGACCAAGGGACCTCAGCTGCTCCTCATACAGCTTCCCCTCAAGGCCCTTCGCCATCCTCACGGCCTCCTTTAGACACTCTTTAAAAAGCTTTAGAGCTTTCTTGTATTGTGGTGCCCAAAATTGCACACAGGACTCAAGGCAGAGCCGCACCAGCGCAAAGCAGATAGGGACAATCCCATCCTTTGACCAGTCAGTGATGCTGTGCCTAAAGCACACTTAGAAGACTCAAGTAATAAAACAAGATGGGTATTTTCTAAAGTATCCTTCACTCAACAGGATTTTAGAAGACATGACCATAAAATAATTTCCATCCTTACCATTTGCATGATGATATAGCATTTGATTTGCAAGTCTAAACTCAGGCCACCATGGCCGCAACATCTGCCCCAGCTGAGATGAACAGGTTGAAGTAAGGCAATGCTGCCTCATACAGCAAATAATACGCAAGGGTAATTCAGTGCAGACACTAAGGTGCTCAAAAATCCTCAGCCATTTTAGCTATTAAGTCTACCAATTATTCATTCTGAATACTAGAATGTTATACTGCCTGCAGTTCTTTGGTCACCAAATTATGGATGCTTTCAACTTGACCTAAGATTTCTAATGACAGATTTCTGAAATACTACATCCAGAATAGACCTGAAGGGCACAAACAAACACAGGACAGGGAAACTCATCATGAAGTTCCTGCACATGCTGTACAGTTATCTAATACCTAATCTGGCCTCTTGTATTTCCTATCGATTTGTATATTTGGAAGCAATAGTAAAGAATTCATCTCATCTCAGACCCTCTTCTTCAAATGCACAGAAGTACTGGTGTCCTCATCAAGGATTTGGAAGAAAACTAAGCTGCCTTTTTTCCCCCCCTTAGTAAAGGCATAATAACAAAACCTGTTGTGGTAAAAAGCAGTGACAGGCCACTTGCAGAGAACAATACAGATCTCTTCTGGTTAACTGCCTGGGAACAGGTTCATTTCATAGAGCAACACCACCTTCTACGAACAAACACTGAAAGAGATGGGCTGTATCCTGGGAAAAAAAAAAAAAGACTTGAAAAAGAATAGCTAAATTAAATCCATGGCTTCTTCAGCCAGGGAGAGGTTTTTGTCAACACAGCTCTAAAGCTGCCAGAGGTGTGCTACCATTTGCTTAAGCCTGCTGAGATCTGCAACACACTGGGCACTCTGCACACACCTCGAACTGCTCTGACAATGATGACATGAGCTAACAAACCTGACAGCTGCTCTCCTCCAGACACATCTCAATATATTATTTTGGAAGTTAAGGCATCGTCCCACAAGTTGTGGATGAACAGGGTGTTCCCAAGAGGAACCTGATGAATACAAGTGATCATTCACTGCTGTGCCTGCTAAAGATGTCACTTCTTACAGAGAGGAGCACAAAGCCTACAGAAGAAAGGGAAAAGGGGAGAAAAGAGGCATGATCTGATTTTTAGCCAATTAAGCTCTCTTGGGGTTGGAGAAGACTCCTGAGACACAACCACAGTTTTAATACATTCTTTATAGCAAAATACACACCAAGTGAGAAGTTATTTTATTCTTGGTATGTAGAGAAAGTAATTTAGACTTCACTGTGTTCCAGAGCGGCATGAAAAACAGTATGAAAGCTTTTCCATCAACATTGAGAGACACCATCAGAAAAATATGAGCAAGCATTCGTGATAGTTATTGTTCAATCATGTTTTTGAAAAATTCATGTTTATTTTAGTTCTGGAAAGCTTGTCCTGCTGCAAGAAACTTAAGATACTTGACATTGTTGCTTTAATATGACTTCTAACAAAAAAACCCCAACCAAACAAAAAAACCCCAAACCCACAAAAAACAAAACCCTCTGACTCTAGCAGCTTTTTCTATTTACTGAAGGCACAAGAGCCAACAGCTGACATTTGAACCTCATCTAAATGCAAACAGGAAATACACTTTAGGGAGTTGTCAACTGCAGACTGATTCACCCTTGATGCAGTGGATTCTCCATTCTGAGAAGACTTTGAAATGCACAGGTTAAGACCACTTATGGCATACTGAGCTAGGAATTTATGTTGTTTCCTTTCCTGAAGTCCATGAACAGAGAACAATCCCAAGCAGAATTACTCAAACCTGAATACAACATCCACACTGCTCAGCCCAACCAAGCAGAGCTCCCCAGATACAGGACCAGCCTGAAACCAGTCAAGATGAAGTTCCATTGCACAGAGCATGGACCATCATATGAAGATTTTTTATCGTCCCATCTTCATCCCATTTGTGGGTAATTAATAAGAATTAGACTTTAAAAAAAAAATCCTTTGAAAAAAGATGGAAGTAGAGCTATTTCAGATGTATAAGTCAGCACACCATGTGATGTATATCTTTCAAAAAAAAGCTAAACCAAGTTTTACAGATACACTTTAAATTATTAATTACCCTAAGTAATTGTGGCTCCATTTTTCTTTTGGGTAAAAGGGAAACAGAGCATCTTTTTACATTCCCTTAACTTAGCTATTTCATTTCCTACTCAAGTAAGTAAATAAAATTCTTATTTTAGTCAAGGAAAAATAAGAAAAGGAGATCGAATAAAGGAGTAACCTCTGTCTCTCTCTACAATGAGAATCATCTGGATTCTATTAAACCATCAAGCCATTTATATGTTAACCAGAGTTAACATATAAATAAAAGAACCAGCAAAATGTTTTAACACTGGTAGCTTCTTTGGCTATGCTAAAGCTCTATATGAATTTCAGCTGATTTAACCCTTCAGATGCATGACATCTATTTTCTAAAATTATACAGGCAAAACTGCAGCAAAACGTTTTTACCTACAGAGCAACTGCATCCTCCTCCTCCTCAGCAATTTGGAGAACTATTTATAAAATAGCAATCAATACTGAAATTTAGGGGAAGATAACAAAGATTTCCAAATAAGATTGCCGGGTTATCTTTTCTTTTAGGTTTCTTTGTTTTCAGCTCTAACACAGACTAC
Organism: Machaerirhynchus nigripectus; assembly: GCA_013397975.1. Taxonomy (NCBI): domain Eukaryota; kingdom Metazoa; phylum Chordata; class Aves; order Passeriformes; family Dicruridae; genus Machaerirhynchus; species Machaerirhynchus nigripectus. The sequence goes on from VZRQ01000454.1 coordinate 62,082, forward strand.
AGACTATACACAACCACTGCTCAAAGACTATGCAAGACAAGGGTCCAACTGCAGATAAACATCTTTTGGGCTCAAAAGGAACTCAGTCACATCTGAGTATATGCCCAAGAGAAACTTGTATATGACTTACAGACTTCACTAACAGGAGCACTCCCTGGAATATTTTCATCCTTTAAACAGGTAACAACAATGCAGCTGAAGTGTCAGTCTTCAGGTAGGTCCTTTCAGCATAACATAATTTCCACTGAACCACAAAGCTACTGAGCTTCCTTACTCCTTGAAGAAAGAAATTTCAGCCCACTTATGACTTACTGGAATTTCAGCATTCCCTGTTTGACAAGAATGCAAGACACTTGCAAGTGCTGATAGATTTCAACACTGGATACTTTCCAAAAGTATTTACTGGAAATAGAAAAGAATCCCAGTTCAGGGCAGCAGCTTCCTTATTCAGGTACAGAAAGGTAAAAGGCTGTCCAAGAGCAAACTGAAAGTAAACAACAACAGAGTCCATTTTTCCTGAAGGTTTTATAGAGGATGGATTGGTTATTTACATTTTGCCTCTGTTTTTTTTACAGCAAGGTGAACAAATTAAAACTGCTATATATATAACATATAATTAAACAAGACTGCAAAAAGAAGATACATATATACACATCATCATGACAACTTCTGCTTGTTCAAATCTCAAATGCAATTGTCAGAACAAACAATTGCAGGAAAAATGTACAGGCTGTGGATTCAAAATTTTTAAGATGACAAGCCTTACAAAGCCAAGGAGGAACAAGTTCAGTATTCCTGTTTTTTAAAAATGTAAAAGAACATTCAAAAACTTATTTATGCAGTCCTTTCCTTATAAACCACAGAATCTCCGGAAAAAAGAAACGACCTTCCACCTTATTATAAGCAGCTTTGAAAATGCCTAAAATTGAGACAGAATTAAATAGTCTGCAGCTGCAGGCTCTGTTGGTAGGAGTATCTTTCACAGTGCCCCACAGGAACACATAGCCTTCCTAACTATCAGCCTTACCAACTCAGCCCAGAGCCAAAAATGGGTTACTTTCTCGGGATTGCTTTAACAGTAGAAGATTTAAAATAAAGTTTGTACCCCAGGTATGTCCCTGCATTTACTTCCAGTGATTTATTCAAGTGTATGTGAGTGCAAGTCAGGAAACAGCTTTCCAGCACACAAGGAAGTTTGGAAAGTCTGACTTGGTTCTGCTGTCTCTAAAAGTCACAAGATAAAACAATATAAGTTACTTAAGTAAGCAGAAATAAATGAATATGTTTAAAAAGAAGTTCTGCTGAATAGAAGCAGTACTCTTGCACGTTCCTTCTAACATTAGTATATTCTCAAAACTAAAATAGAACAAATATTTAAGTATATTTAAACAGACAACAACTCAATAACAAGCTCGAAAATTACAACTCAATTACAGCTCGAAAACAGAACTTGAAAGATCTAAGCAGTGTAACTAAATCTTGATCAAAGCAGCATGCAATCATATTCTGGCAGTCACTAGACCAGATGCCTACCACTAGTGTAATGTAAGCATCTCCATAACCTAACTCCTCCTTATTTAGAAAGAAGAATATCTGGGGTAAGAACAAAAAGAAAAGTTAGGAGTTGCAGGAAACACAGGAAAGGGTGAGCTCAAGATGCTGTAATGTATTTTGCCTGAGCTTATGTCTGGAAATCAGGTGAGACCCAGAAATTCTTAAGTTCTTTAAAATACAGGATGTCTGTCTCTAATAAACCAGAATATTGTATGATAATTCAGTGACCTCATTAAGTGAGTTTTGACTGCCAAACTGCCAAAATCTTGTGTAAATCAGACTATATGGGTCTTGGCCTTGCCTAAAACCAGAAAAGGGAGTGGGAAAATAGGGAGGAAACAATGATATCAGGGGACAGAGATATGTGTGACCCAGCCCAAAAACTCCTAAGTGTCCTTGGACACTGCTAACTCCTGCCAAGGCTTGCAAAGGCATCAAATGGCCTTGGGTTATTTTGTGTTTCCTGAGATAACTAGGGAGGGAGAAGGGCCAACCACACAACACGTATTCTTCAAAATACTGCTCAAAAAGCTTAAAAATTCAAGTGTTCAAGAATTCTCCTGATGAATTAAGAGCTTGCAGGCTTTCCTTGTCTACATGCTCCCTTGGGGGTACGGTTTGTCTCTTTGTCAACAGACCCTAATGCTTTTGCAGTTTGTACAGTGACAGGATCAGTTTTATGCACAGAGTCCAGCAAACTGGTTTGGCAGAGGTGAGGGGCTTCTTGACTGGCTGTAGAGGAGTTTTCTTGATAAATAAGCTGAAAGGTGTTCATAGTTTCTCTCTGTTAAAAGATGTGAAATATTTATAAGCTATCTTAAGAGGAACATTCTTAGATACTGTAAAATAGCAGAAGTTTGGATATGTAATTCTTATCTCACTACTTGTAACCTGAGCCCAGAACTGACAAACTGAAAAGCAGCTTCTGAATCCTGTATCTGCCTCCGGGAGGGGGAGGACGTTAAAAAAAAATAAAAAGGCATCTGATAATTTGAAAACTGCATGATCAAGATGCTCTTGAAGATTCAGAATCTGTTGCACCAAATACAGTGAGAAAATGAGCAGGATAAAGCAATACCCTTCTGTTCAAGGTGACAGATGAGACTTTCAAAGGTGTATCAAGAAGAGCAGGAAGAACAAGAATTCACCCTCCATCAGTTTCAGAGGTCATGACAAAGAAACCTTTATCAGCAACGTATATAGGAGGGTGTCTTGCAAAAATTAAATAGCTACAAATATTTATACTTTTTATACTTTAACTGTGATGAAGAGGAGGGAGATTGTTTAGAATAATGAAACAGGTAAGGAAAAGATATGGAGAGAGAACAGCTTTTTCTTAGCTACTGCTCATCTCCAGATGAAATAATACCATAAATATATGATATTTATAAGATAAAATACCCCAGACTCAGCCTACCCAAACAGCAAGTGAAGGACTGACCCCAAAGCTCCTCAGCCTCACAGGGCTGTTTCAGGCACACTGACTCCACAGAGCACCACACGAAAAACCAAAGTGTCTACTGCACATGAAGTGATGACAAACAGCTTTTCCGTTACTGGACACTGCAAGTACATTTTTTACAGGTTTTCCAGCATCTGGATCATTGTAAAAAATATTTTCTACGTTTAAAACAAAAAATAAAAAGATCTTAGACTTTTGCAATTTTTAAACTCTTTAGTCAACTGCACATGTTGGAAGTTTTCACAGCATAAGTTATAACTGTGTATCTAAAGTTCAGTGTATTTTGATGAGCTGCAAGTACTTATTTTTCCTTATAAACAGGACAGGATACAAACCTGAACAAACAGAACAGCCCATATAATACTTCAGACTGTTCTCATGTGATGTTTGTAGGACAAATAATTGTGTGAAACACCAGTTATACAGCACCAGGATACACAGCTACCACTGAAAAACAGACAAAAACTTTCCAAGCCCCTGTCAGCAAGTGAAACTGAAATAGATTATGGAGAACCTAGGAAGTGACAGATTTCTGCTACTGCAGTACTGAGAAAGAGTGCACAACAATTGTAATGGGAAGTTCCTTATAATCTAGCCTTATCTTTATTACATTTATCTTACTTTATTTTATGCTCCTTAAAAAGGCTTTATCAGATGCTACTACAATAAAATAAAGTATCAAAAAAGCCACTTTTTGCATGTGAAATTTTTCCAGTAGAGCTGTTACAAAGAATATATCAGTGGGGGAACAATTTTCACTTTTTTCTTTAGCTGACTCTCTGTAAGATCGCCGCTATTTTCTGAGAATAATGATACTTAAATTGATCAAACCTATCGACACACACAAAATCAAAGAAAAAGACATGGAAGAAAGCCCAAAATTCCAAGGAAATGGACTGCTTTTAAAAGCCTGAGTTAATGCACAAGACAACACAAAAACAACAGCAAAATACCCAGTGAAAAAACCACAGTTGTATTCCCTTGGTATTTTCTTGAGACTTTGATGAAACTACAGCCACATTTGAGAAAGCTTTCCAGTTCACCGATACTTTCTATTTCTTACTGATGTTGCAATAAATCCTAATTAAAAACAGTAACAAAAAGGAAAACATGAAATGTGCAGTTTTAAACAAAAGCCAAGAAAGACACTAAATGCTTGTATTTCCATCTTCTAATGGTGTTTGGAGGGGGGAAACAGGCCTCAGAAAAGAAGTAACAGTTGCAGAACTGCTGCCAATTCACAAGGTAAACAAATAAAGGAACATGGGGACAAATGTTTTTACAGGGCCTTTGTGACTGGGCAAGGGTTTTAAACTAAGTGGTAGATTCAGACTAGATACAAGAAGGATTTGTGTACCCTGAGGATGGTGAGACACTGGCACAGGTGGCCCAGAGAGGTGGTGGATGCCTCATTCCTGGAAACATTCAGGGTCAGGATGGACAGGGCTCTGAGCAGCCTGATCTACTTGGAGACGTCCCTGCTCACTGCAGGGGTTTGGACAAGATGCTTTGGAGGTCCCTTCCAACACAAACCATTGTGTAATTCCATGAATGTTCCGGGTTTGGGCTTAACTTACAGTCACCATCTTGCAAGTAAGCACGACTAGCAAGCTGCTGCTAGTCCTTTGGAGCTATCTTCATACATTTATGTATACGCAGAATAGAAATTGTCATTTTCATACAATCAAAATTGAAAGAAGTAGCAAAAAGAAAACAGGCTAAGAGATCTTAATGCCAGTACACAGTTAATACCTGAAAAAAATACAAAGAACCAGGGAAAAAGATTCTTGCCTTTAGTATTTGGGGAATTTTCTCTAGTTTAGTAATTTGCCTTAAGGCTTCTCGTCCTCTACCAAGTTCCAGCATGGTTTATTTAACAAGTCGTTTTAAAAAAATTAACATAAAAAGGATTCTGTGGAGTTGAGTGGTAACATTCACATTTGATAACACTGCCAAGAAAAATCCAATTGGAAAAATAACATAATTATTTGCTTGTACAAGACTTGCAGATGGCCAGAACAACCATACAAAACCCGACGCAGTTTATTACATATTATAACAGAAATGATACCATTGTCCTCTCTTGAGTTTGAAAACTTGACATGCATAAATTTATGCTGAAAAAAATGACTGTCAGTTTTCAATTATATCTCTATGAAAATAGTTCCTTACAGGCAACAGTTCTACCTATAGCCATTTCATATCCAGCCTCGCAAAAAGAAGGAAGAAAACTACCCACAGCTTACTTTGATATAAATTCCCTCATTCTAAGCCCTACAATAGGAATTTAGCATTTGCAGAAAAATCGGGGGACTCATGAGAAGCACATTAAGAGTCACTCCTTTCCTGGCAAATTACTTGTCATGTTTGCAAACCCCTGCCAAATCTAACACTGACAGAAAAAAACACTTCAGAACTTCAGCATTTTTTAAAGTCTTTCCATTGTTTCAAATATGCTCTTCAAAACAAACAGCATTTAACATCCATTGCATTATGCTATCTTTCCCAGGTCACAAACACCCATTATTTAAAAAAACTTAAGTAGTAACTGCTGTAGCACAAGACTATGTACAGTTATTTCTGCTCATACAAATGCTAAGATTTAAAATAAAATAGGGGCCCAAATCTATCTAGACAATCAAGATGTCAGACTAAAAAAAATTTTAAAAATAAAATGCTAGGCATCCACCCAATAGCTCCCACTGACAAAATATTCAGATTGAGATTTTCAGATAGCCTGCAGCACTAAACTATTTGGCAGCTCTACTGGCTCAGTTCTCTGTGTAAAGTCAGATTTAAATCAGGGAATAGAAGACTACCACAAATGAGGGATAAACAGAAAAAACAGTCTACATAGTTTTTCATTCCCCAGCCTAGATCTTCAGAACGCTAGAATGCAGGCCATCTGAAATAAACAAACCTTACTTACAAGTAACTAATTTTAGAAGTGAATGGAAAAATTCATTGTTAAGTCTCCTTCTAAAGAAAGATCTGCCAGAAAGAGCCCACAAATCTGACCCTATAAAAAGGGCCAGCACTCAGTGCCACATCTGTTAGCTGAGTTCTTCCCTCCTGTGACACAGAAGGATGATTACACACTGAAGTTCCAACTTTTGTTTTCACCCCGATACACAATACAAATGAAAATTTTACCACTGAACCCAGGTAAACCAACATGGCTGGTGTTACACAAGGTCAGGAAATTTTCACCCCAGTCCTCCATTCGCTGACTCTGACCCTGTTAGGCTTGGTTAGAAATCAGGTGCAATACAATCTGTAAGAGCTCCAGAGAAAAACAAGGCGACCTCTTCATATGAATTGTCAGCCCCACAGACCCAGGTTGCTGTCACACAGAACCATCAACTCTCACAGGCTGGAAGAGACCTCCAGAAGTTGCTCAGTCCAACCCTGTGCCCAATACAAAGCCAAATTCAATGTTCCGTTAAGATGCTCAGGACTTTGACAAGGAATATCCTGCACATGTCCAAGAACGGCAGTTCTGCAGCCTCTCACAGCAACATGTCCCAAGTACCTCCCCATTCTAATTATTTTTTTTAATCCAGTAAGAAATTACCTTGCTGTAACTTGCAACTACTAATTTACCATCCTTTCAACATGCACTCCTGGGAAGACTCTAGCTCCACCTTCTCTGAAGACAGCAAACATCACTCCTCAGCCTACTGCAGGCTGAGCAAACACACCTGGTGCTTGGCAGCCCCTCTGCTGCAGGCTATACCATTGCATCAGTCTCCCTCTTGTACTGGGGAACCCAGACCTGAAAGGCCAAGCCTGCAGCCTGCTGGCTGTCATTTCTGTTCCAATCCAGCAGAACACTGAGCCAAACCCAAAAGGCTTGGGCTTCATCCCACTGCTGTCCTGCCCCAGTTGCAGACCAGAGCCAGTAGTCCTAGCTCTAGTGTAACCTAAGCATGAAGTTCTTCAAATAACTGATATGATGGGTTTCATGTTGTTTATTGGGTTTTTTTTGTTTGTTTTGGTTTTTGATAGGTTGGATTTCTGACATCAGGACAATGAAATGACTTAACCTGTTACATGGAATATAATAAAGGTGGAAGGTACAGGATCCACCCATTATCTCACTGCCCTATCAGACAGGTGAACAAATAACAGCTTCACAGCAATAGAAACAGCAGACATGGAGCATATCCTCCATTTCCTAGGCTCTCAGCTCCAATACCATGTTAATTTAGTGCCAAAATAATTTTGTTGCTTGCCACGGCAGATTAAGGGAAGTGTTTTTATAAAGATCTGTGCAAACATTCTGCAAGGTAAGCATGTGTGGGCGGAAGCAGCGTATCTCAGATATGTGTGTTGCTAACTTACAGTGACTCCAGCAGCTGTGCTCTTCTTCAGCTAAGACAAGAAACTGGGTGTTGGTGATAAACTTTTACCCAGAGCTGTGCATTTATTAATTTGCCCTGGATCTCAGCACAGGGGGTTCACCATCACAGCCTACTGGCAGTTTCCGCACTGGTAGAAGTACCTAAGTAAAATACATTTATACGTACATTTATAGTTCTTTCCTCATTTCTAGTCAACATACACACTGATCTCAGTATGAGAATGATGAAACGATTTGAACTGCACTGAAACCCATTACAGAGGTACAGACTGGAACAGAAACAAAAATGGTGGGGTGGTTTTTTACATCAATTACCTTTATATATTCACAACAGCAGCTGCATCCACTGCATACTGCTTTGTGTGAATCAACTTTTTTTTTTAAACCAACAACACACACATTTTAAATTATAGTACAAGGAGCAGTAAGTTGAGAAAACACTGAGGAGAACTTGTCTAAAGAGTACATGAGGTGATCAAGTAATTTATTTTTACTGTATGTCTCAGTAAGAAAATGAGATTCAATGTCAATGTTTCATTTTTGCTATTACCACCAGATTTTATTGATTTTAGGGTAAACTCAATCTTACCCATAAGTTTATGTACAGATTTTAACCAGACAGGACTAGATTTCACATGCTCAGGCTGAGGTGAAGAAAAATTCTCCAGCCTGTACCAGAGACACTTGTGCTGGCAGAGACACAAAAGACTCCCTGCTGTGAAACAGAAATAATCCATTGGATCCCTTCAGTTTTGGGGAGCTCAGGGGTGCAGCAGCAGCAACTCTCAAAAAAGAATTTTCATCAGAACAAGATACTCTCCTGAGTGTTTCATTCTAACTAAAACAACTGCAGAGGACTCCCCATTTCAGCGTGTGATGGCTTTTATTTGTGGGAGGAGGGAGGGGAATAAAAGGAATTCCTTTGACAAGAGAGCTGCACTGCAAACCACAACCAGGATCGTTTTACTTCTTTAGCTACAAAGAGATTACATGCCATGAAGAAAAATCCCATGATCTAACAGCTTCAAGTTATTTTACAAATAATATGACTCTAACCAGTTGCCAGAGAAGATATTTTTGCAGCTGATTTGCTTTGTACATTTCACAGCATTTGATACACAGTATTCATCATTTAAGCTCTGATGAATGTGGTATCTCATGCCCTGGCTGAGCCTTCCCATGAACAAAACTGTACTTAGCTCTTGAACTAAATATAAAGTCGTTATTTATCTCATGTTTGTGATAATATACTGAAGGTGGATGAAAAAAAATTAAACAGTTATGGACACCTGATCTGCAGAATGATCTACAACCTGAACTAAAAGCGGGGGGAAGAACAACACCCCAGACAGCACAACACAACATGCTCAGAGTTTCAGAGTGATATTTCCTCCTTAGTTTCTATTACCTGAGAAGATTTATGCAGCCCCAAAGAAGTACACAAGACATGCTAATGACCCCACAGGAACAGCAGGTACCAGCTGACATTGCTGTAACAACTACAATAAATATTCCACAAGACATTCTGTTCCGAAGTCAGCTTTAAATACAAACACAGTTCTATTATAAAAAGCCTTAATGATATTCTCCTGCAGATTGGTTTTTTTAATGACGAAAGCTTTAAGAAGTGTGCACTAAGTACCCAACCATTGTTCTGCCAAGGAACAGCTGAGTACTGCTGCAGTGCAAACATGAAATGGAAATTATACGATCTTTAAAACACATTACTTCAAATCGCTATTTTGTATCCATGGGAAGAGAAAGGAAAACAAGCAAAATACAGAAATCTACATCTCCACGAAAAAAAGCAAATATTTACCTAGAATTTACATTATACTGTAAATACAGGTAACAGCTTGAAAAATGAGAAGGCAATAAACGTACCAGATAATTAACCTTCTAGCTCTCAAGGAAATAGCTGAAGCACAACAGTCTGCTTCCAGAAAGTCTTTATAACCACTGCTACAGCTAAGCAAAATTAAACAGCGCCACGAGGCTTTCTGATCTCTAAAAACAGTTCAAAACCAAGTTCTTTCCTAATAAGTTCTTATGCTTACTGGGAGCCGAGGCAAAGCCCCGAAAAGCTGCCGCAACGAGAGACCCGGGCCTGGCG
>VZRQ01000454.1:71597-86344 GCA_013397975.1 Machaerirhynchus nigripectus
GCAGGCCCCGCGCGGCCCCCGGGCGAGCCCCTCCCGGCGCGGGCGCGGCGGCGGCGCTGGAATGCGGAGCCCGTAACCCGACCGCGCCGCCCCTCCTCCCGCACCGCCGCGCTCGCACACGTCTAACCTCAAAATGGCATCCCGGCACGGCCTCCCCAGGAACCGGGCTGCGCCAGCCTCTCCTGAAACAGGCAGAAGCCTTTTCTCGGTGTCCGGCGTTTCCCCGCGGACATGGAGCGCCGGCGTGCCCGGCCGCGTCCCGTGGCTCCGGCAGCCAAGGGGAACCAGTGCCCGGCTCCGGGAAGCACCGCTGCCCTGCCGCGCAGGTCTCTCTCCTTGGGGCCACCTCTGCCCTGACTCAAAACTTACCCGGACTGCGCTACCCTTGACACGTACCCGTCTTCCTCAGAAGCAAGGAACTGGTAAGAACAGCTCGTCCATTGCAAAGGCCTCGCATCTCAAAGCCAATGCATTCGTGTAGATCCAATCAGACAGATTTCTAGAACGATGTGAATTGTCCCTTTCTCAATCGATTTTGTTATGAATTCGCTTAACTTTTCAAACTACAGTCACATAGTTTATTTAGGCTACAACAACACTGCAATGTCTTAAGTGTCAGGTCAATTACGTACCAGCACAGAAGTTAGTAAGTTACCCCTCAAAGGAAGTGTGTGTGAGATGCTCTTACAGATAAACTGTCTCCATCTACCTTCTCTAAAAGCGAGAAGTTTTCTACCATGAAAAAAGGCTGTTGCAACTCGGAATAAGTATTCTGCTGTAAACAAAACGGACAGGAATTTTACCAGTCTGAACATACTGAAATTACTAAGATGCCATTATGCTACCAGATAGCAGAGACTTGGAAAAAATAATCATTCCCGTGACAGCACATGTAAGAAGAGAAAGAGAATAACCTGAGAAACATTTTTCTAGCAATAGTAATTTTACTCCTTAAGCACACTACCAAATGTTGTTCTATCAGGAGGTGAGATAAAAGCCCTCCAGGTATCTCAGGAGGGTGCAAGTCTTTCAGCCATCAGTGTGCAACCAGGAGCTCACACTGACTCTGGTATGACTGCCACAGGAGGTGCTTTGTACTTTCGTTGGCTTAACTAAATCTGACACTGCAGAACACTGCTAAGGATGGTAATTCTGCAACTCTACCAAGAAGACATCTTTGGCCACTGTGCACTGGATAGGTAGAATCCATCTGTTCATGTAAAAAAAAAAAAAACCTCACCAGCAATAGGCTGCCAGAAACTCTTTGTTGTTAAAAAGCTTTAAGCCTGGATCTTAAGTCAAAACCAGAAATTCACAGCTCAATGACCTTTACACAGGATTCTTTCACTCACACAGTTTCTCCTCTATCAGTTCACAACTACAGAATAAGAAAGAATTCAAAATGCTAAGAGATGTTTAACTAAATCACTGTCTTCATGGTAAAACCCTGGAATCTAGTCAGGAATGTCAAATACCACTATGATGGGAGCTTCCTAAAGACTTTACATCTGAAAAAAAATAACTAAAGGAGGCAGGATGATGAAAACAATCACCCTTATCAATATACTAATACACTTATAAAACATCCCCACTATCAATAAATGCTATTGCAGGTTAAGGATCAGAAGCACCAACAATTGGATACCTCTATAATTCTAGGCAAAGTAAGCATAGGATCGATTATTTTTTTTTGTTTGTTACATATGAGAACAAAACCCCTACTCGGGTGCCTTTGTTAAAGACTATGAGCACCTTAAGCAATTTTTTTGTTTACTTTGCAAGACCTCTTTTCACAGAAGGCAAAATACACTCATTTTGCTTCTGTGTATCATACGTGATAGCGTTTTGTCTCTCAGATTACATAAAACTCAGACTCTTAAATTTTTCCCCAAAGGAACCTCTCCTATCTGTTAGCATTCTACAGAATTTTATTTCCAATTTGTAATTTCCATCAGATAATCAAAATTAGAAGTATTTTCTATTTTATCCAGAATTTCTCTATTAACCTAAGGTAACAGAAAATGTCATACATACAACAAATAAACAGCAATTTTTCTTCTCAAATATATTTAATAATGCTTACTCATTGGAATAAAATTTATTCAAATTGCTGGTTAGCAGTGGAAGAGCAAGTACGTTTACACATTAGAACTGAAGCTGAAAACACCATAACATGATTACCTGACAGCTATTAAATGCCCTGCAAGAAGTTATTAGTGTTGATTCTCTTTCAGAAGGCCAATATAACAGTTCCACCCTTAGCATCCTCCCTGTACTTTTACTTTGTTGTGTCTTTTTTTAACATAAACTTTCCCGGTCACTCCCACAGGTCGTGTTTTGGTCTCAAGACCTATTATTGAGATATTTCACACAACAACTACATATAAAGAAAATTAGGCCAGTCCTAAAACTACAAAGTAATCCTAAAGGTTTCAGCAGGGGTTAAATCCACTGTGCTAAAAATAACAAGATGTATACATATTTTACCAAGGATTCTGTTTTCCAGAAGAGCAGACAGAAAACACCACTGCAATGTTTTACAAGGACATTCACAAATACCTTTAAGTACTTCAGCACAAGTTTCATGCCAGCAAAAATTACAAGCAGTCACTGTGGGAGGGAGACGGAACCAAGAAAAAAAAACAAAACAAAACTAGCCAAAAATCCAAACTCACACTGTCATTGCAAATGAATTTTAACAAATGAAAAGCAGTGTCAGGAAATACACCTGCTTGTAAGTTTTAGTATTTCCACAGTCACAAACTGCTTTGAAAACTACAGACCACATATCACAGAAACATACGTACATGGTGAAATGGTGATGAAGAAGAGACACAAAACAGATTACGGAAAGTACTGTTAGAAAACACTTTGGAAATGGGAAACATCCTTTAACTTCTTTTCGTACTTCTCTTGGGTGCATGAGTAACACAGAGGCTGACGGGTGTCATTCTAAACAAAATGTCCTTTTGAACACACTTGACTTCCTATGAGAATCGTGCCTGTGAACATTACTAACTGCTCTAGCAAGTGCCACTTTATTCACTGATTTCTAACATACCATGGACAAGCAGTCCCACTGCGCTGTAACTGGGTGCTGTATGCCTGGCCAAAGGAAGCTGTGCCAGTCACTGCTTCCAGGAGAAGAGAATCTTCTGAAAGATGTATCCAAATTAATGGTTTAAATAAAGTTATTTTTAAAGTATACTTCTAGAAACTTGCATTCTAAATTAAAATTAAAAACTCAACACTGTTGGCAAATTTCTTTGCACGAGACCAAAATACTTCCTAGTACACCTTCCAAAAGCAAAAATTCTGGATGATGCTACTTCCTGCTGAAGAGAAAACAGTGCAGAAGAATAACATTTGTCAAATCCAGCATTTTCAAAAAACAAGTGAATTTGCAACAAGCAGTTTAAGCAGAATCTGTTTTTTATTACACTGTAATGGGTTCCGTAGGTGGAAGAGTGTGGACTGCAGACACACTAATACATAAACATGTGGCTGCATCAGTACTCCTATGAGCTTCTCAGATGTTTCAACACTGTATTTTTAGATTATTCTCTCATACCAACAGCACTGTTACAGTGCCATTCAATTCCATTATGTTCATTGTCAAAAAGCTAACCTTCTGCTTCATCTACAGCAGTTCTTTGAAAAAATACATTTTTAGTGCCTGTGTTTAATTCTCAAATATATTTCCCCAGTCATAGCCATGAGCAAGCTTAGTCTAATACAGAAAACAGCACGCACATTTCACTTTCTAGATGCTATGTCACTCATGCTCCTTTTGACCAACTCTGTAAAAATCCTTGCATTTGGGAATAGCACACCTGTTGTTACATCTGAGCCTCTTATATAAAGATTTTATTGTGCTTTCTCTCTGTTCTAATAAAGCCTAGGTTAATGAGAACAGAAGAAAAAACTTGGCTGAATTGATCTCTTCTGCCCTGGCAGTGATGCCAAACACACACCTATGGTATTTCTAGTTCTTAAAACTCAAGTGATTCTTTCATCTCAAATTTTTCGCTTTATTCAGGGAAAAAAAAAGAAGACATCATACATCAAACAAATTGCATTGTGAGCAACAGACATAGGAAGGCCTGGTTTTCTACAGATTTGTTCTATTTTGGTCTGTATCTTTTCCCAGTGTAATTGCTCCAGCTCACTATATGTCCTGTATGATTTCACTCTCCTTGTCCCTTAGCAATAGATCCATTTTGCCACTCCCATGCATACTGTTCTAACCACAGTTCTCTCTCCCTTGCCTCCCACATCCTCTGGTGCCAAACAGCATCTTGCTGGCCGGACAGTATGTGCATATCGACCTCCCTCTTATCAGGCAGAACAACTTTACCGAACACTTCTGATGGCAACATCCTTCACCTCTGGGGACATTAACACAGCTCAAGACCTTTGAAACAGAAACAGTGGGACATCCACTCCATAATCTGACTAGACATCTAATCTTCAAGCCTGCTGATACATGAAGCTTGTCTTTGAAGTTTCAGGTATTAGGAATTTGCCAAACTCCAAAACTTCGCAGACTACATCAGAGACACGCATAAAAATTTAACAGAACTACAAAACAAAGGACTCAACTGCGAAAGAGTGAGGAGGACTGTGGGGATGGGAAAGTAAAGATTCTGACCAATCCATTTTTGCTTTGTGGAGTGGGGATATAGTCAATATACACTAAGAACTTACACGGGGTCACCAACATTCAAGCTAATATAAAAAAAAAAAAAAAAAAAAAAAAAAAGGCACTCCAAATTGGGTAACATTCCCAAACAGCAGCCTTACCCACAAGCACAATACACTACAACTAAACTGAGCCTGGAAGGAGCACTCTTGTTCTCTATGCCAATGGTGACACTCGGTCTGCCCCCACAACCGCAGCTAGACTGGCAAGAAGTGAAGCTTACTGAAAAAAATAAAATTAAAAAAAAGGCAAAAAAGGGTAATGGGCTCTCAGCCAGTTCAGATTCCTACAGCATCAGAGCAGTGCCAGCCAGTGCTGCTGCAAAGGCTGTAGGAAGGATGCACCAGGGTGGCGTGAACAAGGAGTAGAACTGGCCCTTCGAGTGCACCCGGCTGCTTAGGCTGCTTATCTGCAGCACAGAACTGCCCTCTCCATCTGGCAGTTAATTATTCATCCAGCACACATCAATGGAAGTCTACCTGGCTACAGTGCTCCAGTCCTTAGGAAATGATATATCAATCTTTCCACACTAAGCAAAATAAAGTACCTGAACAGAAAATGTTTAAGATAAGGCAGATACAAAAAAACATGTTACTTCACGTTGGATGGCAGTTTCGTTAAAGCAAACCTAACAAATGTGTCAACGAAGGCAGATGGGTGCCAGTGCAACATAAAAAAAAGCTGTAGGCGTTACAGACGCTACTAAGTGCAACAGCAGAGGAGCTGACGTGCCTGGCTGCGTGTGGGTGTGATAAAAGGCCTCCGAATTCACCGCCTGCTCTGTGGCAGATGTCTAGCCCAGCATTCTGCCTGTGACACCGCCTGCTATCAGACCGGTCGGGAACGAAGGGAGAACAGAGTCCTCCCTTCCTTCATCCAGAAACCCATGGAGTTCCTGACCTACAACCAGGCACAAGTCACTGCGCTACTGCCATCGGTGCACACATCCGCCAACAAATTCGTGTGACTGCAAATCTGCACAGCACTTCCATCCCCAGCCATGTATTCTGGCAGCGCCTTTTCAACCGAAATATTTGCTGTGAGGAAGAAAAGAAACGCCCCATTTCACCATCCTTGTAAACCTGCCATTCCCTTACACCATGGAGAAAAAAATAGTGGTGAAACCCTATTCATCAGTTTCTTAATTTCATTTAAGGTTTGATAGATTACCATCACCATCGCTCTCTCCGCGGCTTCTCTTTCCCTAACTGAAGAGGCCCAAGTCTATTTAGTACTGCATCCTATTTGTACTGCTGGAAGAGGAAAAATCAAACCAGAACAAAAAAATTCCCTTCTCATTTTAATGGGACTGTTGAAATTGTGTTACCAGAAGGACATAATCTGCATGTCCATATATAATGAACGTGTACAGCTGTATAATCACATTTTTAAAAAACTTACTGTATAGAATGCTGCTTCAAAATTGGCTTAAATTCATTTAAGCCTGTGCTGATTATAAGAAGTGCTGGCCCTCCTCTCCTCTTATGCCTCATAAGGTACCACAGTGAGCTGGAAATACTGAAAACGCAGGGGTTTTTTATGCACTTAGTTTTCAGTTAAATTAGCAAACAAATCCAACCTTTTACGTGGCCACAAATACAAAAGTGACAGTGGAAACACAAAAAAGAGAAGAGAGGAAAAAAAAATTCAACACCATAAGCAGATAGGTTCAGTCTGAAGTAGGAGCTTCAAAACAAAGATCTCTCCAAGTGTTAATACCTCATTTAAAACCTATTAGTGTTTTTCCTCTGTTTGAATTAAATTACATTGCACTTAACTCTACCTCACCCAGTATGTTATCACCCAGGCATTCAATACTGCTCAAGCCAGTTTACAGTTCCTGTATCAGCTACAAATTTCACCACCTCACCATCCACTCCCCCATCCACACTATTTCCAAACACACAGAATAAAACAGCCGTCATCGCAACAGTGAGGCTGTTACCACCTCTCTGCCGCAGGGGTACCTGCCCAGTTCTTCCTGGGAGCCCAGAACTGGCCAGGGCCTTCCAGATGTTTCTCACCAGTGCTGAGCTGAAGGGCATCAGCACCTCCCCGAGCCTGCCCACAACACTCACCTTTGGACAGCCCAGGAGGCACCTCCCCAGGTGCAGGGCTTTGCATTTCTCTTTGTGGAGCTTCATGAGGTTCCTCTCTGCTCACTTCTCCACTGCATCCAGGTCCCTGTGAGGGGCTGCACAACCACCTGGCCCACCAAACACTCCTCCCAGTTCTGTACTGCCTACAAACTTCTGAGGGTGCGCTCTGTCCCATCATCCATGAATGTTCATTTGGTTGCACTGTACTGGAAATCCACCTTGACCCCTGGGTCACACTGCTAGTGATTGGTATCCAGCTGGACTTGGTGCCGCTGCTCACAACTCTTTGAACCTGGTAGCTCATCCAGTTTTCAGTCTGTCTCACTGTCCATTTGTCCAGTCTGTACTTCCACCACTTTGTCAGTGAGGATGTTACAAGCGACACTGCCAGCACCCCTAAGGAATTCAAGATAAACAATATCCACCGCTCCCCCCTCATTCACTGAGAGGCTCCTGCAGGCACCTACCAACATGACCCATGCTGACCTGCTGCTAGGCCTGACCCACAGCTCTCAACTGACTCCTCATTCACCCAAAAGGAAGAGCTTCAGGAATCCCCATGGCACTCTCACAACAAAAATCCGCACAACACCGTGCATCCCTCACCATCTCAGCCTGTCCTTCCTGGAGAGCCCATAACCAGCCCTTGCAGCACTCCAGCCATGTCAGCTGTCCCACCTCATCTCTGATCAAAACAAGATGCAACTGCACACAGACCTCCAATTCCTCCTGTTTGTGCCCAGTCTTTTCCACAACATATGGAAAACAGTGAAATCCAAATAAAATAATCAACTTAGGTTAAGTTTTAGAAACTTCATACTGGCTACACTTTAATAGCCTGAAACCTCATTTCAGACTATGACAAAGTTACAGATGCTGGAGAGAAAAATCAACAGTGACAGTGGAGGAGGAACAATGTACGGATGGGTAGCTATGGGAAGAGGTGCTTTGCAGTTATATACAGAGCAAGGAGAGGAAGAGTTCTGTCACTCCTATCCCAGGTAAGAAACACTGTTAGAAGAGAGCTCTGGGCTCCTCTCCACGGCTCAAACCCAGCAAGCCTTTTTCACCACACCACTGTTCCTCTGCCCACTCCCTGTTACCTGAACCCAAAGCCCCACTCCTGCTCTTTCAAATGCTCAGGAGACCCTGGGATCTGTATTTACAGCACACCCAACAGCTTCTCTTCTCAGTGAAAGTAACCTGAACAAGATTTATTCTACCTTCAGTTGTTCCAAGTACACACAGTAAAAAATGTCTTCCAGTAAATGATTACTTCTTCCAAAAGCAGAAACAGTTTGAAATCAAGATTCAAAATCACTTGAAACTCTGTCATTTCTCTTACATAACCTCAAACTTTTAAATTTTGGTAAAAATTCTTTGAAGCAAGAGTCCCCTGGGTTGTCACCTTTGCACTAAGCAAAAAAAAACATCTTAATCACCCTTTACATCAGCACTCAAACCAGTGCTTTCTCAAAGATCAGCTCTACCATATGTAAATCTCAGTACTAACAGGTAACTGATTAACACCAATATTGTCAAAAAGTACAAAGAAAAATACACAAAAGAAAATGTAAAATTACACATTTTTATAACCTGCTTAGTAGCTTAGAGAGACCTTTTCTAACTAAAATTGCTTCATGTGCTATGGATATATACTGAAATGGATTTGATGTGCCTTACAGTCTCAGCTAGCTCCTGGTTATTGGGATGTAGGAAGAAGCTTCCACAGAGTGGTGTAATTCCACAGTTGTCTGCTAGACTGTCTTATGTGCTCCTCTGGAGCAATACTGCTGGCCACTGTTGGGAGCAAAACACTTGAGGCATTTGCAACATTCTTTTCTCACTAATGCACCTCCTTTCACATAGTTTCAGCTGGTTATTTTTCCTGTAACCAACGTCTCTGAAATTTAGTCAGTGGAAATTAAAAGATATTTATGAAGAACACCCAAGCAAGAAAAATCACAGAATTTCCTTGCAGCAAACAACTATACATGCTACAAATGCTTAAGGACAAAGAAGGAAATTCTTACATCAGCTCTTCTCTCCACCTCTATTCTCCAGGCTCCTAAGACTATTACTGACAGTATTAGAGAGATGTAAATATTATACAACAGCATTTGAAGCTTTGAGAAAAAGTTGAGTAATGCCATTTCAGCAACGGAACCTCTGGCTAAGGAATGCACAGCTGCTGAGCAGATGTATAATTTCAGCATTTAGATTCTATTATTTCAAGGGGGATTTTTTTCTTTACTCCATGTTTTCAGATTTTCTATTTCCATCTGGCTTTTGACCTCCCTCAGCTTAGTCCACTCTTCTCTGTTTTAGTTCATTACACCAAAATAATTTTCTAAATTAGAAACATCTCTACATTTAAAAACTTGTGAATTTAAAGAGAGGTGGGGGAGTGAAACAGGGCCAGGGGCAGAACAAAAACAGACAGTTCAGCAGAGGCTTGGGTTTGAATAAAAACTGCCCTGTCTGGGTCGGGTTGGATTTTGCAGTTCCTGGTAACCCAAATTGGCGAGCCTCTAACTGCATTCCTTCCATGAAATTTTAAGAGCAGGAAACTGAAGAATATCAGCTATATGGGAATGTTTCTACACTTTGCCAGAGCCCTCTGCCACAAACCTCTGAGTAAAACAACACTTCAGGTTTTGATTCTTTTTAGAGTTATAATTAATTATAGTTGTAAGCATAAAGAAAATTTAACCATGTACTAAAAGAGCTTTACAAAACATATAAAGATTAGTGTAAACCAGTATCAGTGGTTGTCAAATCAATTCAGTAAAAATTTATTAATGCAAAAGTAGTAAAATATGAAAAAAATATCGAGATGGCATTGTTTAGAAAAAATTCCATTCATCTAAGCCAGGTAAGGACTAAGGCATAGAATATTGTCTGTCTTAAACTTCAGTCCACACTGCAAGTTTTAAAGATGAATTATCCCTGGTACGACCACTGATTCAGCTCAGCAAATGGACAGACTGGCCATAAAACCTATCCAATTTTGCATTTAATTTTAGGCTCAGAATAATAATTTGCCTGGGTGGGGAAGGGCACAATTTTGAATCCAAATGAATGGCACACACGTCAGAATACTCTACAGGAAATTTTCTATAGGATATTTTCACAAAAAAGTAAAATTATTATGAAGGAGTAAATATAGAAGATTAAATTGTACAAATACACCTATGCTTTAAAACAAAAACTGCACATTCTTAATCTTTGGGATTTATTGTTTGCTTTGTCTCCAATAGAGGAGATATTCAAACCAAGTTTCAAAAAAACCTTTAAAGCAAAACTTCCCATATCTTCTATCATAAGGGACATTTCTGCTTAACACTTGGTACCACTCCTGAATTTTTCATTACTGCTAAAATCCCTCCAGTATCCTGAACAGAAGATAGATTCCGTGCCCAAAACATGGAGTGAGAAGAACGGCTGCACCTCATTAGCTGGCAGTTCATTCCTGTGCCCTGTCCCAGTCCTGTGTTGTAATTAACTCTCAGTTGTCCAAACCAGTGCTTGACAACTGCAAGGCCTGTGCCTTGCACAACGCTGAGAGGGAAACAGGAGGGTTTCTAAAATTTTCTCCAAGGCATTCTGTTAAAGATGGATTTCTCTTCCCCAAAGAAGGACATGCAGCCAGGAAGAGCATATTTTGCCCAGCTTTGTGGTCTCCTCACTCACATTTCCAGTCACTGAGGTTCACTGTTTTCTTCCGATAAATCCCTCTTGTTCTCATATTACTCCCCAATTTCTTTCATTCCCAAATATAAAGGGACAAGGGCATGATAAATTTTTCATATTTTCAGTATCCAGTATATTATTCCTCTGAACAATTCCTCCCAACCCTTCTGTTTATGCTTTCTTTTCAAGCCCTCTATACCCCTGCAAAAACACATGAAACAGTTCCTCTGCCTGCCCACTGCACTGTGAATTTCCAACTGAACAAACGATAGGAAAAAGAATGATTAATTGCGAAATTTATCTGAGCTTATTCACCACTTCCATATCCCTGACATTCTGACTCTGAGCACACAATGTACTCATTTGCCCAAATCTCATGAGCAGAGTATTGATTCTCTGTAAAAGTGAAATCTCTGATGACTTCAGTCCTCCAAAGTCACTTGAGCTCTGCCCACTGATTTCCAGTCAAGTTTGGGATCAGGCTCTCACAGAGGAAGTACAAAGGCCTATGAATGGTTCTAGGTGGGATTTTTTTTTTTTTTAACAAGAAAAGAAAAGCAAATTTAAATCATTTCAACAGCTGCAACAGTGAAAAGGAAATTGATTCCACAAACCAGATCTATATCCTGGTACGTATCTTCTGAGACTTTGATATTTCTCTAACTTATCCCTGCTACATCTGCTTGTATTTTATCAACCAAAGCATGGCAAGACTGACAGTTTTCTCCTTAGGATGGTGAACTGGGGGAATATAGACACAAAGAACTGCTAGTTGCTTCCACATTTTATGCTAATAAAGTTGACTGAAACCACACTGCAAAACCTTGAGTGATGTCAAATTTTTGTAAAAAGCTGTTATAATATTTGATGCATATTAAGCTACAGTACTGCAGAGCTGAGTTAATAATACTGATTTTTTCCCCTTTTAATGCACAGCAGCTCATCACATACTCAAATTACATTTAAATGCACTACATTTTCCTCTGTATTTTGGGGAATCCTATTCTGGGGAAAAAATGAGCATGAGAGCATTTAGCTGCATGCTGCAGGTACACCTCCTGTGAATTGTTACTACAGAGATTTTTGTCTCATCAAAATCTTTTAAAACATTTAAAGTTCACAACTTCACGATACTCAGAGCACTTGCCCCTCCCCAGTGAAGAGTCACTGGTGACACGGCAGTGGTGGCAGGGACAGCTCCATCAGGGCAATCACTTTCACTTTAACTACAGGTGTCACTGCAGAAGCTCAGAGCTGGTGACACACCTGACCTTCAATAAGGCTTTGCTGTGGCTTCTCCTTTCCTCCTGCTTTTATACAACCTATGAATATTATCACAATCATGAACCAGAGTTTATTTTCCTACCCTAACACTTGTTTTGAATTTTGCTAACCAGACCATCATTAAACCGTACCAAACCTAACCATAATGCACAGAATTCAAATGAAACGGGATGGCAACTACAAGACATCATTTAGAATAAAATGGCAAGAAAAAACCTCTCTGGATTATAAATCTGAAACAGAATGACCATATTTCTCACACCATTTGTGTACAGCTGTAACAAGAGGGTCATAAGAAGAAACCCATGCATGGGTTGTGCACTACCGCAAGATGAATGAAGTTCTTGGTCTTCTAAAGATGTCAAACCTGCTACAGTGAATTTCAAAACATATCCTGAATATATATTGCAGACTAGTAGCATAATTGCTTTGTTTTTCTTTGGGGGCAAATGGACATGAAACACACTTAATATGCTCTGTAAATATATCCAGCAAAGTGCTGGGAAGACAATTCACAACAAAGACCATCCTGGCAAGCTGGCAGCTTGTCCCCTGACTTCCTGGTCAGTGGTGGGCCAGCTATTTGTTTTATCAAACTAAACCTCTTGGGATTTACACACCCCAAATACAATGTAGTATGCAGATGTTCCTGGACTGAATCCCTCACAAAACAGCTACTCCATAGATCTTCTCAATAAGAGCACTGAGATTGCTAAAATTTTGTTTTCTGTACAAAGAAGAAAAATGAGGCAACTGCTGCAACTTTTTACTCAGTTTCAAGGATCACCTAGTGTAGTCTCCATATTATTCTTAAAGGACACAATATAGCAGGTCAAGTTTTACATTCATTGTCAGTTTTAAACATTTTAAAGAGTAACTACTTGCTGCCTGAGAGTAGTGAACCCTCAACAGATTTCACAGCAACTTTTAAGGGTTTGCAAGAAAATGAGGCTGAAAGAAGTCCTGTTTTCCCTTTAGAGCACTAACCATCCTGGAAGGCACAGAAGACACTGCTGCAAGTGGGGACCATCAGCACGACTGTGGTGGGACAACTGCAGAAGCTTCTGCGGATCTTGCCCAAAAAAAGAAAAAGTGGAACCACTAAAGTAGCAGCAGTGAAAGGAAAACTTCCTTGTCAGGCACATTCCGTGCCTGCCCCCAAGTCCTGCATTTTGGGAATATTAGCAAAGGAAAGAAGGCTCCAAGTACTCCATCTGTACCCACATATGACTCTGACGTGATATACTTTTAAATTACCGAGTTCCTTCTGTCATTTATTTACAGATGGCAGTAAGACAAGTGAAGAAATCCCAGGCACTGAAAAATATGCCCTCTTTTTTTTATCCAGATAGAAAGGACAGATCTTCAACTGACCCTTGAAATAAGCAAAGGCAAACAAACAGTTTCTCTAACACATACTGATTGGTCTCCTTCATCTGTGTTTTTCAGCAATTTACCAAAGAAGTTACTGCAGCTCTGTATGTCAGACCTGGTATCCAGTAAAAGCTCACGCATCATTTACACACTCCACCGTATTCAGTATTTTTAATCTGCATAACAAACCACACAATTTTCACTGCGAGGATCTTGCAGAGCAGTGTCCAAAACATTAGGATTTGGGGTCCCACACACTGGCTTTAGGAACGTCTGTGCTCTAGCTACATACTGTTTCAGTAAACATGTATTTGATCAGTGAATTCCAAGTAACATGCTCTTTCAGACTTGCAGTTTACCAAGAGCTTTCTGCTCTAACTTGAACAAAGGCTCAAACGGATAACATCCAGAGGTCCCTTTCAAAACTAAACTACTTCACAATTAAGGGAAGAAAATAATTCAGATCCAGCCACATATACTGTCTGTCCCTGGAAGAGATCAGCCAGCGGGACATACTAAGGACTGGCAGCTCAATCTTGCAGGTGCATGAGAAGACCCTTCATAAAATTTCAAACCAGATCTCAAAGCCTACCAGGTTGTATGTGTGTATATAAATACGTATAAAATACACAGCCCCACACACACATCCCCAAACAAAATGTGGTGCATAACCTAAGAAAAAGCTACAAAAGAACAAAACTACAGACCAAAAGACAAATATATCGTCAGCAAGAGTTTTATCAGGGTTGCTACAAATGCCACAACATGGAGTATTTCTAGCTATAGAGTGCTTAAATTATCTGACTATAAATTGCTCTTATATTAACTTTTTTATTCCAGGACTAGGTTCTACTAGAAATCAAACAAGCCTTTCAATTCAGGAGAGTCTTCCTCATCTACAAAAGCAGCTTCTCTATCTCTGCAGGTAACAGGCCTGAACAATCCCTAGCGTGCTAACTTGATAAAAGAACGCAAAGATAATTACCTCTAAGCAGAGAACAAATATGTAAATTCGGAGGCAGTCAATTTACACTGGGAAAAATCGTCATACAACTTGACACAAAGTAACAGGCATCTGCTGAAAGGAAATACCACAACTTACTACCATTCCCTGCTGCTGAATTCACTCTTAATTTTACCAAAACAACATCAGAGTGTGGTTGATTGAAAGGTGGTAAAAGCCATTTATGCTTTTGAACCCTGTTCAGTAGATTTTGCAATCAGTTATGAAAACCGCGTACATAATCGGTCCTCGACAGCACAATCTTTCACTACTAAGGTACAGGCGATTATTTGGGGTTATTATTTCTTCAGACTTTTTTTGTTTGACGCCGCTGAACGGCAAAAACCGATTTGGAAAGCCGGCGTCCAGCTTTGTTCAAGGCTCGCACAAAAGGAAGGCGAAGCACCTTATTCCTTGTACCCTTCCCACGACGACGGGCGCCGCCGCTCGCTCCGGCTGGGGCCGCTCGGCACCGGGCCCGGGATTACAACACCGGGAAGGGAGGGAGCGCACGGCCAGCGAGCGCCGCGCCGGCCCTGCCCACGCAGGGACCCGCGGGCCCCGCGCAGCCCCCGCGGCGCCCACCCGGCCC
>VZRQ01000454.1:86818-193081 GCA_013397975.1 Machaerirhynchus nigripectus
GCGCGGCGGGGGCCCGCGGGGAGGCGGGAGCGCGCCCACCGCCCCCGCCCGTCCATCAGCACGTGCCGTGGGCGGGAGGGCTGGCGGGGCTCCCCGGGAAGAAAAGTTGGCCGGGAGGAACCAGCCGGGCCTGCTTTACCTCCCCAGTAGCCCCTCCGCGGGCGGGAGCGCGGGCCGCGGCCGGGGCCAGCGCGTCGCTGGGCGCCCGGGCCCGAGCGTTATCCTGCTCCGCCGTCCAGCAGCGCTTTCCCCGTGAAGAAGCTCCTCTAGGAAAGGGCAGGAAGGTGTGAGGGCAAAAAGTGGCCAAGCCGGTGTCACGGAAGCACTGCTGGCCTTGAAGAGGGTCGAGACACGAGAAAAGCAGCTGTGGCTGCATTTGGCTGCAGGGCCGGGAATCTCCATCCAGATGCTGGTGGGGTTGTAGCCATGGGAAGCGGACAAGCTGCCGGGATTCACCGAGGAGGTGGGGTGGAGGATTACCGGAGCACCTCTGATGGGCGTTCAAGGGGGCTGCGTGTGAGCTGGGGAGGGCGGCGAGCAGGCAGTGGTGGCAGCAGCGTAGGGAAAAATGAGGGACTCGCACGGGCCTTTCGGCTTCGTGGAAAAACAGTTCTGGGAAGGCTGACGTTGCAGTGCCGCAGGAGGGATAGAGTTCCATTGCAAAGGACAGCATTGTTTGTTTGGTTTTTCCATTTCCTGTATCTAAATAAATATGCCCAGTTAGTTAGATTGGAATACATTATAACTTATGCAATGAGCTGCTCTGCTTGCTGATAAGGATGCTGAAGGCCGTGATTTGCATTGTATTTTGAAGCTCCTTATCATTAGGACAAATTGGAAAAGTAATAATTAGTCTGTCTCTCTTCAAGTGAGGTCTCCCAGCAGCAGTGCAGAAGGAGCTCCAGTGACAGTGTCATGTGCAGGGGAGGCTGCACAGCTCCCACCTGGGCTGCTGGTTTGAATCCTTCACTCGACAGTGCTACAGCAGTTGTGCTGCTGATGTCCTCTTGCCTTCACCTGCCCTGTCACTTGGTTACTCTGCATCAAGAGCAAAGCCAGCTACAGGGGGAAATGAAGATCACGTGGATTGTACAGAGCTACTCAGTTTCCCTTTGCTGCATACCATAACACTCTTTAGGCCTTCAGGACACACCAGTAATTGCTGGTGTGGAGATGCCGGCCCAGATAAACTGTTTCTAGAGAATAACCAGTTGGGAAGCAATCTGGCTTATTGGTGCCAAATAGCCACATGTGCATCTATTGAGGGAAACATGGGCTTGCTTATTTTGTTGACCTCTCCACAGCGTAGCTCCACTTTTGCATGCTAGTATCAGATAGGACTTGTAAATGTTGGGTACTCCACTGCAGAGCTGTCACCTCTGAATGTAAGACGAGAGCACTGCATTCTGGCTCACATGTTTTACCCACAGATTGTTAGATGAGTGCTTAACTTGTGTACTATCCTACACAGCAAAACAAAAGAGGAAGTATAACTTCAAACCTGTCACCTTCACAGACTTCTTTAAAATGTAGGCAGGTAAAGGCACACCTAATAATTGTATGTGGCCAGATACTGTGGTGATAGGCATTTAAAAATGCAGGTCTTGCCTTTAGTAGACATTGAGAAAATTTTTTCCGATCACCATCATCCAGAAAAATCTGTCAGTGTCCAAAACAAAGCCAGCCTGCAAGAAAGACAAAATCACAGCTTCCATGCCAAGCAATACAGAACTCCTATGCTTATGTTTATAATTTCGAAGGAAAATATGAGTCTGCTGTTCTTCCACTCTGTGTACTATCAGATTATAGCAGCAGAATAGACACTCAATATGGAAGAAGAATGCAACATGCGTGTGTGTGCTCCCAACCAGAACCAAAGCTGTTAGTGCTAGCATCTCTTCAGTAATAATGTGTGCTAATACAGCCCAGTGCTCGTCAGATGTGAGATACTGATTTCAATCCAGGATGTGTGAATTTGGCAGCAGCCGCTGGGCTTGAATGTATTTACTCTTTCTGTGAAATGGATCAACTCTTTTCATCCAGTTCCTGGTGTGTAAATGTGCACATTGCAGAAATTGCTGTCTCAGCCAGTACTTTTCAAGGCACTTGGGCACTGAAGATACCCACAAGCGACAGTCCCTGTAAGGTCAGGAACAGTGATGCTGAGGATGAATTTCGTATTGCTATGGCAAGTAATGCCCATCTCTGCATTAACGAGGGCTGTGCAACTCCTTGTCTTAATCACAAAATAAAGTCTGCAAAAGTGAACTACATTATAATAATATTAGGGCTGCAGGAGACCAAACTGCATCTTAATCTAAAATGATGAATCACAACCACCTTAGAAAGTATTTAGTTTGTGATGGATGTCTGATGAAACATCACATAGAAAATAATGAGGTCTTTCAAAACAGTGCAGTACTTACGTTTCCAATATCTCTACCAGGATAGGTAGAGAGACCTTTTTAAACCAGAAAATGAACACTTTAGGTGATGGGCCCTCAGAAAGACACAGGGTTCCAGTGAGCTAGTTAGCAGCAGCAGACATCTCACCTGGTGAGGATTTTGGGAATCTGCAAAAACTCAGACACACCAGGTTTTGGTAACACAAAGTATTTATTTTGTTAATTGAGCAACACTCAAAAACCACTGAAGTCTGAAAACCTGAAAATAAACATACGTTCATTTGATATTTGGCCAAGATGAGCTGTGGAAGTCTAACATGACATACAGAAAAAGCAGTTCAAAACTGACTGTCCTGATGAAGAGGGCTGTATTTAAAAAAAAAAAATAAAAAAAAGAACTGGATAGTCTTCCAGCTGCTTTCATTGTTATTTCCTCTCCAGGAATTTCTTATTAGTTCTTGGAATCACTAGGGAGCTACAAACTTGAGTATCAAAAGAACAAAGAGGTATATATAGGGAGAAGGTCAGCCATGTGATAGGACTTGGTCTTTGTACATCCTTCTTCCCTTCAGTCTCTGGAATTCATGTCTTAAATCTGTGGTCCAAATATATTTTTGAAAACTGTTTGCAATTAGATGAGTATTTCTCTGTTACTGTTACCAAAATAAAAATTCCATGTTACATATTAAAAGAGTATTGCCCTTCAGCCAGGGACACAATTATTTCACTTAATATGACATGAATTTGGCTTTGTCTCTTTTTCAGAATTATTTTACTTGAAAGCATAGTCTTTTGATTATAAATTTATTCAGCTGTTTGTTACTTACAAAAGTCATGGATTTTATTAAGTTCTTTAAATGTAAGCAAAATTAATTCAATAAGGGAAAGTCAAATCTCTGAAGAAAGATGTTTTCTAAAAATTTTGCTAGTGGAGCACTGGTAGTAAGGAGGCAAGCCCTGTCCAACCTTGAGTCCAACCAGCGTGGTGTGGAAGTGAGTCCAGGGCAGCCCTGGAAAGCACCGTGGCAATAATCCAAGGAATGACAGCTCAGTGGGCAGAGCATGGGTACAAGGAAACAGGAAAAGTGTTCCCACAGCTCAAGCACTTGGTGTGTTTTGGGGTTACTTGGGCTCCTGCAGGGGATTGTTGCTCAGCCTCGTGCAGGTGGCAGTGGAGGAAGGAGGACAGAATGGCTGCACCTGTCCCTATCGGCTGCTGCAGGGTGGGAGCTGATTCCTCCCTGAGCTGTGCAGGAGGGAACTGACCCCACTGGTGTGGCACAGGGCTGCAGTAATGGGAGCACTTTGCTCTGGGAGACATCTTCCCAGTCAAGAACCAAACTTCCCGCTGCTTTTTCTGTTTCTTCTTCCTGTGCCTAGTTGAGCTGTACGATTTTGTTTTTATGGATTCCCATTTACAAAACCCTTTTTGCAGTCTTCTCAGCAGGTCGTAATAAACCCTGAGATAACTCTCCTTTGAAATACAAAGAAACATTTCAAATTACTTTGTTTTTCTTAAAGCCAGAGCATTAAAAGTCTTATCAAAGAAAAGGGAAAATATTTGTAGGCTCAGCAGAGGCTTCACCAGGGTGCCTCACTCACATCAGTTTGTTTGGAGAATTAGTAATGTTTTCCCCTAGATGCATGTACATAAAATCCAGAAAGTCTTCATTTGCTCTGAGGAGATAAGTATTTAGAGTTAGATTGTAGTGCTGATTTTAAAATTTATGTTCTGAATTATCAGTCAGTGGTGCCAAATGATCTACAAGAAAGTTTTAATTATGCTTATAGAGAAGCTAAATGTTTGTGTTCCTCCACCTTTTGTTACAAGAGGTATTTGTTAGTTTCTTTTACAAGTTTGAATAATCCTTAGATCCAAACCCACACTGTATTAACAGTTCCTCTGTTAAGCCTGATGCTCAGGCTTTGTCCTGAAACTGGAGCACTGCTGAAAGCGGAAATGTTTTTAAAACCTGCTGTTACACAAGGGGGATTCTTTTCAATACAGAAATTTTCTGTCTTGGTGTGTATAACAGCTTTGTCCTCACAAGGCACAGATTCAAGTGGATGTGTTTCTGGCAGCTGTAGGAGTGGATGCTGCAGAGATTTACAAAGATGGACATTTATGAGACTGAAAATGCTCTGTTCTTCCAAGCTTGTTAGAATGAAACAGATCTGAATCCTATACAAAAGAAAGGGATGATTTCATCACTTCCATATTTTTTCTCAGTCTAAACCTTTAAACATGACAACATTGCTATTAAATAAGAGCAAATGCAGCAAAATATTCTCATTCACCTTTTTTCATATTCTAGTGAAACCAAGATAATACAGGTCTACAGAATAATTAAAGGATGTACTTGTATATCAGACCCAGCAGCCAGCTACAATGTCTGAAAATAGATGATGAAGTTAAAGGCATAGCAATGGAGCTTTTCTCTCGTAGTCCCTAAGATACTTGAATATTAACTGAAACTGGGACTTGAACAAGTTAAACTCATACAGCTAAAAGCAAATCCCGAAAAATGGCCTATAACTCCCTTTGCTTACAATGAGAAATTGGCCTGTGTCTGCAAATCTCCTCATTTGGCAGCTACACCTAATACAGTTTAAATTCTCACTGGCATCAGCAAAAAATTACCTGATTAGGGATGCAGGATTGGATCTAAGATAATAGCATATTAAAAATCCACTATGGATTCAAAAGCTACTAATGGAAATTAAATCCCTGAGAATATAAAATGTTCCAAGCAGTTGAACAGTTTCTATTGTACATACTCAGAATGCTAAACAATAGCAGCTATTGCATGTGTGACCATCAGGAAACACAGCTGTGCTTCTTTGTGTTACAATTAATTACTTCCGTTGTATATAAAATTGAAAGTATTGGTACTCTGGGGCGGAAAAAGGATATCCTGATACACTGCTCCTATTTCCTTACCGAGGCCTATTACTGAATGTTTCACCATTAATTCACTTACAATGAATTACCCTGCGAGGAATAAAGGAAGGGTAGATTGGGTGGTTAATTCTTGTGCTAAAAGCTACTTTTTCTTTGCATTTTCACTCTCCTACATTTTTATCTTGTTTTACTGCTGTCACATATGCCCTCTTTGATAGCAACTCTTTACTTTTAAGTATTTGCACTTAATAATGAAGGTCTAAAATAAATTTACGTAACTATCTTTTGATTTAAAGATTATTAATATTTTCTAAGTTAAAACATCAGAGAAAGCACAGTCTTTCTCACTGTCCTTTAAAGAAATGAACAAAATCATCTCAACTGAAGTATTTGTGGCCAGGTTCTCTGAAGCTGGCACACAGAGATGTAATTTATACCTTTCTGCGCCAGTGAATTTCCCTAAGCTGGAGGGGAATGAGGATTCTTACCCAGAGTTAGGGAGGAGTACCAACAGCCCTCTGTTATGCATTCTTTCTTTTTTTTGGTGAGAATTGCATAGGAGCAAGAACTGTTTGAGGTTGTGCTAAATAGGCAAATA
The DNA here is from genome assembly GCA_013397975.1 of Machaerirhynchus nigripectus. Lineage (NCBI taxonomy): Eukaryota > Metazoa > Chordata > Aves > Passeriformes > Dicruridae > Machaerirhynchus > Machaerirhynchus nigripectus. The sequence goes on from VZRQ01000454.1 coordinate 92,724, forward strand.
TGGACCCTAAGGATATACACTACCCCCAAACTTTAATATCTACTTTTTAATAATACTCTTTTTTTTTAGAGAACTTCTAAACAGAGAGCAGCTTCTGAGACTGCTTAGGGAGTCAATGAAGTCTCCAACAACCACCAGCCATGTAAGTCTATAAAAGGTGGATAATGTGTTATGTATTTGTCCCTGAGAATTTAATCTCTCAGAAGTGTCTCCTGTCCTAGAAGTCTGACACTCCTACCACCAGCAGACTGTTTCCAATCTATTATAGGATGTCTAACAGAAAGCTGAGTAAGTTACACGTGGAAAACACGGAGTTCTTCAACGTGACAAGAAGTAAATTTTGCCAAATGATCTGAAATCTTTGCAAGTTTGAATTCAGACTGGTGTCACAATGGAGTAACAGAGGAATGATGGCTCAGAGGAGCTCCCATTCCAGAAACTGCTTTACATAATACAAATGGCCAAAAATCTCCATCCACAAAACAGCCCTGTTGGCCTTTTGCTGCAGCAGCTGGCACTGGGAATACAATCCGAAAGGCAAACTGTGCTCTGTCATTATTTTATAACCACACAGTTCAGATTCAGGTATGCTCTATTTGAGGCCACAGCTAGAACCAGAATCCCTGCCTAGCACTTTGGATTTCTTGCAAGGACTTTTTGGCCAAAAGTACATGCTGTGTAGAGTACATGCAATAAAGCAGAAACTTTCAATTAGTGTCATCTATATTGTGTATCCACAGTAAATCTCAGGAAGTCTGGTTATTTGCAGGATGCAGTGGGCTGAATACACTCACATGAGCAGCACAGCCCACTGACACCTTTTACCCCACAGCTTACAGGCCTGTGTAAGGAACAGGAACTCTGGTCAGCCTTCTGCATGTGCATTAATCACAGGGAAATTTACAGTATCCTTGGAATCAGTACAAGGAAACATTTGCAGGAAGAAAATCTGTCAAGGAATGTGCAGGGGACAGCAGAAGAATATTTGGTTGTGAAAGAATAATACCTGGTCTTTGTTTATAATGCACAAATAAAAATTTGGTTCCTGAATTCCTATATTTTATATTATTATCCAGATTTTTTTAGAAGTGTGCCCTTTTTTCTGCTCCCACAACTATGCTATCAGAATTGTGGAGCTGTTACTTCATAAAGCACAAATACCTAACAGATAACAAAAGCTCAAGGTGCACTCAGATTCATGTATTATTCTTAAGCTATATATAATAAATGGACTATATGACAACAATTTAGGCTCATATAGTGCAGGAATGAAACACATGCACCTAAAGGAAATCAGAATCTCAGTTCTGAGTGTTTTAATCCACATACATGTCCCATACATGCATACAGGAATTCCTGCATTAGTCAACATGAAGATTTCTTTAAATGAAACTAAACCTCAATCCCAACATTATTCCCATTCTACATGTGATTAGATCTTAAAATAATTCAAACACTGTAATTCACTCTTTTGTTTTGAAATGAGATCTTTAATTATGGCTATAGATAATTATTAAACTTCCTAAAAATACAAAACATCCTCTTTAATATACCATGTGAATAAATCTAGAAGAACAGCAAGTTTTCTGGCTTTAGTGTAGCAGGCAGCATTCATTCCACAAGCACTGGAAGAACCATCACCTTCATTCAATTCAAGGTTGTATTTTTATCTATATCTTCTAATTAAAAGAAAAATAAATCTCAACTCTTTTTTCAGTAACACTATGCACAGTAAAACTAAGTGGAAGCAGAAGAATTTCCATATCATCTTTGTCATTAATGAAAATAATCTGATTTCTAAAGTAGTAAGATTAGAAAATACTTTCATAGTAGAGGCAGATTTAGTAATGATACTTTATGATAAAGTATAAATACTTATTTTATACTGATTTATTATTTTCTAACAGTTAAAATCTGGAAACTTTTCAAGGAAAAATGTTTTGTTCAAAGTTTACCTTTGTTAAAAAAAAAATTCCTTCTCGTCTTTATTACAGAGAAAATTCTTGTGACTCAGCCTGACAGTCCTTATTAGTACAACACACGTTTGTTACTGTTTTCTTTTGATGTAATCTTCCTAAGAGGAGGAACAACTGTATTTTAACAGCTATCCAAGGGCATATTTCATAGGCACACAGCACAGAATTTATGCCTGAATATAGTCTGAATCTCATCCATAACTCCGATTTGCCTGGGAGAACAAAGCATTTCATTGTGTATTCTATAATGGTTTCAGCAATCTTATTCACACATTCCTTCCTTTCTTAATCAACAGAAACTGGCTGAATTCAAGATGCATGATTGGGGTGGGAGGGGGAAACAATGCCAAAGCTTCTACTTTTGAAATTACCGTTTTCTTCAGAGCAATAATCTCTCTTTAAGAATCTCTGTTAAGAATCCCTTAATGCAACACTTGTCAAGCTATTTTGCACCATGTCCTTGCCTAATGAACTTTGCCCTATTCACTTTTTCCACCCTGGCAGCTGGCATGGTGCTGTGCTTATGCCTCTATTGCTCCCGGTTCCAACAACTGAACTCTCCAGGGATCACAGTGCACAGTTTAGGAAGCACTGTCTTGTGCAAAGGTTAAAGGTTAGAACAGACAGTCTGAAAAACAGCAATTTTGATCTGAAAAAATACTGTGTATATTCTGGGCATTCTTTTCAATTGTATTTCCTTATGCACGTTGTAAACAGAAATTAGGGCTGTAAAATAAAATCAAAAGTGCACAAAGTTGTGATTCCTGATGCTGTACTTCGTAATGGCATCTAAATCCAAGTCTATCCATTTATCATCTAATTTCCTAATTATGTGTAATATACTTAGTTGTATCTCTAAAAAGCCTGCATTCCTGAGGGGTGCGCAACAGGAATGCACGAAATGGCTGTTTTATGAAACACACTGTTACATGAAGTCATCCTTTCATTCGTACATATTTCTTGGCACTAGAGCTCAATGAGGATGTTTGAAACATTTTGTGTATTTTAAATAACTTTTGCTAAGAAATGGAAGAACACCTACCTGAACTTACGCAGTCAAACTTTGTTTGCAGATGCATCGATGTAACTGAAGACAGAATTTACCCACTCCTTTCAAAGTTACTATAAACAGTATTTGTTGACACAATAAGGTCTGGGACTATACAGGTCTTGCTAAGTTACAACATGTACTGTTAGCAGACTGCATCTTTTAAGCATACTAATATTTGTTTAAAACAGCATTATTTGGTCAATAAAATATTCAAGACCGATATACAATAAAGTTGAAACCAATGCTTTTAAATTTTATTTTCAAGTCTGAAGTAGAGAGTACAAGCTTGTGTATGCTTTCTTACTGATATTACATGGCTGAAATCTGTCAGCTGTTCACATGCCATATTAATAAATATACCCAAATCATAAAGCTTTAACTGTATTTGCACATTGCTTTTATTACTAGACTGTTTTATTAATGTTGGCACAGATAATCCATGCAAAGTAATTACTCGCATCTCATAAACCACACGACATTCTGTTCTGAAATAACTAGGAACTTAGGAAAAAATATCTATCTAAAAGCAAGGGCACTTGTGGCATCAAGTCAACATGTCCAAATATTATAAAACCTAGACTTCTAATATATGATCACTGCAGGCAATAAATCACTCAGTTTCAAATTCTGATGTTTATAAATACTAAACAAACTAATATCCACTACCAGGAGACGAGTATTGCAAACAAACATTAGTGTGCCCAGCATTAGACACTAATGAATGTGTTCAGTGCTGTGGACATTCACATTATTAAACATAAATACAAGTAATCTTTAGCAAAACATTTCACCCAAACTACTGACCACTGAAGGACCAATAGAAAAATATCTTTCCTTGTTTTGAATTGATTTTAGAAATGTGTAATGTGTGAATCCAATTTAGTAAAAGCTAATAAACAAAAGAAGTCCTAAGACTTTTTTTTGCCCACATAATAAAAGTAGCCTTCTTTAGAAACATTTAATTTACCCTGCTCTGCAAAACAAAAAATGCCAAAAGAGAGAAAAGTATTAAAATAGCTTTTGAATCCTTTGACTGAAAAGTTACTGAACACTTTACTTAGATAAAAGACTGATCATCTTAATTGATCATTCAGAGGTACAGTATCTTTGTTTTATTGGGTAAAACCTCACATTAATTATAATGAAAAGAAATATTCAGAAGAACTTAGGACTTATCCCAGGCATCTATTACAAGACATAAAACATGATCAAGTACACAGTATTCATCTTGCATATTTTTGTACAACATTATTTTCAGTGATAGTTAAAAGGCCATATTTTGAATTTTAGAGATATATATTATTATATATATGCATTTTACCCTCTCCATACCACAAAGGTGACATGTAGCAGAAGAGTATCAGCAGTTACGTGGTATTCCACCCTTGTGAAAGTTAAAATGCTACATTAATATTCACAAATTTCTGGTTCAGATATGTGCAAAATTATATCTTAATATAGATATCAAGGGCGGGTACATGGATTCCCTATTTTTGGACCACGTTATGAAGCAGCACAAGTCAAAACAGGAAATTTTTATTACATGATAATCCTCAGGGTATCTCTGTTCTTCATTCAGAGATATCGCTGTACCTCATATAGTGATATGTAAACTAGCTTTAATCTCACTTGCTCAGGCACCAGCTGGAGTCAGGGCATGTGCTACAGTGCAGGTTCTCTGGCCAAGGAAATTTTCAGGACTCTCTCAAGCCAGTACAGCTTCCACTGAAGTCTGTGCTGCTGCATTTTCACTGCTGCCACCCTGCAAGCCAGCTCAGCTCTGCTTATGTACATTGCATTCCCCTTCCTGCAGTCCAGACTTCAGATTTACCAGATTGGATCCTTGCTCATCCCTTCCGTACATATTCAAACCATCTCTCTGGGCTATTGGGAGCTACTTGTACCCTAATTTCTTACTTCAAGCCCTTTCCCTGACTGTAGTGAGTCCTTCTGGCTGTGCCCCCACCCTGCCCCCGCTCTGCCCCACCCCAGCTATGTGATGTGCCAGCTTGGTGAAACTGGCCTTACCTGGCTACTCCCCCTCCAAGCCCAGCCTCAGGAAGGGCTTCCCGTCTCCTCAGTGCCTCATCTTCTTCCACTCACCCGGAGGCCTGCAGAGCCCCTCCATTCTGGCTGCTGCCGGTGCTCTCCCTTCTCCCATCCCAGCCTCCCCTCCCCACACCCCACACTGAAAGCCCCGTTTCCCACAGCCCACCCCATGCCAGTAACTCCAGGCTGCCCTGGGCCACTTCAGCTGCCAGTCTGGGATTCCCAGGGAACCTGAGGAAGTTCAGCCCCAGCCATGCTGCCCGCAAGCAGCTTTTCACAGACTGTACTCCCTAAGCTGCAGCCCAGCATCTCTGGCCAGATCCTGAAATGATTTATCCTTCATGCTGCCAGTGAAGAGGAAGCTTATAGGGACATTGAGGGGGAAGGTGGAGGGGCGAATGAGACACACACATAGAAACACACGCAGATCAGAGGTGAAACACCTCGTGAAATTCTCCTGAGGCATCCATCACAAGCCCTTCCCATGGAGCCTGACTCCCTGTTCTGATGATGCAGTCAGAGACCAGTCCCAGTCAGTGGCTAACACACAACTCTGCCTAGAGGCAATCTTCAATGCAGTCTCAGTATACAGTATGCTGATGTGAAATCTCTCAAATAACTGATAATAACAAATAGCATTTTGTTGAATGGCACTGAAAAATGGAAGGGAAATGTAGAATTTTCTCACTGTAGTGAATATGTATTTCAGGAAGTCACATGTGAGTGGAAAAAAATATTTAACTTCCATAATTTCAATTTATTCTTCTGGGGAACATAATGAGCCACATCTTTGGATTTTGTAATCTATGGGACCATATTCACACCAGCCCAGCACCAACTGAAAACAGAAAATTTGCTTGCTTATTAAAAAAAAAAAGACTTTGCATGTAATGTACTAGTGTTTTAGAATAATTCATGCATACAAAAATCTGACCCTGTAGCAACTCAGATCAGATCACTGCTACTATCAGTGAAAACTAACATACCTACTGAATAAATACAGGTCATACATGTCAAAACTGCCACAGGCAGTTCAGGTTGTTATTTTTGTCCAAGATGCAGACTGCCTGCAGCTAATTTAACTCTTATATTAGAACTCCAAAATTCATTTATTCCTCCCCCAAGCTTTGGATAGTTTTTCATTCCTTAAAAGACACACCAATTACCATGAAATGGGCATTACCCATAGGAGGGACAAGACAGACAATGTTATGTAATTTTTTGCTACTCAAAACACAAGGTAAAATAGGTGCAGATGGCACCAGCATGTGGCCCACAGAAAGCATCCTCAGCCTCAGAAGTACTAATTCAAAACTGTCAGTACTGCAAGCTGTCAACACACACATCGCAATTCTCACTTAAATGAGTTAATAAAGCTTGAACGGTGATCAGACTTTCCATCTTAACTCCATCAGACAGAACTGCTGTCTCCAATATAAAAGTCATTGATATTCAAAAAGTCAAAAGTATTATCAGTACTACAAGTACTGCTCATTTGAAAAAAAAAGAGTTTTATAAATAACTGTTCGAACAACTTGCAAGTTGTTCTCAAGCTATTAGGAAAGATGCCTGTATGGTTGTTAGAAGAGATGACTGTATGGTTATCCTAACTGCTGGAACATAGCTACTGTCTTCCAATGGCAAATACTGCTACAATTCATCATGTGTTGCATTTAAACAAAGGAAAGGAATAAAGATATCTGCCTCCTGCCTCATGATTTTTTAAGCAACATTCATTTACTATTGGAAAAAAAACGCCTTTTTCCTAATTATGTGGGATACAGTAGGGAATTTTTGCAAGCTATCTCCCACAACCTAGCTGTGCTAGATGGATGTTTTTTCTGTGTTCACCAGCGTGAAGGTCCAGATGTAGGTTCCTACCTCCCTCTGATATCAGTGGGAATTAGAAACCACAGCAAGTTTGAATCTATTTTTTCCACAGGAGGAAAGGAAAACTGGTTTTGAATTAAAAGCTGGCCTTTCAAGCCAGCTCTATTCCATTCAATGCAAGAGCAATTCGGAGAAAGCCAGTTGTCCTTTTCCATTACGATTTGAAAGTGAATTATCTACTGTGCACATAGAAGCCAAGTGCACTAGCAAGGCTGACCCAACCATTTTATTTTCAAACTGTTATGGATTGTCACCTAGGCTTCCCAGCTACATATGGATTCGAGGCAGACTTGTTATTTGGAAAGAATCTAAAATATCTGATGCTATGAGGTAGCACCACAACATAATGGAATAGCACTCACTTTTCCTAGAGGAAGCCCTAATCTATTTATTACCCTTTGAAAGCTACGGCCTTTGGTTCTACAGATGACTGTACATATGGCACTTACTCATTCTTGCTGTGAAAGAAAATGACTTAGTAGAGAAGTATTTTTCCAGTTATTTTTAAACACCGGAGTGTGGTCTAAGCAGTAAAACTGCTGTGGGTAGCTAACTTAAAACTGTATTTGCACATTACTTTTTATATTAAGGTTTTAGTTAATTTCAATATTTCCCCCAGATGTTGCTCTAATAATGGACTAGTTCATTAGTTCATTTGGTTTTCACTGTTCTTTCAGTAGGTTTTTGTATGAACTTTGCAAAAAGCACGTTCTGCATTTACGGAAGAGGATAAAGTTAAACTTCAGAAGTACCAACTTCTAGCTTTTACCAAGAGAAATGCTAGTCATGGTTATCAACTTTATGATTGCCCAGTTAGTCATCTGTTTTACCCCAGCATTACTGACTACCAACTCTTCTTTTAAACATTGATGGCATGGGCATGCTTCTTGCACAGTGGCTTATCCTTCTTGGAGTAGAACGGCTGACCTTCCAAATTCACATGGCATACCTAGAATTAATAATAAATACAATCAGGAATAATTAAGGAAAAGGAAAATGGAGAAAGATGTGACTAAAAATTTCAACTGTATTGCTCTTCTGCCCATGCATTTCTTTGCTAGTCTCTAGGAGTCATGTATTGATTTGCACTTGATTTAACCCACTGAAAGAACTAAAGTTAGGTCCTTCAAAAACCCCCACTGTGAGAATTGCATATTAACAACATATAATAAAACTACCACTTCCACAGAAAACTGGGTAGCTAGGGGAAATGAACAAGCACAAAACAACGTGAAATATTCAGAGAACGTGTCTTTATAAGTGATCAGTATTTATAAGTGATAAAGAGCTGTTAGCTTGTGAAGGAAACTGGCTCAGTGTTCCTTCGTATGTTAGAATTTCTGAAAGACTTCAGTTTTCACAAGATACTTTTTTGCAAAGCTAGTTTAGCTTCAGATATTTATAAACATTTCTATACTTTCAAGTATTCTACCTAAATTTTAGACTTGAACGAACATTAGAAATTGACACTGCCAGTTTGGTGTGGCCAACATACTATTTTTAGCTAATTAGAGACTCTAGATATTATTACCTGAGGAATAAGATGCTGCAGAGCTGCTCAGTGGTATTAGAACCAGATGAAAGTACTGTTTATCATATGGATTTTTCTGCTTTGTGTGCAGAGTGTGGGAATATGGCCACACTCTAGAGCTGTGTGCACACCACAGATTGATGAGTTTGACCAACTTCTGTGCTAATTACTATTCATGCTCTCTAAACAGACTTCTTTTTGCAAGTTTCAACAAGCATTCAGCATGGATATACAAACTTCACTGCTTTGTAAGTAAGATTATGGTTATACTATTCAGTATGGTGTTAATTTATTTTCAGTCTTGCTCTATCTTTATTTGGCAAACACTGGAAAGAATAACAGCAGTAGTGGTTTGTATTGCTGTATGGTCTATCTAAAACTGGATATTTTATTAGAAAACACTCATGATGGTCAAATTTCGTAATTCTAGTAAAAGTTTATGGTGGGGAAGAAAGATTACTCCCATCCTTCTCCAAATGCAAGTAAAAAATGAAATTCCATCCCTCTGCATCCTTAAGCATATGTTAGTTATTCCTGCTTTCAGGTTTTCTGATGTTACTACACAATTTAGGAGTATAAAGGAATGAGACAGTATTTGATGTAGAACCTACAGCACAAATGAAGCAGGTGTCATGCCAAGTGTGTCCAAGAGCTTCAATGAATTTATCTCCAGCTTCAACAGGATAATCACAGCCGTGACATTTTGTGCTGAACAAAGCAATATAATCTAAAATAAAACAAAAAGCAGACTTAGAACAAACTCTTAATGTAATCATATTAAGTCCAAGAGAAATAGAACATTTCCAGATGATGAATGTTTTGATTGTTTTTGCTCAGTTTCCTACTACATTTACTGAAACACTCCTACTGAAATTTGCTTCTCTTCTTTCATTATTTAAATACAAATTCAGTCCAGAACCCCCTCTTAGTATGACATTTATCATCACAAATGTAGAAGACAAACAAAAAATCCATGGAATTTGAAGTTATGTTTCTCACAATACTTTCAAATTAGCTTTACTATATGTGGAATCTATTCATAGGACAAATATGGTTGTACAAAAGAATCTAATGGCAAGGGAATGCTCCAAGTTTCCATGACTGGATTAATGTTCTTCATGCATTAAGAGAGAACATGATGGAAACCCCATACTGGCTGATTAATACAGCTTTACTTTATCAAGTGTGATTTGGAAAGGCTTAACATTGAAAAATATTACTGGAAATTCCAAATGTATATGGACTTCATGAGGGTCTTTAGATGTTACGACAAAGCATCCGGTTTTAAAGGGTACTTAGTCAGTCATGTTGTATGGTTTTTACTCTTCACTAAGAGCTACTCTGACTTGTAAAATTTGAATTGCATAACCATTAGGAAGGAATCTCCAGAGAGAAGCAGGCCAGGAGTTCACTGAATGCACAAGGGGAATACAGAGAGAATACCACTTAACCTCCTTCCTGACTATGTCAGGCAACTTATTTGCATGGCAAGTACCATTTTGGGAAAACATGGCCTTTTCCTTTCTTAGTTGGCAAGAAGCAGTTTGCTTGTTGCAGCAGCCAGGATGCAAAATCTGCACTACCATGTGTTGCACATCTGTGCAGAGCTATCTTTTCAAAAGTGTTGGTTGAACAATTCTAGGGTGAGGCAGAAACATCAGAGGTCATAGCTCCACCAACTCCGTAGAGAGCTTGTGGGCAGCCCTACAAGACTAATTTTTCATTTTTGGTGAGCAGAATCTACCAAGGAGGGGAGTGGAACAGGGGAAAATGTGTAGGAAAAGAAAGTATCGTAATATGTAAGGGAGAGAAGTGAGGGAAGGCACTGTGGACATTGAGGCAAAGACCAGCGCTCTGCCATTCTCTCATATAAATTGGAGAAAAATACAGAGACACAAACACTTGCATATGTGGAGAGTGGAAACAAAATCCATGCAAGATGGGTAACTGATATTATTTTGTTCATCAGCTGCTTTATTCTTACGTTCCATGAACATGAAGCACAGGATTACTGTGCAGAAGTGTCAGGACTGCAATACCTTTCTCACAGTACGGTTCCCCGTCCTCCATGTGGAACAGGCTATTCCCAAACGGCTTCTTACAAGCAGCACAGACAAAGCAACTTGTGTGCCAAGTCTGTCTTAGGGCATGCATCACTTCCTGTAAAACAAACAAACAAACAAACAAAAATCTCCAGCAGGATAGCCAGCCCCGCAACTTCCTCCTGGAGAACAAACACAAGGCAGAGATGCTCTAAATTCTTCCCTTCTGTATCAGCCAATTCCCCTCCTCAAAAGAAAGAATTATGACAGAAATTGGGCTCCTTTTGGAAAGAAAGAGGAAGTAGGACTGCAAGCTCTCTGGAACAATGTATTTGCCAAAGTGAAACAACATGGTTCAGCCAGCAGTTTGTATCAACATGCCCAGTCGCTGTTGCAGGAGAGATTCTGCACAAAGATTCTGATTATTTTCTCCTTTGTTTTGACGTGACCAGTATGAACTCTTCAATGCAAGAGTATGATTTGTTAAATAAATTTTAAAGAGTAATTTTTGTAAGACCAAGAATAACTGGTGTAAGTCTGTTGTTTCAAAATAATCTAGATTATGTAGTAATTTCTTTGTACTTCTTACAAGAACAATTCACAAACTAATGTGAAATTCTAAAAAATAAAAGGAAAGGTTATTTTAATTTTGTGATTAGTAAAAATGAGTCTGCATGTCTGTTCCTAGGCAATGTGTTTATCACAAAAATACCTAATTCTGTGCAACTGATGTTCTCTTAAGGTGAGTACATCTAGGTTTTATCAGCTTCTTACTTCTGTCCAGTATGGATAAATCTCTATTGCTGCTTCCTTGTTTTGTCATACAGAAGTCTTCCAAGTCCAAAATCTGCTGTACTGGGCTCTGATGCACAGCTACTTGCTAATTTGTCACTCTTACATGTACCCAGGATGATGGCAGTGTATCTCTGTCAAACAGTCCAAATTTCAAAGGGCCAGCTGCATAACTGGTGTAAATTAATTTTGTTAACTTCAGTGGAACAGCATTGACTTATACCAGCTGAGAATCTAGATACTATTTTATGTTGCTTCCAATTATACACATAGACTCTGATTCTCTTTTAAAGATTGTTTTTAATGTCCATTGATTATGACAAAATGCATTTAAGTTATCTTCCGTGCTTTCAATCCAGTGAATAGACAAAATAGTCTAATTTACATTTGCCATATATCTCATTAGAGAATCACCATCTGAGATTCATTAACTTCTCTTACTGTTTGCAAAACAGCTATTGCTGATAAATAGGTTTGGATCCATTTATGAACCTCAGTGAGGTAAGAAGCAAAAATAGCTTGAGAAATCTTATTAATATAAATAGAGGCAGCTGGCATCTTTGCTATTTTCCTGATGAAAATCCATAATGGGAAACTGATTTGTGCCAGCATTCATTAGGTAGGTTAAGTCAGCACTCTGCTATAAATTACTCCTTCTGCCGCAGCAGCAAACGAGACTTGGTTGGAGCCAGAGCTTCACCATCAATGTCTGATGCTGCCACCCTAATTGGCAGTTGCAGAGAAGAGCATCTGTAATGCCAACATTTAGACAGATGTCAAAAGGTGACAGCTAAGCAGTGAAAAACCAGTGTGGGACTCCTTGCTTCTTCATTTGAGAGGATCACGTCATACATTCACTACTGCTGCGTGCATAAATACACTGCTAAACTTATTGATGGTATTCCATCCTCACCACCATCTAAGGTATGTGGAGAGCAAATTAAATTTTAATTGTACACGAGTCCTTTCAGACAAAAGTGGCATGTATCTTTTCCCTTGTGGAATTCAGATCTTTGTATTTCAAAATTGCTCAACAGCTGTGCTGCTAACTACCAGTGAGGTGCAGCAAGAGCAATGGGCCTCTTCTCAACATCACTGACTTCTCCACTGAAATCTGACTAAATCCTGTGTAAGAAATAAAAACGCAGTTCAAGTCTCTTAGTATAAATTTAAGGAAAAGAGAGATAAAAGTAACATAGTGTGTATCAGATAGCAAAATACTACCCAGAAAGTGTTACTTATTTTACACTCAGTGAGATGGTAACTGGATTACATACTCGGTCTTTGAGCTCAGTAAGGTACAGAAATATCCAAGACTTCAGACAGATAAAAATTATTACAAAATTGTATGTTTCTCATTCTGAAATATTTGACAAGCTGGGAAATAAGTCTTAAAAGGATGAAATAATAAAACATCTACATTAACTGCTTACAGTCTAAACTATTTCACTATTTCAGCGATCCACGCAGTTGCAGAAAGGGTTAATCTTGTTCTCTTACCCCCATAATCTTAGTGTGGCATCTGGCACAGGTTGGTGCAAAGAACTGTTCATAGCAGCGCTCACAGTACACACTGTTCTGCTCCTCCACAAAGCACATATCAGCCAAGGATGTCTTGCAGTAAGCACAATTGAATTCTTCTGGGTGCCAAGAGCGACCCATGGCTACCAGGAAAGGACCTCTGGAAAAATTTGTAAATATCTTACTTGTATTGCAAAAAAAAAGGTTGAATGACCCTGATTGCAAACCCTCTTTGTCAGACACCATGCACATGTGAAAGAAGCTACTTGAACCATGACTTACGTATTAAAATAACATTCAGAAGCCTGAACAGAAGTGGTCTTTTTCAACACCATTACTCAAAACACACTGCTAATTAGTTAAAACATTTCATTATTGTTTGGTCTCATACACTGCATTTACAGACAACTGTGGGAAAAATCTGTTTTCATATCTGCGTAGCCGTAAGTGGTCTTTTTAAGCAGACGCAAAGACAAGAGGAAAAGGCCAAAGGCACAGAAGATAATGCTACTATTTGAAACCATGAAATAACAGGCAAATTTCCAGCCTTACACACCCAAACATCACAACAGCTCCTAAAGTCTCCTGCCTTCCTTCCATCTGAGAGCACTGCATGCGGCATGTTCTAGAAATGTCAGGCTATCAGGTGACAACTTGCTGTTTCATGATGTGGAAGACACATTAAATTAATTTTGGTGATCGACTCTGGTGATTGCAGTTAAGATACAGTGATTATTACTGGAATATTTCCATTTCAGAATATATAAAGGGCAATAATCAGCAGTTACACATCACCAAACCAGCTCCTTTTAGTGGGGAAGACTGTCATTAAACATGGATTACCTAAAGCTGGATAGCAGTGCACAGGCTGACAGTGGGCACTGGTCCAGCAGAATGAATTGGGAGCGGAGAAGGGAGAGGCATGCTATGAATCACTGGTAATAGAGTGTAGGCATTATCTTTCTCCAGACACAAAAGCAACAATTACATTTGGCTTCTGTTCCAAAATTATGCCTTGTTCCTTTTCTCTCCCCAATCCCCCGCCTCTGCCCCCAGCCCCCCAACTCTCCCAATGAAGTTGCATGAACCTCCTTCAAAGGATTACCTTAGGACCAGAAACCTGTTTAAAAACAAGCAGTGATTTGCTGCAGCATCCAAGAGACAAACAATTAGCATGTGTAACTTCGCAGTGATAAAAAGTGAACCACACAACAGCAAAATGAGCTCTGGAAATGTTAAATTAATGAAGCAGACAACAGACATCCCTGCTGGGTAATTTAACAGAGTCTTAGGCTCTGGTACTGTATATTAATGTACAATAACCAGTCTCTCTGATACTTTTTTTTCTGCTTCATCCCTCTTCAAAGGCCCATGACCTTACCGAATGATGCTGTTACAATGCCCACAGAGAGGAGTTCGGCTGCTGGCTGGAAAACGCTCCGCCCTCTGAACTGTTCCTCGGGCTAATGCAGGGGGCTGGGAAGAAGTTGAAACTGGAGACGGGTAAGCAGAAATTGAGGCAGGAGATGGCACTGGAGCACCCCTTGGTAGGATGTGCTTTGTGACAGTGGTGGTGGATTTTCCAGGTGCAAATTTCTGGGAAAAGGAGTCATCTGTTACCCAGGGAGGGCGACTCGCAGGCTCCGTGTTGGCAGGGGTGTAGGAATGAACTGGTGCTGGTGCTGTTTTAAGTATCCCAAAAGAAACCAAGAAGGATTTAAAAGTCTTTTTCTTCTAATGTCAATACAGCAACACTTAGCAAAGGGTATTCCATGACACACATACAGTAAAAGCTTCAGATGATACTTAATTATGGCCTGTCCCACTGTTGCTCATTTATTCTGGGCTGAAGCCAAGGGTATCAGCACAACCACTGACTTTTAATCCTCATGCATTACAGAGATCATTGCCTATTGGCTTTTACAGATTTTATGGAGACCACTGTCAAGATCATCTCTTCATTTTCTAGTAGGAATGGATACGACAATTCTGTGATAATTTCAAAGACTGACGTATATTCTGTTTAAGACAGGTTAAAAATAGAAAAGCCAGGTAATATAGTAAAGTTTTAGATGGAATTCCTGAGAATTTCAGTAAGTTATGCTTAACTTTTAATCTCACTGTATTAATTAAAATACAAGAATTTCTATGGATGGCACTGTTATCTATCATTTGTAGATTTGTTCCTAGGTTTTTGAAGAAAAACAGGCTCCCACAGGGAACACAGAGATAGAGAGCACTGGAAGCAATACTGAGGGAGCCAATTCAGCTCACATGACCTGCAAGATAAAGCCAACAGCACTTAGAGGAAGGCCAGACTTGCGGATATGACTGATCTCAGTTCAGTTCTTGGCTCTGCCACAAACTTCCTGTATAACTTTGAGCAAAGCAAAGTGTCTCTGTGCCTCAGTTCCTGTGTGTAAACCAGAATATTATCCTTTCTCTCTTCCACCCTTTGACTAGCACATAAAGCCTTCAGTGCAGTCTGTCTCTGTTTGTGTGCACCAGGCTCTAATCTTGGGTGGAGCTTTATCACATTAAAATAAGCAGGAACCAGGGCCTGCACATACCGACAAGTTTTCCCACTGCCCTGCTCTTTTCAAAACGTCAGATCTTGCATTATGTAGGACTGAAGTTACTGCCCAAGAAACAGGCTCACTTTGCCAAGTACAGGAGCACTAAAAGCAGTTTCCCTTTGCAAGGGAAACAAAGGAATGACCGAAAAGAAGCTTGGAGAGTTGAAGTGTTTTGCCCAAATGAGAGAGCACAGATTTGGGAACAGAAGCCAGTTCTCCAGCAGTCTAGGGAAACATTCTGCACAGTAGATCCCAGCACGAAGAAAATGACCAAATACAACATGTTAAGGTTTAAGGGGCTTGCAGGTAGAAAGGTATTTCAGCCAAGAGGGTTCTGAATGTAAGGTTGATCTTTCTGAACAATTAAGTGGTGAGAAGATTATGTTCGACTTAACAGCCCTCCCTTAGCCCACACCCTGCCACATAATAACTTAACACTGATTATTGGCAATTTGCAGGTGCTTAAATTGCATATGTATCAACCCACTGTGATCACCGTTGTGATCTTTTTATTGAGGTCAGAGTCGAATCTAGTGCATTTTCTTGATAAAAATTTCTTATGGTACAGCATCAACAATGTTTCCGCTTCATAAAACTGTATCCCACCTTAGCTTGAGGCTTCTTCTTTTTTTTTTTTCTTTAACTTGGAAATGGTAAACAGTATTTAAAGATTTCAGAACCGAGTTTATATGCAATCTCTTTAGATCCTGAGGCTGTTGCTATTTATGTATTATGGTATTAAGATAGGCAAAATGAGAAGTTAATATTTCATCTCTAACTGGTGAGTTCAAAAGGCTCCCACCTATGGGGCTCTCTAATTAAGTAAGGTGACTTCTAGCTCACTTCACTACATGCTCTCTACCTTCTATTTCTTTTCACTCTATCTTTTCTATTTGCTGCAGTAAAACAAAGAAACAGAATAAAGGAAAGTAAAATAAAACAACAAATTAGGATTTTTTCCCCCCAGTTACTAAAAGGAAGTACCAGAGGAATTGTTGCAAAACAACAAATGTTGGGTGTTTGCTTCTGCTCTGAGTTCTCTTTTCAGCTGTTATAATTTAATTTTACAGGCTTGATTTATTACATTTTCCCTCTGTGAACAAGCTGCAATTAGTATTGCTGCAAAATAGTATCACTGCAATGTATTAGAAAGATTTCACCAACTTTGAGATTCTAGCAATTGTTACTAAAAGGGAATTACCTTATTTTCTTAGAAATACATCCCTAAGCTTGTATGAACAACTCTTTTGTCTTAGTAGCTACTGCCATACACATTCACCTTGAAGGTTTATGTATTTTAAAAAGTCTTCCAACATACATGCAGCAGAAAAAAAGGCGCTGTTTGCTGCTAAAAAAAGTACTAAGATTCAGTATATCAGAGAATATATTCTCAAAATAACAGTATTGTATGAGTTGATCATTAACTGTTAAAAAATGAATACTTCAAATAATTCAGTAACATAGCCTCTATCACCTTGCTCCTCTCAGCCCTCACATTCTCTTAGAGCAAGAAAGAATGAAAGGGATTATTGTTATCCTGAGAGAATGGCAGGAGAAAAGGTCTCTCTTAACAGCAATAGGAACAAGCCAATTCCTTGCTTCTGGGGAATCTGGAATTCTCCCCCTCAGCTCTTCATTTATGGTCTATGGCTATTTTCTCTCCAGACAAAAAGGCACATTACCAAAGACTCATTTAGTAAAGCAAAGATTTATAGAGTCTCACATGCTTTGGTCACACACTGACTTGCACTGTGAGAACTTTTTTTTTCCTTTGTTAGCAGATCACATAAGTGCTATTCTTTACTATTTTCAGCAACAAATGAAATTAATAACCACAACTGATTTGGCTTATTTTACACTTACTGGCCACATCCTTGAAGCCCAAAGTTTTCCCATATACTGGTACAGTAGAGAGAAGATGACAGACAAAGCAGATGATGTTTTATAGGGAGACACCATTCTTACTCAGGGGAACTAAAAATGAAATAATGGTGTGGAAGCTGCTGTTTTAGTACTGAAGATGCTTAGGAGTCAATATAGTTCATTAAGAACTGTGGGAATCTTTCTGCCAATTCCTGAAAGAGCAGATCAGGCCTCCACGCTTGACCGATTCTGCATACACAAGTAGGCCCAGATGGACTTAGAGATTTAAAAGGAAAGATCTGCTTTCTCACATTCAGGCATCGTGTTACTTGGTGCTACAGAACTGGCGTTGGAGTTACTTGGGATATGTGAAGGGCTATCCTAGTCTGGGAAAGCCTATACAGGGAAAGGAATACCCAAGTATGTTCTGCCATCTAGTGGGCCTTGTTCAGAAGAGAAGTCTATACCCCTTTTAAAAACGGGTTATGAAATTTAGGGAAAAGATTTCAGAGTTCACAGCTTTCCCCACTGGAAAAAACTAAAGATCTTTATCAGTAGAAAATTTCCCACCCGAGTTAGGTTAGGGAAAGTGTAGACTGCCTGCTAAATCCCATCTGAGCCAGATACTCTATAGTGCAGTTTCATTCTGAGACTTGTTTCAATTTGTTCGTATTTTTTTCCAATCTGACAGATTAAAAATAGCCTTGTAAATCCTCTCAGTGACTTATTCAGGTGTATCTATATTGGATATATGAGCCTGTTGATTGGTGTGTTTTAATCTGGAAGTTGCTGCCCCACACTTCCAAGGGAAGCCAGTCAATGACAAAATTGAGGAAAAAATGAGGAAATTTTCTAACCATCTTGGTGGTTTGTTTCTAAGTACTATTGATTTTCCCATCTGTGACAGGAAATGCCATTTCCTCCATTTCTTCCCAAGGGGAAATTTCCTATTTGCTCAGGACTGCAACTGTCTTCAAGGCCAGCTCATGTTCCAAAACCATTCTGAAGTGCTACTATATCAAATATATAACACTTCAAAAAGGTACCAAAACAAGAACCAAACATCTTCACTAAAAGCTCCATCCAGAGTCTCTCTTGTACCCGAGTCACTTTAGGGTTCAATTATTAAGTTATTTTAGAATCCCTTATTGGATATTTCAAACTAAACAGTACAGGAGGACTTTTCTTTCTCTGCCAACTATTTAAGCCTCTATTGACAGGCAATGAGGCTCAAAAGCAGCAACCTAAGGAATTGCAAAGGCAAACCAGCAATGTAAGGAAGAGCAAAGAAGATGCCCAACCCATGAGAAAACAAAAGCCTTTCCTGTTATTCTGAGTTGAATTCAACAGCCAGCTCTGACTTGACCAGACCCAGCCAATAACTGGAAATAGCTGCAGATGTATTTCTGTGGCAGGTTTGTAAACTGAACTGAAGTTTACACTTCCCCAAAGTATATGTGAGCACAGAGCTTAACATCAGTCAGTGTATTTAGGAGATATTTTGACTTGCCACAGTTTGCTCTCTTCTGCATTATAGAAATAATTCCACTGTCGTCATCTTTTCAAGTCAAAAAGAATAGCTTTTGCCTTGAGTGAGAACATGGTATACACTGATGCATTTAACAAAAAGCAAATGAGGAGAAGTTGAAGGTTTATTTACTTTGAGACCCTTAAATAGCTCATGAGAGCTCTGACTTGACTTCTTCTACCTTTATGTCTCAAATATAAAGATGAACTCATTCGTCTGTCTGCTTTATGTCTAACTAAAATCCCTACATTTGTTTAATTTCAGTAGATCCAGAAATAGCACATTACAGAAGACAGAATTTAAGACTGCTAGAATTCATGGCCTTTTCATATTTATTTGACTGTAAAGATATAAATCAACTTTTTAATTCTCTTGCTAAGATCAGAAAAACCTTAATTTGAAACAGAACTGCATTTAGACTTACATTGCTGCCTCATTTAATTCATTCAGTTTCAAAGTTCACATTTTGGTCATCAATGGTTTTAGAAGTTCAGTCCATTTGTAACAAGGTAATACCAAGGGAATTTAAATAATGTCAAGGAGCACATTTTCCAAATGAATGAATAACCAAATATATTCCTTCAGTTACTAGATCTCTGGGAAATGGAATAGCATTATGAAGTGCTTTAATACCTCATTCTTTATTTCAAATATAAGCCTAAGTTTGAGAAGTTCAAGATGTTATCTTACCTATTTTGCAAATATATCCTGCTCATGCAAACTCCACTTATTTTACCTCCATCCTGAACTGTGCATTCTTTAGCTATTTTATCAGTTCTCTGGTGTCACTGGGCTCCTAATTGGATACACTGTGTTATTTTTCAAATGTATTTCTTCTGAAAAATCAGGCTACACATTTTTTATTAGACTTTTCCCTTGCCTTTATTTTTCCCTGTGTTTGTTCCCCATTTTAACCCTGAAGCAGAATACGAATACAACGTAATCTTCAGTCTTCAAATAATCTGAGGCAAAACTAGCAACATTTAGTTCCATGTATATAAATATTCTCTGATACATCTGTGTCCAAAATGCGTGCTCTCAACATTTTCTTTTTCTAAACGAAATTGTGTGAGCATTTTTATGCTGAATCTTTTCAGTACTTTGAAGGCTCCTTACCTGGCTGGTAGACAGAGGGCTTTATGCTGGCAGTAGTAACAACTCTCATTTTTGAAGCAGCAGAAGGAGCAGGACTTTCGCTGTAGCTTCCAGAAACTGGCAGTGGTGTATATGACTGGGTTGTGTTTCTAAAGGCAAAAGGAAGGTGTGAACAACTTCACAAACAGCAAAAGTTACTGAACATGAAGTAACAGACCTGGCAGCTTCCAGAGCACTCCAAGGGCAATTGTCTGTGAGAACTACAGAGAGAATGCTGAGAGATTCATCAGTTTTAAGCATTGCTAAGGAAGGCTTGGACAATTCTTTGGAAAGAAAAATTAGTCAAATACGGATTTCAGTAATGGCAAGTTTGTTGTTGTTGTTACAGAAAACAGCTTGCTGAGGGAATATGACAAATTTGAAACTCTGAGTTTAACATGGGATCAGACTTCAGAAAGCTGCATACAAAGTTTGTGTTTTCTGTTCCTCTGCAAACAAAAAGGCCTGGTGTTGTCTAAGATAAATCAATGAGGAGTATCTGGACATAAAAATATACTTGCTCAGCACAATTACTTCTACTACTACAAATGCTAATTAGTGTTTATATACTGTTACACTCTTTTCAAAAATATTGTAGTGACCTTTAAAAATTTTTCTGAAACTAACTCTTTTCCCTATTTAGACTGAACCCAAAATTTGCATTAATCTTCTTCGTGTTCAGATTCACCCTTCAGAAAAAACATATGATATGCAACATATGACGCACTTTCTTGCATTCCTAGAACAAAACCATTTGCTCAGGATTCCAAACATCAGTAAGAAACAGTTTTTCTCTATTTTATGGCTTAGATGGTGATTCTCAGTTTGATTACAGTAACACATTAAAAAATATGCCTCTTCTATCTGCCAGTTACTTGGGATGAGTCTGTTTGTAGTGTTTGCACTTCACAGACTGCTAAAAGAGCAGCACAACCAAAGCAAGCAAGAGAGAATAAAGAAGTACAAGGAAGGGAAGCAACAGATAATGAGACGTGCAGTAAGAAAAACCTATTCACTACAGGACATCGTTCTTACTCACCCTGAAAACATAGTTTTGCTTTCTTTTTCCCTTCAGTTTCACTCTCCCTATGAACCAGATCCCTGTCTATTTGCGCTGACAGTTTAGGAGTTATTTCCATAGTGGGTTTGTCTGTAGGAAAACATTTGTCAGCATATGAAAAGAAGCTCTGCCAGACTATTGGTCCATCTTGACTTTCTTTATCAGTGGAAACAGATGCCACCTGGAGAAAACACTTCATAATATTACACGGCAAATCCAGCAGATTTCTTCCAGTACAGGTAAGAAACATTCTGAGAAATGGAAACTTTCAATTTTAAGCAAAATAAAGCTGTCTTCACAACACAGCTTTTTGCTGCTCTGACAGTGTTTCTACTATAGATCTAGTTTGCATAGCACTGCTGCCTCAGGCTACTTTATTTTGTCTATTTAGCAAGACCTAGAAACTTAGCTATTGCTACAATGGCTATAGCTAATTATTTCTGGACCTAGTCTAGGGCTTAGGGCTGGATTTGGGTCCACTATACCATGAGTGAACAGGACTCTCCAAGATAAACTATTTTAGTGGGTTTGTATTCACTGTAAATTCTGCTGTGAACTGTGCTGTGATTTTGTAACTGCCAAAGCTGTTCTTAGCACAGTAAACCTTTCTGTTTTCCATTCTTACCATCTTTTTCCTGACGATACCTCCTCTGTGGTGCCTTAGACTGCGCTTGGGGTCACTGGACAGAAGCCACTGCTCCTGCCATAGCACAGGGACACGGACACTGGGCACACTGGCTTCCCACACAGCTTTCAAAATGCCATCAGCTAAACACACCATCTGAAGACTTGTCCTTGTTTTAAAATCTGCTTTTCAGGGTAAAGTACACAGCTCAGTGCCCAATATTTACAATGCAAGTTAAAAGATTTTAAAATAATGTGTCATAAAGCCTTAATCTGAAAATGCCGTCCAGTCAGGAACATCTACTCCCAGGTGCACAGGTCCAGTGGTTAGAAAGACTCATCTGAATTTCTCTTAATGCACAAAATAAATAAAGATGTTCTGAACCAGATTAGTAGTACTCAGACTGTCATGAAGAAAAAGGGTTATTCAAAATTCAAGTGTTTCCCAAATGTAGTATCATCGTAAAACCATCCCACAGATACCCTTGTGTTCAGGGAAATGAAGCTGAAAAAAACAAAACCACCACCCACCCCCATTCATAGTACCAAAATCATAGCAAGATTAAAAGAAGTACTGAACCCTTTTACACGTGTACGGTGCATATCAAATACAATAAGGAAGATAAGAAGGCTTGTCAAAGAGAAATAAAGTGTTACACTACATCATTAAGGGTTTAGTGAAGTTAAAGATTTATCAGAATTTTTGCTGATAGAAGAAAAGGAAATAGCATGTGATTAAAAGAACAACAAAGAAAAAGAAACTAAAAACAAAGAAGGAAATTAAGAAAGAATAAAAAGATGTCATAAGGATCAAAGATGCTTTAATGGATCAGGAAGCACTGGCATCTCGAAAAGCAGTGAAAGCAACCTTATTGAATTTATCTGTAGCAGTCAATGGCATGTGACAGGCAGCAAATTAAATGCCGGCTCTGAAAACTATTAGTTGTCAGAAAAAGAAAGAGTAAATATTTCTAAGCAGATCATTTTTATGTTAACGCCTCACTAGATGCCTACTAGTAGCAATAAACTGGTTTGTTAAGTGCTTTTAAGGTAGAATAGCTGCACAAAACATTTTTATACCTCTGCTTTGACTGGTAGCTGATGGAGGTGGAAGAATGCCGGTTGAAACTAAAATGAGACAAAAGTTGTATTTGAAAAAAATATACACAAAAGATTGGGATATCTTGTCCTACCATGAATTTCCTATGAATAAGAAGTGCTCTTAAGTGCTAAAGGAAACAACATGTACATACTGATAATCATATAAGATGAGTATTACATTACATTTTGTTTTCTTATTTAAACTGGGAATCACAGTGAAACCTGAAGAGTGGTAACATCAGTCAATGAGCTGAGTATATTGTTCCATAAGTCACTCTCATCTGGTCTTGTTACGGGATTGTGGAACCCCAATTATTTTTATTAACACAAAAAAATAAATATGAGGGATTTTTCTCAGTGTTGTTAAGTTTAAATTGCATCAAATCTGAAAAGCAAACCTCGAATTAACCAGAGGCCAAAGATCAGGGAAGTGCCCCAGCTTATGAGGCAGCTCGGACAACCCCACAGAAAGGACAGGCTGGCATAGCGGAAGCAAAAACATCAACCCATCATGTTCAAATTTTGCCTTGCAGAACCCTTCTACTGCTACAGAGTCTTGGGTAGACAGGTAGATTTTTTTTTTCTTGGGGAAACAGCGTAATTTCAGAACATAAAAGAGTCATTTATGCAAACACAGGAAGTACTTGAAAGCCTGCACAGTGAGACACACGAGGATTCAGAGTGAACCCAGCTCCTGTCTGCAGGGCAGTGCAGGACATCAGTCCCATGCCACAGCAGCACAGCCCACATTTCCCAGAATCACCAGGAGCCTGTCTCACGCCAGTTAATTTTCCTAACTTCTGGGGAAGAGTTTTTCTTCCATTTACCACAGCCAGAGTGCTTGGATTAAAATCTCAGGATCAGAAGCTACACTTGACTTTAAGAACCGTAATTGTAACTCTTCCCATTGTTTCTCCTGGTTTTGCATTCCCAGACTGCTGTCTCATGGGGTGCTCTGCTTTGACCCTCCGGATGGAATAACCCATCCCTTAAGAACTTCAAGCTTAATTAAAACTCTCATGCTTCTTTTACATAAGACTGTAAGTGGAACAGGTAACAGTAAGTCAGATTTCACTGCAGATGTAAAAGTAAGAGTAACACAATAAATTAAAGATTAGTGATTTACTTCAAAAACACTCCCGTTTAAGAAGGAAGGTTTTACTCATGTTAAGTGTTATGCATATGCTCACAAAAGCAAAGTCACTATAGAACTGGATCTACTGAAGTTTAAAGGCAGATTTAAATAGTTAAGGATATTAATCAAGAAATCCTCCTATGTTTTCTTGGTGGATCTTTTTGAAGCATCTAAAAGGAAAAAAAAACCCCAAACACTGGAATAATGGTGGTAAAATCTCAGCCTCATCTACCCGAGAATATCCCCATCCTAAAAAACGGTATTGTAACTAAGGTCATCCATATTTTACTTTGAAATAAAATTATATTAAATGCTCAATACTCCTCTGGTATATGTCAAATTGAAACTGGATTTTTAAGTCTGTATTTTGGCATGCTAAAGCATTGCTTGATTTCTAAATGAAAACTATCAGATGCTCAAAAGTTTGAATTATAAATTAATTTAGAAGCCAGTTTTAGTCCCTTATGTTTGAATACACTAGCTATAATACACAACTGTTTTTAAAACAAACATGGAAGTAGTGCGCCAAGATAAAGAATCTACTCCAGCTGCAAGACAGCCATCCAAAACCAACCAACCAAACTGAGTTTGCTTCTTGTACCTGATTACCAGGGAACCAAATTTTTGCTGGTCCTACAAGTCTCTGATTTGCCTTTATGTTCCAAGGCTTGCTGAAGCAAAGACAGCAACATCTGCTTGTTGGTAACAGCGGAAGCAGATGACAGCATCACACTTATGTCATCCACTGACAAAGCAGCCGTGTACAAAGTTGATAGGCTATAGATCTTTTATCTGTCACCGAAATAATTGCCAGGAGCCAGCAAGAGGTTTCAGGAGTCTGGTTAAAGCATTGCTTTCTGAAATGCACAGCTGTTTTTCCATAGATTCACAGAATCTTTGAGGTTGGAAGACGTCGGAGGAAGAATCTGATCTAATCTGCTGAAAGCAAGGCCAGCTCTGAGGTCAGACCAGGTTGCTCCATGTTTTAGCCAGTGATGTCTTGAAAACGTTCAAGAATGGAGAGACAGCCTCCCCAGACAACCCACTCCCTTTCAAAGGGGCAGGAAAAGGGGCAATGGTCCATGCCAATCTAATTTACTAATTTACTTTCAATTCAAATGTCTCAGTATCTCAAGGGCATCTTTTTATCCTCCTTACCCATTAAAATTTCATGTCACACTCATTAGCCCATATTGGTACATAACTACAAATTAATTTGTATGGTTTCTAGGCCTCACACTGCTTCCCTTCTCCCATTAAATGGATACGAAATTTAGGGCAAATGGAAAAAAGCTCAATCTAATAGTATCAGATTAGCTCTAAGACAGACATGCAAGTAGTGTCAGCAAGTACTGGCTATCTTTATATAATTTATTATCTGTTTATATGTACATTATGCATAATTGCTGCTTAACTTGTCCCTGCCCATGGAACTAGATGATCTTTAAGATCCCTCCCAGCCCAATCCATTCTACGATTCCATGATTTCCAAGGCAGGAATGAAAACATTGCTCTTATGAAAGATTTAGATGGGTCCTAAGATGTAGACCGGTGAAACATGAATAGATGTGCTCTGTCTGGCCCGAGTAGTCACCAAAGCTTCCATTTAATTTCATCTTCTGACTGATGGAGACATTTCAGTCTTCAGCTGAGAGAAACCCTAAAATCAAGTCTCTTCTGTAGCCCAGGAGAAAGAATAGGTTTTGCACGCCAGTGTTTAATCAAGCTCAAATATGCACAGTTATTATTGCTTAGAAAGCAAGGAACCTTACCTGAGCACAAGAGGCTTCTTGAAACTAAAGTTACAATTGCTGCACTTCCACTCAACAGCAGTTAATTTCATTTCTTAAGTTTTATCAGATCCATACTGGAATTACTTCCCCTATGTAATTCCCATGGCTGTGAACAGACATGTTTACATCCTAAAACTGAAAGCTCTTCTGATGTTTTGTTCAGTAGCTATTTCATTTTTGCATTGGTTTCAGTGATGTGAAGCCAACCAAAGTGCTATTAAGTACTACTTGTGCCAAGCACTTAACTGTTCTGTGATTCTCTTGAGAAAGACCATTATACTTGGTGTGAAGCCTTCAAACTTGTGCACTTTGTCCATTTCAAATATCACCTTTGGGTAATTCCTAACTATTTTTTTATATAAAGGTAAGAGACACATGGATAATTACAATCTCAAATGTATTGCTGATTCAGTTTTTCTTTATTTCTGAAGACTGTGCTCAAGTGAGTCTTAAGATCTACTGCTTTTTCCTCTGTTAGCGTTGTTAAAATTGTATGAAAGCAGTGAAAATGCCTGGAAGTGGGGCAGTACAGCAGCATCCTCGCTTTCTAGTGATTCCTGTGATCCTGTGTTTTCACCAAGAAAAAAAAAAAGATCCATCATTTTCACCCAGGGTCTCTAGACAAATATTTTCATTTCAGGATGGCAAAAGCAGCACAAACCAACCAAGTGAAATACCTCTAATCCAAGAGGACCTTGTGGACACATATCCTACATCTAAAACTTGGTTGTTTCCTAGCTGGGTTGTCATGCAGAAGATACGGAAGGGACTTTTGCTTTAAACACATCGTGCTTTGCAGTGGTCTCTGCCAAGTCAATCCCTTCAGAAACTGAAAACCTCGTATCAGAGAGCACAATGCAAAATCAAAACAAATTAGGCTAAAAGAAGAAAGCTTTACAGATATACCTAGACTGAGATGAGATAGCAGATGAAATAGTGGAAGCTGCTAATGACATGTTCTTGGGCCCATGGAAAGGCTTAGGCTGGGAAAGAGAGCTGGGGGCTGCAAGAACTCTGCAGAAGACACATAAAAGCATGAAAGGATGAACAAAATGATGTAACAGGGACACAAATCATGACATCAGAACCAAGCTCTGGCAGGATTCAGACACAGGAAGACTGCTGCATAGTTACCAGGAACAGGTTTTCTGTAGCATACATCTGCAGACTTACAGAATAGCACAACCAAGCACATTCCTACACAACACAAGACAAAATGCACACATTATGGAAAAATTTTAAAACCAGACTCTATCAGTAACCAAGAAAGACAGTATTATAGGACAGGACTTTAGTCAATGATACATGCTTTTATCTGAAAGATCTGAAGATGTTTGAGTCTAAACACAAGATAAAAATTTTACTATGCAAGCACTCCCAGACAGAAGATTGTGCTATTTAAAACTGAAGTCACTGGAATGATTAGTTTAGTAGAGGCATTTTTTTGTTTGAAGCAGATACTAGGTAATACATGTTCTTCTTGCTACAGTTTCAACTGAGGGATAAAAATTACTTAAACCATACATTATTTCATGTGGAAGTGCCTCACAGGCCACTTCTGAATTAGAGCGTAATACCTTATTCAAACCTCCTTTGCTGTCTGATTGATTTTCTTGCACTGGAATAAAACCACTGCATTCTGGTAGGTCATGGTTAGGTAAAAACTGACTAAAGTGAGAAACTAATTAGTTGGTATATATACATAATCCAAGTCAACTAGCAAAAATTAATCAAGAAGTAAAGCCAAGAGAACATTTCCAACTCCATTTATACATACCTAAAATATGAAACCTCTGAGGTCTCAATTATTTAAAGTAGTTTATATTACTGGAAGTGTGCTTTTCCTTGGATTTTAAAAGCATGCTAAAATATACATATTTTCAGAATATTCATGTAGCAAAACTCAAAGATAAAAGAATATTATGCACTAAAAGAATTCACTCTTACTATCTCCAAAATTACTGTACTGTAAGTGACAGCTGTATAAATCCCACACATTTCCACATTTCCTCACAAGCTGTCTGACAGCTTTTAATATACAACTGCAACTCCCACTGTGCTACAAGTGTTAGAATGCATGTCCTTGAAACTTAATTCAGCTCTAAGGCTGAATTCCTAATTCTCATTAGGAAAGAAAAGGTTAGATGAATCTAACAGAAATTAATTGACTTATCTTACAGACCAAGTCAATCATCAAATGTCCACCATGTTTTACTGATACCTGCTGTGATACAGTAAGATCAATCATGTGAGTAAATGACATCTTCTAATTTTCCATTTCTTGTCCTACTGCAGAAACACTATTAAAAGAATATTCATTCACTGTAACTATCATGAGGAGTTGTTTTGGTTTTATTACAAGTGGTGTAAAAACATTTTTAATTTTAAGCCTAGTCTTGCTTTCTGAAAATGAAGTTACATTTTTAGGGTAGTTTTATTTTGCAAAGTCTATGCAAACATGAACAACATACCACAGCCCACCCCTACCCCCCCCAAAAAATATAAAAGCATATAAACCAGGTTACAGCTTTTCATACTACATTCTTAAGTCAAGAATGTGTATGCAGCATTTCCAAAGCCAGAGAGGGGGATAAAGCAATGGAGCATTACCTTTGGAAGGAGGAGGAGAAAGACTCTTGCACTACTGAGGTGGTGGCTGGTGCTGTCATCGGGCTGGCTGTGTTTTGAGCAGCAGTAGCAGGCTGAGGTGCTGCAGCATGTGGTGCAGGAGCAGCAGAACTGGGAGCCACCGGGGCATGCTCAACAGGGGTACTAATTAGAGTTAAACTAAATAAAACAAGAAGCATCTTAAGAAGGCGCGCATTTACATGTAGAGCATAAAACCTACTATGTTTGAACCTGCAGCTGCAAACATAGTAGCAGGCTGGGTTACTGAGGGAAAAGCACAATTATGCAAAGAAAAAAACCACATTTGTTCAGCCTTTTCCGTTGTGCACTTCAGACTGCAACGCAATGTTGGTCCTGCTTGACTGAAATTTACCCCAGCTATTAAACAGCACTTCAGTCCTGCTCCCACTGATGCCAGTGGCAGGAAATGTGGCACCCAGGACTGTAATGGTTGTGAAGAGCCTGTCACAAAGTCTTTGAGCACGGATAAATTTCATCAAATATATTGAAATGAATGGTAGTAATCTAGTCTTGTATCCTGTGGCCATTTAAGTAACCTACTGAACTACTAATGTATTCCATCACCTCACTCAAACTTGAGAAGAATTACTCATCGCTCACAGACAGACAAATGTGGCAAAGTTAGCAGGTTTCTTTTAAAATCAGGGCATCACTGTACATAATTGTCTTGTCCATGAGCAGTGGCCTAGGAACATAAAGGATATATGTCTACTTCTTTAGACATATCTCATAAGTATACTGTCACATCTCTGTGTTCTTACAAATTACTCATATCAGAGTGATGGAATTCGGTAATTCTCTTGCTCAGGTACAAAGAATGCCCAAAATACTCCTACCAGTGTACAGCAAGTATCAAATAACAAAAGAAACCTTACAGTTCCACAGCTGTTTTTTCAGCCAGCCTTAGCCCTCCAACATTCTCTCTCTCAGCTTTTCTTCCTAAGCAGATTTACCATCCATTGTGCAATTTTTCTCTCTTTCAGCCATTCTATCTCGTATTTTCTTTTGCTTCTCTCAGAAGCACTGATTTGACAAGTGATACTCCTCAGGACCTAGAACGAGTGCTTGGTACTTCTGCATTTGTGATACCCCTCGCTGTTGAAGGGACTGTCCCATTTCCCCTGTCCTCCACCTCCTCTTCTATAGTTCAATAGTCTAGATGATGGTGTCTTAATCCAGCGGAATATTTTGTTTGATTAGCTGAAACAGAAGCTGGTTGTTACACACACAAATCTCAAAGCTGAATGCAGCCCACAACAAAAGCAGGAAATCTGTATTTTCTCCCTTATGGAGTTTCATCTACAATTATATACCTAATAAGTAAGTTCCTAAAAATAATCATCCAGTAGCAATTCTGGGTTTCAAATCCTTACACCAAATTTTGCAACAGTTTTGCAGAAGTTCTTCCATCATAATATGAATTTCAGATTCAGATGAGTTCTTCCATGCCGATGCATTTTATTATGTAAATTCTTTCAATTAGCTAGTAGGCTTTCAATTACACAGCCTGTGTAGCAGAGTAGCTGTATATTATCCATCACAGCTAATCTGTTACTGAATTTCAACACTGTGAAATTTTCCCTGTGCCACAGTGGGTACCAGAATTACCCCAATAAAAGCTGTGGAGTTACAGTTTCCATCTTACAAACTTACATATCTTTGATTTGCCAAACAGGAAAGGATTGAAACCATGCTGCACATAAAAATGGAACTTAATGTATGTCTTAAACACAAACTAGGATTTCACCTATTTTGTCTATTTGCACTGATGTGAAAGAGAATTTGCTACAGATTTCAAAAGATTCAAGACTTCATACCTTGGAGAGAAGAAAACAGTGAACTTACTCAATTGTAACAATCTCCAAAATGTTAATGAAAATACATATTCAGTGATAAATATTGAAAAGAAAGTAAAAAAACCAATCTGTATGTGTGGACATGGACCTGTGTGGAGACAGATTTGAACGGAACAAACCCATATAAATAAAATAAATGCAAATATACTGGAATACCTTTTAAAGTTTAAGAGAAATACAAACAAATTTTATCTTGCATAGTGTTGTAGTATTTCTTTTTAGGTGATTAAACTGTTAGAGGCTTGCTTACCTTCCTTCATGGTAGATAATATTAATTATCAGAACAAGGAATTGGAATAAATATAAGTGACGCGGATATAACCATAAAAATCAGAGTGGTTTGGGTACATAAATTATATGCAGTTGGTAACATTCTTGAAACAGTTTTATAGAAAGATCTCAAGACTAATTTGACTGGTTTTAATTTAACAACCATAAATTATAAATAATTTTATTTATATAGTCAAATACAATAACTTAACTGGGTTTTTTTCTCCTCTTTTCTAGTTTTTCAGTCTGATTTTTCGTTTTAGTTCTTCAAGTGCAGAAGGATTTTAAAAACTGATAAATGTGAGTGCTGCTTTATAAAACAGATTATCTATTGCAAAAGCTTCATTATGACACGTTACAGAGGGTTTTTCGTTTGGTTGGCTGCTTGGTTGGTTTTTAAATACAATCATTTTGTAGACTTTAAACCCCAACAGGAATTTGTATTTTAAAAGAAATCGAAAAAGTCAAACATCTTCATATTTGCAGTAACAAACATAAAAGTAAGTTAGGTGGCTGAAAACAAACACACATCTCTTCTCAGCTGATTTTCACTCATGGAGAGGAACACAGATCAGTAGAGGTTAAGAGGATAATAATGGTTAACAACCATAATGAGAACACAGCAACAAATGCACTCTAACACTTAAAATGTAAGTGCAGATTATACTTTTTTCTCTCGGTAAAGTCCTAAATTCTGAGATTTTCTGTCCAAATAACAGTGAGTGGATTATTAAAACAACACTTAGTCTCCTTTATGTAATGCGTGAAGGTTTTTGTGTTTCTAATCCTCCAACAGATCACTTGTAAATAATCAAAAGTATAGAAAACAAAAATTAAAATGGATATGAAAAAAAATCTGTTATTGTAGCAATCGTAGGAAAAAAATGCTGGAGAAAGTGTTTAGAGAAAGCTGTAACATGGAAGGATTTTACATTTGAATACGGGAACGTTTGTGGAATACACTTTAAATACACAAATATCAGCTGCTGTTTCTCTGCTGAAGATGCTTAATGACTTGTGTCTGTATTGTAGGTGTGATTCTTATGAGAGCCACTGAAAATGTAACACCCGTGTGAACCAGAAGTTGCTGGAACTGGAAGAACTTGGACACCTGCCTTCGAAGCAATGGGCATTTCCATCTGAAGGAGTTAGAGGTTGTTATCACCAAACCATTGCAAAGCTGCAAACCGGGTCAGTTATGCAGTTACACGGCACAGTGTACCTTTGCTTACTGGATGAAGCAAGAGGGGCTTTCTGGCTAAAACCGGCCTCCCCCTGGCTTGTACCCGCTCCAAGCCTCACAGACCCCTTGGAGGCCACTGGCTGAGCACTGGCAGTGTTGGCATCCCTGCTGGATGATTTAGGAGGATGCCAAATACTCGAGGTCACATACTGCGGCACATGCGTGGTACCTGCAGGCCTGGGTAACAGAGATTACAAGGGTGTTTGCAAATGAGGCATTTCCTAGGTAACAGCAGGGGTTTGAGGAAGAGACAGAATTCCAGCCACTGACGGAGCTGGAAATCATAATGGTAATGCAGATGAAGTAATGACTAACCTTGGTAGTTCATTGGTTAAGACCAGGAAAGGCTTGACAAATTAAAAAAGGTACCTTGTGTTAAATCTGGAAATGAATGCTATGAATATCAAAATAAGCAGAGATGTGATGGTAATGGAGGTGGAGAAAAGCTGTGGTATGACAGATCACACAAGATTAAGGCAACATAGTAGGACAATAACACCAGTCATGTATCAGAAATTGCTCCTGGCAAAATAAAATAATAGTTAAAAGAAAAGGAGATTTCAGTGAAGCAGCTACATAGTCCTATAGAAGGTTTTACACAAATGAAACTGCTGGTGAAATGCTAACATGTGTTGCTTGTTCTTTACAATTTAATTTATATTCAGGAATCAAGGGGTTTACTTCCAATTATTTAAAAATAAAAATCGAATTTTCCAACTGTTCAAGTGCTGGTTGCCATTGCTCGTGTCATTATTAACAAATAATGCTTGCACTCAGATACTAACTCTATGCAACCTTTGTTCAAACATAAGCAATCTTAAAAAAACCCCAAAATAAAAAGTGGTTGCATATTGCTGAGGCAGGAATCAACAAGAGAGAGAAAAACAGTGGGATGACATTTTTTTCATGGCCTCACTGGTAAGAGGCCTTTCTTTGCTCCATGAAACAATTGGTCAGATTCAGTCAAGAAGTACCTGTGTATCAGTCCTTGGGGGTTTAATAAATAAACTAATAGAAAACAACACATTTCTGTACTTAACTGCAAAAATGTTCTGAGATCCTTTGGGATAAAACAACTCAATATGAAAGAACTTACAGAGAGAGTGTTTGAACCTCGTAACCCACTGAGGATCAATCAAGATCTGACATATAAATGTTTTTAAGAAGATAATCTCATTTAGATTTTAAAAACATCTTGAACAGTCTAGACAAAGTTTAAAATGGAAATTGTTCTTAAAACTCTATCACAAACTGACAGTACTCCATTTCAAGGATATTTGATTAAAATCCTCTTATTTTTCAGGTTTGTAAGTTATGAGAAACACAATCCCCACCTGTCCTACATCACAGTGCATTAGAAAAAAAAGCCTAATTTAGCTGAAACGTCTACTTTCATCATCTGCTCAAACAGTGTACAAATTTCATGTTTTTTGAGGTAAGAACAATATGGAGAAAGTGGAGATAACACTCTTAACAGGAAATAAATCAAACACAACAGACATTACCTGTTCTCTGATGCTGCTGCAACGTTTTCCTTGTCTCTGTGAAAGAAGGGGATACAGTATGAAATAAATGCAACTGCCAGTGGTGGCAAAAAAACCCCACCCAAAACAACCAGGGAAAAAGAACATGGGTTGAGGAGGAATGTTTGGTTCCAAAAAGCATCCTAGAGTGGTTGCTCATAAATACAGTTGTGAGAAACCTCTTCAGCTTTCCAGGTGAAACCCACCAGATAAACAAGTTTGCTGTATGCTTATCATCAGTTGCAAACAACTTTGTTTCAATTATAAAGTAAAAGGAAAATTAACAGTTACAAATTAAGACACTGTATGTGTGTATGTAATTTCAGGAATAGTTTTGTCTTTAGTAAGTTCCCTTTTAAAAAAGGATTCCATCATATTCCAGCAGAACATATTTAGATGCCAAATCCAAGCAGTAAAAATAATCAGAGGTGGGCAGGCCTCACGGACCCGATATTTTGAAGTGATAAGCAGTTAAATGGTTAACAAAGACTTACACAAAAAGGATTTCTTATGCCAGGCATCACTTAAAAATTCTCTGCCCTATCCAAATACTAGTTTTCTCAACTTAAATTGGATTAGAAACAATTCCTTCATTGACAGTTCCTTCAGCTGGAAATCATTCCTTCACTGAGGTGAGGATTAAGTCAGCCTCGGTTTCGCTGATAGAGAACTGGGCTGTTATTCTGGAAAAACACATACACATATTAAAAAATAACTGATCAGTTTAAATGCAAGCAACTGTTTATCTGTAAGAAGTTAAGACACAAGTATTTTAATAAAGAATAGAATCCATTAGCCTTAAACCTAAGTTTGAAATCCAGTTAGTTAAGTAATTGAGATAGTCTCACTGTTTGGCAATTCAATGGGTGATTGCATCCCTTCCTATTTAAGGAATTCTGCTGAAATTTCAACAGGTTTAAAGCTGAAATATGCCAAATGAGAACACTTTTCTTAAGTGGGATCTAAAATTACAAACCACAAAGCCAATGTCCTCATTTACCCAACTGAACCTTCTTTCTGAAGCGTCCTTTGAAAACAGAAAAGGAATACATGCACTTCTTTATGCGGATTTGCTGGGTTCCAATCATTAACTCATATTATGTTTGGAAGGCTATTCTTAATATTTTCAGTATTATTATCAGTAATGTGTTTATGTACTTACACATTTACATATATATGTTCAGTCACATATTCTTTCCTCAGTTCAGTTCTGATAAAGTTATAAAAACCAATCCAGTTTAGATCAGCAAAGGCTTGGGCATAGGTGTTCTCTACAATTTTTTAAAACCTCTAACTAAAATGTAACCCCAAAAAAATATGAATTGAAGCCAGATTTTGAAACCCAGAAGTTGACCTGAAATGCCTCTCAGATGTGTCTGTCTGACTAGGATGTTCCTGTGGTGGGTAGGGAAGAGCCTGCCTTGAACAGAAATCCCCCAGTGAGGTCGATGGCTCACCACTCTGAAGCAATGAGAAACCAAACACTGTCTTTATGGAAACCAAGCTGTGAGCTCACTGCAATGCCAGCTATAGGAAAGCCAGGATGAAACAAGGTGCAGGAGGGTGGATTAGAGACTGCGCATGTGTGGGAAGTGTTAATTTACCAAGAGCCATAATCATGCAACAGTGTTAAAGAATATAGTCATGGCCTGGAAAGAAAAGACAGCATTGTTTATCTCCAGTGTTACCAAATGCTCTGTGAGAAATTACAGCCAAGGCCAAAAGGCAGGCAGCTGGGGTCAGGCTGAAGCAATGCTAAGCCTCTGTTATTACAATTAATCTGATCCAAACTTTTCTGCTCCAAAACCTGTGGCTACACTGAACAAGGCAAAAAACCCCGTCACTTGACTCAAAGTCATTGTGAGGTCGGGATTTCAGAAAAGCTTTTTCCCCAAGTGTACAATATTGGATAACGTGGAGTGACGATGGCAGGGGAGTTGTGAAGGTTAAAAAGAGAGAGAGAGAAGTATAGTAAAAATA
Source organism: Machaerirhynchus nigripectus (assembly GCA_013397975.1). Lineage (NCBI taxonomy): Eukaryota > Metazoa > Chordata > Aves > Passeriformes > Dicruridae > Machaerirhynchus > Machaerirhynchus nigripectus. The sequence goes on from VZRQ01000454.1 coordinate 127,911, forward strand.
CTTCCACAGAATAAAACAAAGGAAAAGGCAGAGAGTAAAGGGAAAAATGAGTTCAAAGGCACATAACACTTCTTCATGGTTTTGCTTCCAGGAACTATTTCTCTTCCCAGTCAATAGGAGTAATTCCCATTTGGCTACCAAGAAGAAAGGCTCAAGATCAGATGTGCCTCTGACTGGCAATACTTGCATTTTAAGGAACAGACTATTGGATTTCTGGCCTTTACAATCAAAACATTTTTTGCTAACTGAATGCAGAAATAACTTTACTTTTGAGCCAAATACATCCCTCGGGCAGAATCAGTAAAGTCAATACCTTCACAACATGAAAGAATTTGGCTCAGAATATTATGAGCTGTTTGTATCTCTGTCTACACAGGCTGCTGCAATAACTGACAGTGTTGGATAAAAGTTTTGAGCTATCTGGGAGAGATTTAAAATTATTGTGGGGGATTTTTTTTGTTTGCAGTTGTTTTTAGTCCCCACTGAAATGGCTTTTGATAGAAGAGCCTCAGTCAATGACTGTTCTGAGAGAACAGTGCAACTCCCACAGATTTCACTAAATGCTGGACCTATATTTCAAACAAGACTTATTTATGCAATATACTGTCTTCCCAATTACACAGTATATTATACAGTGGAAATTATGAAATGTTTTCTTCTCATAAAAATATGCTACATGATATGGTGCTAAAGCAGAGTGAAATTATAGAGTCTTTCCCTCCCACACACCAACAAGAATTACAATAGTTTAAATAACAGAAGGCAAAATTCATTTGCAAGCCAAACTTGTGTATGCTATTGGATCCTAAAAATAGCCTGGAGACTCTTCAGAGAGTTTCCAATAAATGAGTATGTTAAATCTGAACTGTATGTACTGGACACTGGGATCCTTTCCCGTTCTACTTTTATTTTTGGGAACCAAACATAAAAGATTCCCAAACATGTACATGTAGCAGGCAAGCTGAAATGTGGAGGTGGAGCACCTTCCATCCAGCTTCTCCTTTGATACTAATGGAACCAGACTCCCTCTCTTGAACAGGTCTGCTCTGCTCCACTGAAATGTTGTGGAGACAGAATGATAATGTGTGTAATGAAGCCCTGGTGACATAAGAAACATGAGGTGCCCCAAGGGACCACATGGTCCTTCAGCTGCACTTTCAGTACTGGAGCAAAAAGTGAATATTAAAATTGAGTTTTTTCTCCATACTCTCATGGAGCAAGACTATTTTTCTAATTATACAAATGAGAGACTAAAACTTAATAGATTTGTTCATGGTCTAAAAAAAATCCACAGCACTGCAAAGAACAAAAATAAACTCTCCTGAACCCCAGATGAGTATTTAAAATATAAGCTAACCCTCTTTAATGAGAAATTATATATTTTAAAATACATATATCTATTCAGTTTATCACTATTTTACTGTCTTGAGAATCCAACAGTCTTCTCTAGAGTTTGTCTGACAGATACACAATAGTCTTTTTTCAAAGGGGAAACAGACCTACATGTTATTAGGGTCCATATTTATTGCAATTAAAAATTCTGGTTTTCTAGCAATATAGTGTGGATTTGCAGGACTAATCAGACTTATGATAGCTTTCATCCTAACATGTACTTATATTTATATAAGCATATTTGCCTACAAATAAAATTTCCTTTTAAGAAGTAGAACTTACAAAGTATTTTTAAAATAAATTCTTACAGGGTGTCTGGGAGTAAAGCTGTGTGAAAGCTATTTCGTAATTGTCTTCCAAACATTTTTTGTCTCAAAGGCACGAGACACTGACACTATTGGAAACTGGACACTGAGCTAGATTAACTGCTCTTCTGATCCACTGAGGCTATTTCTACCTTTCTGGATTTGCAGCTGAGAATTTTTCCATGGTCAAATGGAAAAATGAGACTGTTGAGGTTGCTTGCCTTCCCCCCCCCCACCCGCTGTATTTCTGTTATTTTAACAAAGACACCAGAAGACAAACAAAGAAATGACAGGCAGTTAACTGGAGAGGACAGAAGATGACTATCATGCTGGTTTAGTTAAAACTTTAGCTTGGGATCACAAAAAGGGGTAGAAGAGCTAGTCTCTCTTTTTCAGCCACTGTAGTTAAGAATGTGAGCAGCCCACGCCAAAACAATTGCAATATATCCTACTAGGTCTGCTTTCAAAAAAGGGAAACACTTTTCTCAAAGAAGGTATCCTGGTTTGTGCAGACAGTGCCACAGAATCAGAAAAGCATGATCATTGATCCGGTGGGAAACAACCAGCAACTCATTCTCAACACGCAGTGTGGAACTCAATCAAAGCAGCTCACTAAAATTATAGCCAATCCCTCCTATGAATGCATTTTAGTGGCATCTACAGGGTTGCTGTTAAATGTAACAGTCACAGAATAAATGCAGCTGGACATACAGCAGCATCAGTGTCAGGGAAAGGTAAGATAACTCTTGCCCAAGGTTTACATTGTGATATTTGGCATACGTACTCCAATTTTAAATTTTATCTTATTGGTAAATACATCATTTTAATAAGAATAAAGACTACAAAATTATGAGTGTGTGTAGCAATTGGAGCTGGGATTTAATTCAGACAATTATTCCCCATCTTGGCCTTAAGTGTGCACTTGGATTTAATTAAAAGATCTCCTCTAGCTTTCTATAGCCCCACTAGTAAACTGCAGGGATCTGCCACCAGGCACCTGAGCACAGGATCCAAACTCTCAGTCTGTATTTGTGACCACTACAGACAAAACCAATGCACAACAAGTTTGGGTTTTGTACACCAGGAAATGATTCCCCTCTCACTGAAGAGTTCTTTCTCATCATGACTTCACTTTTCTCCAGGGAAGCTGAGAAAAGAACAACTCAGAGGTTTGACTTTTCAGGGGGTAGGTTTTGCTAGACCTACTTTTTAATTTGAGCACATTGATGATAAGAAAATTAATACTTCCTCTACATGGCATGAAGCTAAGTTTGAAGCTGCCCCTGAAACACAGCAGTGTGTCTGTGCTGTTCAGCTCCTGAATCAAATAACTAAGTGGTATGAATTAGAACTGTTGTCATTCTTTCAGAATGTGGATTAAATTTTATTTCACAAGCTCTCTTAAAGATTTGCTTACCTTCCCTCTCTCTCATTTGTAATCATGTAACATTCTGGGTTGGCTACAGCAAATCCTTCCATGGAAATGAACTATTAGGAAGTTATTAGTGCTCAGGGTAATTTTGCTGACATTAATGCAATTTAGAAGCAGAATAAAAGGAAGCAGTGCCAGTGCTATGCTCCAGCTCAGCCTAAGCCAAGCTGAGACCCAGGCTGATGATCCACAGACCCCAACTGAGTGCCTCTGAGTTACAGTGCTTGTTGGAAAACCTGCTGCATGTTAGAACTGCTTTTCCCTTGTTGGACTGAAGGCAATGCAAGGGAGCAGTCAGAGAGAAAGACAGCACTGGTGTCTTGGTTAGCCACCTGCATCAGCTGAAGGATGCACATGAAAATTTTGAAGGTTGCACAGTAGAAATGAAAGTTGATGTTCATTTCTGATCATGCAAAAGTTACGTGGTGGACAGGAACATGCAGGAGACTGAGGTGGTAAAGATAAGATGCTACAAATAGGTCAGTACACCCATACCCAAAGTTTAATTTCAGCTTTAACAGGCGCTGTTAGCTTATGCACTACTTTCTCTATGAACTATTTTGAGAAAAGTTTCATGGGATTTTCTGATTGCATTTGGAGGCTTCACTCTTTCAATTTTAAGTGAGTACATTCAAGTGGGTACACTGTACCTTACAGTCACTATCTTTGACTAATTTATTCTATAGGGAACTGACTTGGAAACAAGGGATTTATGATGTTTAAATAATTTTTTTCCCATAGAACTTCCAGGAGTATTTTGGAGAAGAAAGACTTGATATTTGATCAATTTTCTCTTCTGCTTTCACTCAGAATTCCATGGAGACAGTTGAGTTATTTCACTATTCCTACACTTTTGTTGCTCTTCAGGTGTTAAAAGGTAAGTGGGGATTAGAAGACATTAAATTGATGTGCTTATTATTCTTTATGATGTTCCTTAGGTGAGAAATCTACCTAGAGAAGTCTGCTTTATTTCACAGGCTGTTGTGGAAAGACAGGGTCTGTCTTTCAAAAGTAGCAATTTTGGTAATCTGAGCAGCAGATCGGAGGTTTTTGGCAATTGGGCAGGTCAGCAATGTTAATCATTGGTAATTTTGGCCAACCAAGGAAGGAAATCAAGATGCCTTAGCTTGTCTTGGTGGTGTCAGATGGCTTTGATTAGCAGCCACAGAACAAGGATGTTATTGTGCTTGAGAGCAAGTTTTAGTCAATTAATTTTCATGTATCCTGCAGAAAGCTGTCGACTAAAGGCAAACTGATTAAAAAAAGTAATTATCTGGTGCATGCACCATACCAAAATTCTGGCTTTTTAACTTCGCCAACTCAAATTTGTGTAAGGATCCATATAAATTTCTGATACATCTAATGGTAATCCCAGTCACTGAAGTTCATGGTAAACACTGCTAAAGAAGCCACAAAATCAACTCAGCTCCTGTGGGAACCCAAGTGCACAAGTGAAAAACTGGTGTCACCTCTTCTGCCCCTGAGGAAGGCTTCAGAAAGCTCTGTGATATGCAAGAGTTGGACTTTTCAAAAGTGATAAAGCAGTCCCAAAAATACTTGTTCCTTGCTATGGAAGATATGCTCCACCCAGTTGTGCATAATGAGAGAGAAACTGCGATGAAGTGACCTCTGTATTACTCAGCAAAAACATACTGTCCTTCCTGTGCAGGCAGGCATGGAGAGAGGGAGGCAAGGGAAGGAGCCACAGAACCTTTTCCCTTTTGTGGTTTTGTCATGCATGAAAGGAAGAGAGGTCAAGCTGTCCCAGCCGCTCTCCTAAAGCCACACCGCAGCCACGCCCCATCAGCACATGCTGCATGCAGTCAGTGCCTCTGCTGCAAACTAAGCACTGCAGGAGGTCAGGGGGGCTGTGAGCAGAAGGCAGGGCAGCAGGATTCAGGGGACAGGTTAGTTTGGATCAAACGGCCTTGTACCACAGCAGAAAAGGAGCATGTCCCTGTGCCATAACCAGACAAGCAGATTTACCTGGAAGGCCTTTCGGTTTTGATTTCCTACTGGCATCAGCTTTGCTGTATCTTCATTAAATGCTTATAACACTATGCTTTACTGGCAAATTGGGAAGGGCAGGGGGTGCATATCACTATCCACATGCAGTGTTTTACTTTATTTTTGGCATGGAGGTTATTTAGAAGACAGTATTGGCACCAACCATTGTCCTCTGCTCAGCAGAGCAGTCACAGGTCAAAATATATTCAGCATGGGACAGATACACCTGCCTGTCATCAGCGCTGTTTTAAAGAATTACATGACTCATCGAGTCTTCAATCAGGAACCTATTTTAAGCCTCACTACCATTAATTGTGACTGATTTTCCTGTGTGAAACAGCAGACTTCTGCAAGTGCTCAGGAAACATTTTAAGATGGGGTTGGCCACTCAGAAGCCACATACAGTGAGATAAAGCTGAACATACTAAAATATAATAGGCCAGACTTGCACTTTTGCTAGAAAAAAGCTACTCTTTTTTTCAAAGCTGTTAATGCTTTTTTATCTGGCCCAAGTTTGTTACTGTCACTAGCAATGATATGCAGTAGAGGGAAAAATCCAGGCCAATTTCTCTACCTTAGAGACAAAGTCTGCCCCCTCCTTGGGAAGCAAAAGCAAGGCCTCTTCAGAGTAATACAAAAAAAGATACATAACATTCATTTTCTGGACTTGAAGATCGCCATGACAACATAAAGGAAGATTTTTGAGGAGTAAGAGTTGAGGAATTACTAGTCTAAATATAAAAAAGAAATTACATAGAAATACCTGACTGCCAGTTTTAATACAAAAAGTCCATCACTTTTGGGATTTTTTAAAAGGGACTGGACTAAGCAGTTGAGATATGTTGTAGTAAAAATCTTGCTGTAAGGAATAATGAAGGCACCTTCCCAAAAAGTCTTTAACATTGAAAAAGTTCTAAAAGCTACCAGATAGTCATTTTTTTCCTATTGCTTTTTTCCCCCCTGTAACTGCATAAAGAATTGACATTCTACAAGCCTGGAGAGTGTTAAGATTCCATTCTGTATCCTACAGAAAAAAAGATTAAAACTATTTTTCCTTTATGATTACATGGTTTATATGCACTGAATTTTTATCATTAAAACCACTGAAACAGAGCTAAGGGGAAGGGATTCCTTAATTAAGTCTCCATTAATTTCCTATCTGATAAAATTATTATTAGAAAATAACTTTCAAAATAGCATTAAGTGTAAACATTGAGATATAATCCAGACATTTTCGTTCTAACACATGCACTAGGACTCTTGGAAACACGTACTATCTGTATTATATTCATAAAACATTAAGGATACACAATTGTTATTAAAGTGAAGAGACTATATTACTACTTATTCATAAAAACATCTAATTTGGTTGAAAATTAGAACTGGAAGATTTTTTTACTTAGGTACATTTTATGTTTATGAAAAAATCTTAACTGCCTATTGATATTTTAAATTCTATCAAAATTTCCTATATATAAATAAAATTCACTACCACTTTGGTTCACCAAAGGTTGCTCTTGGCAACAATCAGGAGAAGTGAAAATGTTGCTCTTATTTCATGCAGTGATGCTGATTTACCATAGGTACTAATAAGATGGTGTGATCAGAATCTGTTTGTGTTCCCCTAAGGAAAGTATAAATGCATGTTGTGAATTAAGTAGCATGTTCTGAAGTGCTCTGGTATTTAGCTAAGGAAAGTGAAATGCATTTTAAAAGGAATTACTGCTTATGTACTCTTAAGTAATACTGAAGAATTAGTTTTTTATATATGTATGATAACCCTTTAAACACTTCAGTATTTGGTTGATTCATGCAAAATTCTCCATGAACAGTAGCTTTGCCTTATTTCTATAACACAGAAAAAAATGGGCGTTTGAATGAACTTTGTTCTTGTATGGACTGCTGAGACAACTTGGAAGCAGTAAAAAGTGTAACAGTTTTAATCTGATCTCATGCACTAATCCCCTTGATTAGAATTACTGCTACTAGATAAAGGTACCTAGCTCAACTGCTTTATCAGGTTTATTCCAATCCAGACAACTTAAAGGTCAGTAATTATTATAGCTAATAATGGAAAGCTTTTTTACCAAATTTTGTATTTGGGAAAGAAAAGTTCTCCTTATTTCAATTATCAGTTGAAGCAGTTATTGTTTTAAAACAGAATAAAGTACTGTGTAAAACAGGCACATTATTATTTTAGTTTTAAAACCTTTTATTTCAGATAAAGCATGCTGCTATATACAGAAAAAAATGTGAGTCAAAGCAAAAGCAATACAGAATGGGCAACATATTCCTTAAAACTTACAAGACGCTTTTAAAAGCTTCAGTGCACCAGCAATATGATATATTCTTCTCACTCCTAAATCACCTCTAGCAGAATGTCATTTCCTTGCAGATCCTGAGCAATCCCACCTATCTCTCACTTTTATATAATGATAAGTTAAAGTTTCCAACACAAAACTTACAGCAATGGTTTCAAGTAAATGACTTCTGCCAGTATAATATATTGAAATATAACTTCACATTGTTAATATCTTATTTCAAACAGCATCATTCAACTATGCAAACTAAGTGTGTTATATGTTTAGCAAAGACTAGGCCAATCAGTTTCCCTTTTCAACTTTCTTTCTCCTACTTCATTATCTTTACATCAGTAAAACTCAGTGAAAGTCTCATTCTTCTTCCTCCTAAAGAAATACTGTCAATAACTTCCCTCTCATTTTCTTCTAGAATTAAAGTCAAGAGACTATAATAGTGATGCTTTGCTGTGTACTGAAGTTTGAGATTACAAAGGAAAAAAAAGCTAAACTAGTTTATCACGAAGAACGTGACCTGGGTTGTATCATGATTTCACTTTTGGTGACAGTGAATGGCTAACAGGCTAACAGCAGAAACCCACTGCCTAGCAGTACATGTTTGCACGAGTGACACGCTCAGGCTCTAACTCAGGCACAGTTAATGTGGTACTGCAACTCCCTCGTGTTTGCCCTCTGACTGGGGGCCTTTAGCTTTTAACATTAAGGAGCTGCGCGGACAGGCCGTGATGCCAGTTGCGCAATTTGGCAAAGCGTGGGCTGTTACGTTCCGTTTCAAACCTCTCCCTGTGGCATGAAGAAAGAGAGAGAGAGACAGAGACAGAGACAGAAAGAGACACACATACACAGAAGAAAGAAAGGAGGGAGAAAGAAAGGGGTTAGGGACCATGGCTACCACTCCCCTGCCTTACAACTAGGGCAATGGCAATTTATTTGGATTTTTTCCTCAGCTTTCAAATCAGAAAAGTGAAGGCTGGGTGATGCTTTTTGGACCACGTGTAAAAGGTTTTGCAGCTGTTTATTTCTGAGAAGTAACTGGATATAACTTCTTATTCTTTGACTTGTGCTTGGTATTACAGGGCTGCTTTTGCTAGAAATGCAGTGTAATCCCATTGTTTTCCTCCCAGCAGTTTCTCTTGGCTTTTCCCTCCCTCTCACACAACTGAGCAGTCAGTGAAAATTAACTCACACAAGTGCAAAATGAATGCAAATATTTTCCACTCTGTAAGACCCAGGTCAGCCCACATATAACCTGCTGTCCTTCCTGCAAGGACCATCAACCCCAAGTTTCAGCAGTACTTTTCTATAGCTTCCTCAGAATTAGTGAGTATTAGTGTTGACATTTGCGTAGATATTTCTGGTCATTTGTGTCACAAAGCAGAACAACAGGGGATTTTCAGAGCCCTGGCCACCCCCTGCCACCCCTGACTGCAGACTGAGGTGCTCGAGCCATATTCAGCACCTCTCAGGATTTAATCTTTTTTAGAGGCTCTGTAGTTTAAATTCAGCTTTTGTATATAAAAAGGGGAAGAAGGAAGATGTGAGATGATAGCACAGTCAAGGAGAAGTATATCAAACAGAATGAAAAATGTTCTCATTATTTGCAAAACCTTTTGCAGTCATTGCAAACAAGGTCTTTTTTTCCTCATTATTTACACTCAAAACACAAAACAATTAATTGTGTTAAAGCAGTGGAACTCAGGAGTGAAACCAGCCAAACAGAAAGGAGCAGACTGGGCTGGTTTTACTCCTCAGGCTGAAGAAAGCACAAAACAATAAACAGACTAAATGCCAACAAATTCACTGATATTTCCAAATCTTTTGTTCTTAGTAACACAGTATCATGCAAGTAACAGTCCTAAAGGAGTCTTGATGTAGGACTTCTCAAACTATTTTTTATGCTTTTAGGTAATTAAGAGACATAAAGTATTCCTAGCTGAAACTTCCTGATGGTGTTTTTTTCAGCCATACCAGAATATACTAGCTCCAGTGGGTCTGACACGTCATTTAAGAACTCCCTTACTGCTTTCAAGATATTAGCCCTCCATTCAAGGAAAACGTATTTAGAAACATCTGTTTGGCTTGAAATGGATCCCATCTCTCCAGAAAATATTCCATAACAATAATCACACCAGCAATGAAAAGTTTTCATAGCAAGTTATACTCATGTGTGCCTTCAAAATTAGCAGTAGCATGAGCAAAGGACAGTCATGCAACACTCTCATTAGTATTAACTGAAAGGAATTTTCTGCCACCCAACAATTCCCAAGTTTATGGGTTTTCTTCAGAACATATGTCATGAAGTTGGAAGCAGCAATCTAAAAGTGGCTATGTTTATGTAAAACAGTTCTGCCAAGAACAAGCTACATCTTTCCTCCCCCCACTCCCAAGTGTTTGGAAGAAACTTGATCACCATTCCATGCAATTCCTGCTGGCTACGCTGAGGAGCTGACACAAAGAGACAAGAGAAAGCACCAGAGAGAGATCACTCACAGCCTGCCTGAGGCCACAGTAATGGATGCCTGCACAGCCAGGGCCCTGCTGCCAAATCCCCAGTGGAGTGTGTCCAATGTTTGAGGTGGGTATCAAGCACCCAGAGGGTGCCAGCACTGTCAGTGGGGTAGGAAGGAGACCCCATTTCATTCCTGGCACCAGAGCTCACACCAGTTGCACTGTCCCCGGGTAAGTACCTATATATGGCTCTCTTATGCCTCTACTATCAGTGCATACCTTAAACCTGTTCAGCTGTGCCTAAACATAACCAGAACTGTCCTTGGGAAAGAAAAGGATAACACAGTGATACCTAAAGACTGCAGAAAATGTGCAAAACACAGTGTACACAGTCACGTGCTTGAAGTTACGCTGGCTAGATTGTGCAATTTATGTGTGTTGATGTGTTACCGCATAATTACTGTCAACGTATCTCATACCGTGTAAAGTTTCCACTATTTTTTATTTTCCAAAGCCACAGATTACACCTAGAAAGATTATTTCTTAAAAACAACATATTACTCTCAGATATGAATGGGGCACTGTTAAGTTCAGTACAATGCTTTAAATCCCATCATAATAAGGATTTGGACGTGTGCTATTACATCAAAACAGATAATGCACAATACATGTAATGAGAATTAGGCTTGCACATTTGAGGGAAGAAATAAATCCCTGAGGGCTGTAATGTCAAGCCTGATGTTCGGGCACCCAGCCATGAACTTGGGTGAACTGCAGTGTAAGGTTTACAGCAGACACCAACTGAAAGCATTCTTGGATTCTCACAAGGAAGATAGCAGGTATCTTTCTCACTGATTCAACATTTGTAACCTGCACTGTGATCAAAAGCTCAGAACCTTTAAAGAAGCCACATGGCAGTAAAAAAATATATAATTAGAAAAAAGAAGAGAAGGTGGATTGAATACCAAATACATCACAGACCCAGCCGGCGGCTTAGAGCAGCTAATGTGAAACAGGGATTTGAAGTATGCAAACAGAAAGTAAGGCTTGCATGCAGGATGCTCCTGATTCAACTGCAGTTTTTAAGCTCAACATGGGAATCTTTAATACATCTATTTCCTGGCTATGCAGGATGATGACAAATCTTTAATTCCATGTTATATCTCTGAATATATCCACTTTTTCAATGTTTTTGATACATCCCATGAAACAAATACATTTACCCATTAGCAAAAGCAGTCCTGTGCTTCCATATTCTACAAATTTAGGTCATATTTATTCCAAACAAAACATAAGCTAATGAGTATGGGTGCATATGGAAACAACTCCTTTACTGTATAATTTAAAGAAAGTCAAATGTCAATCAGAGGGTCATCCAAATAAATTGCTCACAAATTTCAGTGCTATCACAACATTACATATTTTTATCCACTTACACAATCAAGTAGTTACACAGGGCTTGGAACTCATCACATTCACACACCCAGCAAAGTACAGGAAAGCTGCATGAGCAGAGAGCTTTCAGATTTGAACAAACACTTCAGGAATTTTGCACTGTTTTTCCTAAAAACATGCTGATTTGTTATCCTTCTCATTCAAATGCCTGTCAATGTCAGCATTTTAATTTTAGTGAGTTTTAAGTAAATGTATTAGAACACCTTAGGACAAAAATATAATAAAGGAAGCTCATATTAATGTCATTTTAAAACATTATTGGGTTATCAGGAAGGAGAAAGCTGTATTTTTCACAGGGAGTTGCCTACCTTGACCTCCTCAGGGCTTCTTCATCTGGATCTTGCACTGTAGAAAAAAATGTTCCAGTTAAAAAACAGAAAGAAAGGAATGGGCTTTATGGTATTATAAATTCTTCAGAAGTGTATCAAAAGCATATCTGAAGGTGCATTCATGCTGACTTTGCAGCAGTGGAATTTGTAAGAACATCATGAAGAGCAGAGTTTCCCTAGGGACAGGAAGGAGGATGTCAGCAGGAAAGTAGCTGTTACAACTACTTCCCCATTCATTATTAGCAGTGTTTCACAGCTGTAGGCAATGATTCTACAGAGAGGTCCTGCTGTTTTGTACAAAGCAGGAGTGACAGCAGCAGCAGATTAATGGGGGGAGGAAATACTAAATATTTCCCCCTGATGCAGGAAAAGGCCCTGACCTTCCTTCTCTCTAGATCAGAAACCACCTGTGAGGTTAGTAACAGGTAGCCATAAAAACATTTCCATAGGCAACAAGCAACAAAGTTAAAGCTCTGTGACATTCATATCAGATCTACATTTAGATAACAGGGCTGATAGAGCCATAGATTCCATACAAATGGTGATCCATGATTTTTTTTGACCTCCAGAAGTCACTTCTATAAAAAACTGTTACAGGACACATGACTTGTTTATCATTTTTGTCTAAAGAATGGACAGCTCTGTATGTCTAGGCTGCAGGAAGCCCAAAGATTGCATTGCAGAGACTTGATTTGTAAGTAGGAATAACTATGGGGTCCCAAAATGCTTGTTTACTGTACAATCTGTTACACTTTTATGGTGAGACCTCTGGCAGATCAAAGAATATTCTTCGTAAAGCATAAGGTGAGATTGTTCACTTTGATTTCTGAGTTCCCTCAAGTCACATCCAGGATCTTCACCCTCGCTGACAACTACACGAGCCTAGACGTGAGTCTTCCCTGAGTACCAGTGGCCAATACCATGGCAGTAAGGAAAGACATGAATCTAAAATCAGGATGAGGGGGATGTTTTGTCATTCAACTTACTGTACTCAGTTCCAGTCATCTGGGCAAGGATGCGGAAGGACTTGGACTGCAGGTTGGCAGAGCGGCGGCTCCAGTCCTCGCTCTCATCCTCAGGCTTGTTCTGAGTTTTAAGCACAGCCTGGTACACCGGAGAGGCACTGTCCACGTGAGGATCCTTAATAGGGAGGGCACTACAATTCAGAAAGGGAAACGTTGGAAGCAGCTCTCTGGGCTCAGTTTCTCACCCAGCCATCCCCAGCGTGGCTCTGAAATGATCACTTCTTAAAAAGGTACATAGATCAATTTTATGTTATGGCTCATTCTATCTCTGAAAGGGCCTGTTATCATTCAAATCTGCTTGGAAATACCTGTTCATGATTTCTCAGCCAGTGCAGGCACACAGGTTTACAGTGGTTAGAATAATCTGTAGTGATAAAGGAGAGCAGGCCAGGCAAAAACTTTTATTCCTCTGATCATTTTTATTCCATATTATTTCTTATAAAAATGACTTCACGTTGGTACTGTTTTATGTTACGTCTTTAAAATTACAGTGTTGGGCCACTGTACCTTAAGGTTGCAATTAGAAATAAAACCCATATTTCATTATAAAAATAAAGTGGTAGGCTTTTATAGCTTTTTCTAGAGATTCTTTGTCAAACTGAATTAAACTTCCATCTGCCGTAAGTCTGGATTCATTGTCTACTAAACATGTGAAGCACAAGAAGTCTAGACTTGTACCCTAGACTTGCATGTATAAATAGTATCTGAAATCTTTAATGACAGAATGTATCTCAGGGACTTACAACATGCTTAATCATCTTGAAAAGTGACATATCCAGTTGTGCACACCTAAAATCAAAGCTACACAGGTCGGCAGCACAAGTGAGGTAACCTCTCTTTGATTTATGATGCAGACTAGAAACAGGCGTAGTAACTTAATAGCTTTTTTCCCCCTAGTGAAAATAACTTCTGCATAACAGAATTAAAATTACCTATTAACTGAGCTGCAGAAATATCCACTGAGGGGATGATGTGTGCTTGGAGCAACTTGGCTCCGTGGTTGCTCTAAATACAAGGTCTATTTTTGAAGCAAGTGATTTATTGTAACAGCTTTATACTATTCCAGAAAGAGCTTTGCAAACAGCAAGCTCAACTTCATGAGAACTGAGAAACAGTTCTGTTAAAAGTTAAGGGCCATTTGGGCCAACAGTTTCTTCCTTGTTTCGGGCTCAAAGTGAGTGCTCTCTGATACCACTGTGCGGAGAAAATCTACAGAGAAGTTGGGTATGTGATTTGAAGGCCTGAGAGGAATAATGAAAAAGCCAGGAAGTATGTCTGACATCCTACATACAGCAATAACATACAGTGTGATGAAAAAATGTTACCAGGTAGTGCTTTAAATGCCAGTATTTCCCAGCTGACACACTCCTCTTCTTCAGCACTGTGTAATATACACTGGTTTGATGGATTTGCACATAATAGCATGTATTTATGTTCTTCATAACCCTCATAATATTCAAACTTCTCACTTTCTTGAGGAGCCACCTAAGTACAATCCCCAGTCAAGTTTTTTTTTCTGTGTTTCAGCACAATCAGCTGCGGGGTGGAACTCAGCTTTGAAAGGTGAATTTAGAGAAAAACTTGACTCTTCAGTTTAAGCTCCGCCACAAAACATACAAGTTATGTAAAAAAGTATCTCAGTGTGAAAGATGGCCTGTAGGAGGAAGCAGCATTTTCCAGCTCCTTTTTTAGCTCATGTTTCCTAGACCACAATCCTTACAATATACAAACGCTAGCAGGTACAGAAGGCAGAATGCAGACTTGTTTATTTTGGGAAGGCTGTGCCATCAGTGGCTTCCATAGTGTTGCTCCTGTGTGCAGCAATGGACACACTGGTGGCATAGGCTTTTTTAGATGGAAGAGGGGAGAGAGAGCAGTAGTCCTCCTCTTCTGGCCCATCACATACAGCTGAAGGGCTTGCTGAGGCAGGAAAGAAAGCACAGTAGTGAGTTCTGCCTTCTGCAAGAATAGTCTTTGCAGGGAGAAGAGATTCTCTGTAACACCAACAGGAAGTCAGCAACACCCTCAGGACTGTTCTGCTGCTGCTTCCGACACTTGGCTGAAAGTTCTGTCATGTTAATGTTCCCCAAAAGGTGACCCGGTTTTCAAGTCCCCAGAGGTGCTTCTGGGTGCTTCACACCCAGAACCTGGCCCTATGTGACTGCCATAGGCGACTGCCTGATTTGGGCCAACAGTTAACTTCATATCCCCACACGGACTTTTAAATCCTGCTGAAGTTCAAAAAACTGCTGTATGTGATAGGAAATTTCCCAGCTGTAGAGTAGATAATAAACCACTGGACAGACAGTGCTGCTGATTTCAACCACGGACCACTGTGGCAACAGCAGTGTGCAAGCCACAGACAGTTCAATTTCCTCCGTTTAAATCCTCTAGATGAAATGCTTTCTTCTTATGGCATGACCAATGTACAAAAAAGCAGTTGAAAGGTTTATGTATAGATATGCCATTAATTCAAGCATTTTTAAAAAACTAGAGCTGGAGGCTGGACCGCAGATTTCACAGTAGCAATGTGTGGCATTAATGCAACATATTAATATTCTTATGGTAGATGATTAAGGCAGGAAATGGAGCTTGGTGAATTAACCTCCCCAGCAGAGTGAAACATGCTCATATAAATTGAACTAAATTAATGCAATACATTGGAGTATTTCCAACTCTGCCTTTAATTCAGCAGGCTTTTTTCTATTTTTAAAATCATAATTATATTGTGGATGAGTAACTAGGACATATGAGCCACTCAGCATGAAGTGTAAAATAGAGTGCATCGCTGATTATGAGCATTTCATAAACCTAAATGTGACAGTTGATTCTTACAGACAGCCTAAAGATGCACATAACCATGTCAATACCTCTGTTATACCTCTTTGTAATTTGATTTCTTTCCATCTGGGTGTGGATGTGCAGAAATATCATGCATCTTTAAGCATATAAATTGATGCTACGGAAAAAAAACCCTCCTCCCAAATGGGTTAGAGCTGTAGGAGGTTTTAATTCTAGAGCCTAAGGTATTCTAGTAGGAGTCAATAAAAATTATTTTCCTTTTTCTCATCATCATTTAAGTCTTATGTTCTTAACATTAAAACAAGCTTTAAAGACAGTCTAACCTCTCTGAATAAGTAACAATGGAATTGTATTTCTCTGAGTTCATTATAAACTATGGTTTACTATGTGAATCACTCCCTGGAGTCATTATTCGGATTTAAATTAAGTAGATATTAAGTAAAAACTTAGGAACACTGCAGTGTTCTACCCCTGATGTAGATATACAACAAAATGTTCTGACATGAGATATTAGACTGATTCCAGCTATTTTAAAAAAGCTCTAAAAGGTAAAAACCCCACAACCCAACAAATAAGTTCATGTAGACTGGTAAATAGCCAGCCAAGTTGGCTTATTGTAGAGGATACACAAGACCTTTGCTTGTACAATCACATTATTGATTCTGCTACTTTAACTGTCAGAGCTTATTCCCGATAAACGTGCTGGATTTATGTCTTTATACAACTTGTGAATTTCACTAAAACTCCATAATGGAATTCAGAGGAGGTTTGACAGAAATGTACTCAAAATGCACTGTCCATATGGTTTTACTGCAGCCAACTCACTCTTGGTTCTTGGTTTAGCAAGAGCAATTAAAACAAAAAAACATAGAGTAAGAAAAGATATAAAGTCAAGGCATTCAAAATTTTCTACCTTTAAGTTTCAGCATGGAGTCTGAGTAACCACTGTATGAATAATTCTGTTCTTCCCTTTATGTTTTCCATGGTGATCCAGTAAGTGTGGCTTATTTTCTAAGCAACAAGAGCCTGACTCTGATCTCATGAAGTTACAACATCACTGATTTCAAATGGTCAAACTAGAAAAGGAATTCTTATCTTAAGCCTGTCCATCATGTCCATCATTGATAAAATAAGTAAACTGTTTCCAGCTGCTGTCTGCCCTTTAAATGTGCAGTCTAACTGTGCTTACCATCCTACAGACACTTGTGGGCAAATGAAAAGCACAAAGGTGATTAATTAAGAACCGAGACCAAATTATAGGCTGATAATTGAGACAAAATGAATCAGCACACAATTTGGTCTGCTTTTACATTAAAAACTTTTCATACAAATACTTCTGCATTAAGCATAACCTTATCTCAGACTTGATTAAGGAAGCTAAAGAACATCTTGGTTTCCACTGCAAATTAAAGTTCAGAATATCAGAGGAAACTGAAGAAAACTTATAAAATGAAAAGGATCCACGTATTCAGCATTAACTTTATACTCATCTGATAATTTAAATAGGTAAATCTTTTAAACATTACTATTTGCATCATATAATGCTACAGCATTTCATAGAAAGTGCCAGTATATCATAAAATGTCTCATATAATCCATGCCTATGAAGGATGTGAACTCCTATAAAGAACACAAATGAACTTCTTTGTACTTCACTAATTGGAAATATGAGTCTACTCAACACCTGTGGGGATTCACTGAGTCATGGCCAGAGCCAGCTAAAGGTATTGCTTGTGATGCATCATGAGGGAGAGCTGTGGTGAACAACAATATTGGTGCAAAAAGTTAGCAGAAAAGAATAGTAATTATAAAAAAGAGAGAAAAATGGCCAGTAAAAGCGAGCACAAGCAAATAAATAAACCATCCTCCTTTTGAGTAAGCTTGCAGCTAACATATGGAAACACGCTAAAGTGTGTTGCTCTACCTGTATTTTGGTGTCCTATCAAAGGAAGGCAAGTTCTATTTTGGGTAGAAGCACTCCCGGTAAGAGAGAAACCTGGCTACATTTATTGCATATATAATATCAGTAAAGTTGTTACAACTCTGGATAAGTTAATCAGATAAGCTTTCCAGAAACATGCATTGGAAAAGCAGAGTTATTAAAGATCAGGGGCTTTTGCCATAGTCCAAAGGGCATGTGTAAAACCCCTGTATGTAAAGTGGGGACAGGGAAAATACAGCAAAATACTCTGTTCTGAAGAGTAAACCAGTACTAATAAGCCAGTGCTAAATAAATATTTTGCTTTCTTCATGTCTCAATAAAATTTCCACCCCCTTTTTTTCCTGTCCTTTCTGAGCTATGCACGTAATAGTGGCTATGACAAATCATGGTCATCAGAAATGAAAAGCCATCCCGTGTCATATACAGAGCACTAGATGTATTTTTGTGGGGTTTACCAGTTCTAGGAGGAACACCAGAAAAGCTAGGTAAAATTAAGGCATCCCTGACCATGGCAGGGGTGGTGGAACTAGATGATCCTTAAGCTCCCTTCCAACAAACCATGCTATGATTTTCTAGTGATCCATCCTTTAACTTCAAAACATTGACGTGTTTTTGGACACTGTCTAGGATTGATACACATTTTTCATGTGTAATATACCCCAGGAAAAAAGAAAGAGTCCAGGAAGAGCAAACGTGTCATGCAGGTAGGGATGTCATGAGTACCATGCAGAGGAAGAGCATTCCACAGAAGGAAATAACCTTACCCAGCAAATTCTCCACCCTGGGCTTGTGCCTGGCCTGCAATTGCATCCATGATAGCATCCTGGGAATACATGCTGATCGGGGTGTTATACTGCGCATGAATTATGGTAGCCTTGCCGCCAAGGCCCTTCACCTCAATGGGTTTGTGTGTAGACAGGGCAGAGTCCTTCAGGACATTGGGGTTGAAACGCTCCGTGAAGTCCGTGCTGGGTTATGCAAGGGTGAGGTTCCACAGGAAAGGGAGGGGAAGAAAGGAGAGAGGCGTGAAGTTAAGTGAGGGAAGCACCACCAAGAGAGGAGTGTGCATGTCTGTTCACGGCATCTCACCACCAAAGCTTCTCATCAGAGAAGAGCTGACAACATAAGTACCAAGCCACAGGAAAAAGCTCTGTTAATGGATGTCATTTTTGGGTTGGCTCACGATGTATACAAAGGGAAAAAAAGGTGAAATAGCTGTCACTGTATTAAAATATCACAAAAAATCCTTAAGTATTTGTGTGATACTTACTAAAATTCTGTTGTTACGTGCACGTATACATCTATAAAATTCTGTTGTTACGTGCACGTATACATCTATACACGTGCATGTATACAAGTGTATACAAACATGCACATGGGATGTACATACACAGTGAAGAGAATTCCCACTTTTTTCCTTCATCTATTCATGTTTTCAGAAGGGTCTTACAAAGGTCTAGAAAGTACAGTGGAGTGAACAGATACCAGGTCCTCTTTATTTAGGTTTCAGTACTTTCTGTCTGGGTTATTAATCACAGTGAAATTTAGTACTTGTGCCTTTTAATCTTCAAGGCTTTCCTCACAAAGACTACATCTTCCCAAAATCTCTGTATGGCCAGCCCAAAATGCTGCTACGTCATGATAAATGCTCAGTCCTGGATCAAAATATCCTACATTGCAACCAACGGGACAACTGCAGTTGGAAGAGTTGCTGCCTTAGTTTCCAGTGACTCCATTTATGAGGAAGTATTTTATATTTGACAGAGTGAGCCCCAAAAGCAAGTTAGCTGAAGCTCCCACAACAACAGTATGAGTCAGTTTTATGTCAGACTGCAACCAAAGAGCAGCTGGTTTTCTGGAAGGGCTGAGTTGTGCATAGATGTAGAGCTAGGACTGAGCACTGCCCTGAGTCCCAATGAACAAGCTAAACCTCAGCTGAGGTAGCTGCTCTTCCTCAACCTATGGGAGATCAGGTGAACCTCTAGTCTGCTGTTCCTGTCCTACCAGCAGCAAGAGGATGCCAGCTGGAGAGATTCCATACACTCACCAAACTGGACAAAACTGGGAATTCTTTCCTTTGTGAAATAACAGGTATTTCATAAATGTTTCATTTAGAACTGAACCCAAAAGCTGGAAATGGATATATCTCCCCCTGCAGAAGAAATGCTGAAAAATTAAAACCCATTTGATTGGAACAATTCTCCTTTTCAGTTTAAGACATTAAACTGTAAGTTTATTGGCTATTACTAAGTTTTTCTCTTTACACACACGCAACAGTGTGTCTGTTTACCATGGGCAGCCCCAGAGGGCAAGAGTTAAAACTGAACCCTCAACCCAGCGTGGAGGTAAAAATAAAATCAAGTAAGACTGGCAGCAGTCTGACTTAATTTTCTGGAGAATATCACAGCTGCTGTGCCACCTCTGAAGCCAGCCAGGGGATTCCACTATGTTTTCAGCCTTTTGTTTGGTGGGATGCCCTGACTGAAGAGGGACAGAGAGAGATATAGTCATGTATCATTGCAAATCCTTGATAGAACTTCGACAGCCACATGCTCAAGGACCAGAGACACGCAGATGCACATGCTGCATTACAGCCACAGCCTTCAGTTGCACATGTCAGTGTTTTAAGGGAGAGAACTGGAAGTTGCATTATGCATTCAAAAAATGAAAGTTGTCTTTTTACCGAGACATTCTCACATTTAAAATACATCTTCTTTAACTATTCATCAACTCTGACAAATCTATAATTACACTGACATCATCTGTTGCGGGGTGATGTGCAGAGACGTGCAGGTTGCTGTACTGAGCATGCACATGCCTGACTTCAACAAGATCTCTTTTCTTTGTAATACCCTAAACAATCACATGATCATTACAAACACACAGGTCCTCAAGATCTTGAATTTAGTGTTCTCTTTCTTTCACACTGTTGAAAGCACTGACGAGATTCTAAAGCCAAGATCTGAGAAGATTGTGTGAATGAAAGGACAGAGGTTAAATATGCCACCTTTAAAGAATAATGTTCTAAGCAATTGGTTTCCACAGTCAGTTACAGAAATCAAAGCTACTAATATTAGAACAGCCTAAACTTCCCTCATGGTAGCAGCAGGAATCATTTGGACTTTCACTTGTGGTCTTTAAACAGTTTTAGTGATGTCTTTCAAGAGGTTTTAGTCACATTACACACACCAAGGCAAAACTTCTACTGAAGTTAACAGGATTCCCACAAAAATAACAGAAAAAAGTACAGATTGCCAACTGCTGAGTTCTTTTTCTAACTCTGGAAGCAAACAGAAGATGTTAGTGCTTTTAAGGGGTGCTGGGCTCTAGGACGAAGTGGCAGAGTTAAGGCTGCACCTCTGCAAATGAATGGGATCTCTCTCCTAAGACAGAAAAGGATCGGGAAAAATAAATCCCAAAGCAAGTAAGATTACAAACACCCCTATAAAGTGACTTCTGCTTTCTAAGCCAATCCTGTCAGAATAATTATTAATGTAAATTGGGTAGGGTTTTTCACTCCTACACCCACACCTCATTGAAATCAACAGAGAATGCCAGATCACTGTAAATTATATGCACTGAGTATTACTTCAACTTTATGTATTCTACTACTTCTAACTTTGTACTGTCAGTTTAAATTTGACATTTAACTATTAGAATTATTTATTTTATACTCAATTTAAACTACTCTCCAGCAATTTACGGACAACACTCAGGTCAGAGGCAAAAAGCGAGTTTAGCGACAATACTCTGCCCTTAAAAAACTAAAGGTCAAAACTGAGGACTCTCTGAACTCTCCTAAATAAAGAAGATCAATCACATTTTCAAATCAATAGTTTTATCTTTTTTGGGCAACAGATTTATCAAGGTAGATCACTTTGTAGATTTTTTTTTTTCTGTATCTTACTCCAACCTAAATTTGAATTTTAGCAGACTTTGGAAATGATTCTAACATTGAAGCTATAAGTACTTTACTAACATCACACCAAAAAAGGCTCAGATAACGCTCACCAAACTCTGAAGGCATGAAGATAACTTAAAGAAAAACCTGCCTGTAGAAGTAAAATCACCTGAAAGCTTTTAAAAGAACTGAGCAGGCTCAGGTGGCAGCTCTATTCACAGCATTAGAGCATCACCAAGAAATGCCAAGCGGGAGCACTGCTGGACAGCAGGGGCAGCGCAGGGTGCCTGCCACACCAAGCAGATGTTTTAAAAAATACTTGCACTTGCAAGCAGACACAGCTGGAACACAGGGGGTCATGCTACCCCAGAAAACACATCTTCACACACACAGCATCACACAATTATCTGGCACTACATGGAGGTGATACTAACGTGGCAGCGGTGTTGGTTATGACCTAGAAGAAGAGAAAGAGAACAAACAACATCAAAACCAACCACACAGAAAAAGTCGTTTGTAGACTGCAAAGGGCAAAAGATATTTACAAAAGATTACTACAGCTCCCCTCAGACCATCTACAAATAAGAACAAAAGGTATATGTATGCCTAAAAACCCCAACATGATTAAGAAAGGAAAAAATGCAGGGATTATAGTTGATCCACCAGGACTTAGTGGGGTACCATGGCATTTTGGCTGACCCTTGAACATGATTTTATTGCTGTGCATCCTTAAAAGTACTACTACCAAAGTGTAGGGAGGAGGGAGCAGAGGGAAGAGAGGAGGATTTGCAGAGTATATTCTCATCTGAAAATAGCAAATGAGTGGTAGAGACTATATTTTTCTCTTAGATATTGAATATTCAGGGATGAAGTCTGTTCTCCTCAGGCCACCCTCAGAGCTGGTTTTGCAAGACTGATTTTTAAGTCTTTTACATGCTGGAGAAGATCCAAAGCATATACTGGTAAATGTTTAAATCTAAAACTAAGGAAAATGCCTTTGTATATAACGAAGTATTGGCCTAGATATAACTGTACCTACGTTATGCCAAGAGGGGTGTAAGCCAATTAACTTCAGAATAGTCATTCCTAATTTATTCTAAATAAAATGAAGCAAGCCACACATTACATGTTTTTTGGGATATCCACAGCAGGATATTTTATTCCATCTCGTATGTATAAAGTATGAAAAGAAGGTAGGTTCATGCTCCAGTCGTGCATCTCTGCATAAAACAGGGATGGTGCTTGCACAGTAATTTCAAAGCAGTGTAACACAGGCTAAAGCTGGGAGTGCAGAACAGAGTGTGCTCAGTCTGGACTAGGGTGGTCTTCCTAATAACTCTTTCTGATGGTTGCACAATTAGCAGTAATTGGCTGTGATGTTTATTTTAACTTATTTTTTTTCAAAGCTTAGAATACCCACATTCTGCTCTTTTCTTGGTTGAAGACTAATTAATCATATTTTGTGCAAAATAAAGAGGGAGAGATCCAGGGTCAGTTAATAAACTTTTCTTCTTACTTGGCTGCATGGAATGCTGTTTGACAGAACTGGGCACTAAACCTTCCAACTTGCTGCTGTGACATTTCTGTATCTGGGACTGACAGAAAATACTGGACAGCAGTTACACTGTTAAGAGTGACATTCCAAGTGGATTTGGCTCCTCCTGCTTTTTCCTTGCAGAACCTTTGATATTACTGCTTCTTCCTACGTATGATCCTTTTGCCTTGGCTCATCCAACAGCCTTTTTCATGATCAAAAGCACTCCAGTGAGCCAAAGCTGCCGTAAAGGCTTTGCACTTCTGCATTTCCATGGTAAAGCAATCACAGATCACCCTCTGCAGCTACTGGTCAGACTCTCAGATTTGAAAATATTCTTCTAGCTTTATAAACCCTACATTAAGCCAAATATATCAGTCTCTTACAGGAACTGGTAGATATATTAGGAACAAGCTGCAGCCTGTAAGCGTATCAGTGATCCTATATCCATTTTAGGTGTATGCAGGACAGCTGGGCACTCATTTACAATGAAACCAAGTGTAACGGTATCATTTTCTGACTCATCCAGGCACATACCTTACATATAAAACAGTATTTTAAAGGCAGAACTACCAAACCCCTAAAATACACCTTAATTAGAGGGATATAAAAGTATGTTCAAAGAAAAGAAACATTATGTGCACACACTAAGAACAGCTCAGCAGGCACGTCTCAGTACAGATTTCTGAGATGTTAGGAGGCTCCTATAGCTTCCTTCAAAAACAGTAAAGCTTTCCTTCCCCTTATGTTTAGTATGAGATGAGAAAATTCCTCCCAGTCCAGAGCCACACATTATTTTAGTTTGATTCTATATAGGGACATGTCTGAAACACCCAACTTGCTGCTCGCAGAGGTCACACAGCAAGAAGCCAGTAACCCAAGCCACCTGGCACGTACTTGTGGGACAGGTATTTACTGCCCTTGACCTACAATGTGAAAAATAACTTACACTGGAATGAAAAAGATGCACATGTTACAAACTATGACTCACTGTTCATATTTATTAATACTCTCCAGAGCTTTCAGCACATCACGTTCCACACTCCTAACAGGATATCTTATTTTTCACCTTGGGCCAGAGCAATGAAGCTTTAATGTAAAGCGTATCAGAGAAACAGATGCTTTGTTATTCTTCACAGATCAAGGAAATAACTCAAAATTAATTTCAGTTTGTTGATAGGATTTTCCAAAGGGTTTAGCTAAACCTGTAACAGCAATTCACACAATTAAGTTTCAATCATTTGGTGAAAAGGACACAGAACTGAAACATACCTTAAAATCACTCCCCATGCTTGAGCTTTCTTACAGCTTTTACCATACAGCTAAGTGCATGTTTGTGAAAGCCCAATGAATTCAGTTTTCACAAATCACGTTTTATTTTATGGTAAGAATATTCCCAACAAAGACCAGAGCTGATTTTGCAGTGCTCACTCACAGTGCTTTCCTTGTTCACATACACCCACTACGAGATTGAGATTATCAAGGGTGACACCAAGTCCCAAGGTAGTTACAGGTTCCATGATTTTCTCCACAGAGCAGGGGGCAAGATGCTTCTTACTTCATGGATAACTGTCAAGTGGGAATGGCAATGACAGCACTATTGAGCTCTGAATTTTCTCTGTGTGTCAACAGAGATGTACAGCTCTCTAAATCTCAGAGAAGTTACCTGACAAGACACATTTATTTAGTGGTTCTGGGCTCTTTCATCTTTTCAGAATGCTCCTGCACTACAGGATAAGGGTTCTTTTTTATTTTCTTGTTTGTTCATCAGTGTTACAGATGGCAAAGGCAGATAGACAGCAATTCCCTAAAATTTCATTCAAACTGAATAGAAAGGCTCACATTGATTTTGGTGAGTGATGGATGCAGCTGTGTTGTAATTCTGATAACAAACAGTCACAATGCTGAGCCATCCAAAATTCAGGCCATTCACCCTCACCCCTGCAGGTATTAAGGAGGGCTATGAACATAGTGGAGAAAAAGACAGCAAGACAAACTCCCAGGAAACTCTGCATATTGAAATCAGTCAAGAATTGGTATTCTTCAGAAAACTGTGAATTAGGAGAGAAGGATTCTGAGGTTTATTTTGCTGATCTCGCTTACTAACCGAAATTATTTTCTTTTAAACGGTAATTGCTTTTACTTAATTATCCAGTATGAGAAGGGAGGTTAGAATTTTCTCAGATAAGTTAATTAGGATTGTTAATGCTGAGTGCTCAAGAGAGTGGAAATGAATCATCTAAAACTGCTTGAATCATCTAGAACAGGTGTATATGCTCTTTTAGTAGGAAGAAATATCCCTACTTTGCTACAACTTAAAACCTCTTGGTTTTACTTTTGCAGAGAGCTTCTGCAAAGGGATATAAAGTACTTGAAGATAGGCATTTGCTATCAGACCTCGAGTGGATTGTCAGAATTTTCTGGTTTTCCTTATATAGCAAAGTCCCTAGTGTTGAAAAGACACTTTTCCCCATATTCATAACACGGAATTTATCTTCCTTAAAAAAACCCCCGAAACACAAATAAACTAAAAAAATAGATTTGTTCAACGATTGATACATGAAGGCAAAATAATTAGGAAAACCTGATTCTCACTGCTTTTTCTCATGTACTGTAGTTCAAGCTCCTCACTTCACAAACCTACTAATAAAACATGATCTGCAATACAACAACATGGAAAACCTTGACAAGGTTGAGCAAGGATCAAACTATCTGGAGATCATTGCTTGTTACAGTAAAGTTAACGTTAAAGCTAACAGATGCAAGACAGTCTTCAAACCAGAGGATTCAAAATATTGCAGTTCTGACTCATTTTGCACAGGAAAGCCAACACATTAAGGCAGGAATTACAGCAAGACACTCCAGTGGCTGAGCATGTCAGATTTGCTGGTCAAGGCCATTTCTCTTTGGCAAAGTACAGACTATCAGGTGGGGTTTATAGCAGCTGCTCTGATGTCTGACAGCAGTACTTGGTTCTCTGAGACTCCATGCATTAGTTAGAACTGCTGAGTGCCACAACCCTGAGATGATCACAGTTACTTCAGTCCTAGTGTTCCCCCTCATGCCCTGCTGACTATTGCCAGTCCATGCTGCACTTCAGATACCAAAAACCATTGTTCTGTAATGGCAACGTGGGTATGTTTTGGGGGCTACTGGAAAATTTAATGATTGATCCAGACTTTAATCATGATTGCCACTGAAATGCACAATAGGGTAAGCACCATTACAGTCATTGTTCAGCAAGTTCATTACTTATTGACATAATTAAAGATGATACCATGTTACCTACCCTCTAGGAAGTCCACCTTCCGAAGCCCTTCGGTTGAGACTCAATTTATGCATCTCAGCCATTTCCCTCAGGGTCTCTGCCGAGTAAAGGCCAATGGGGTTGTTATACTGCCTCGCAGGGCTCAGCTGGTGAGCAGGGCTACTGCCACCAGCCAAAGCAGGGCTTGCTTTGGAACCTAGAGTGCTCTTGGCGGGTGAAATGTCAGGAGTCACAGACTGAGAGGACATGGAAGATCTAACTGTGGTAGTCTTTAGGTAGGAAGAGCTATTTGAAAAGCTGATCTCTTGCTGGTTGAGGTAGCCTGAAAATGTTCCATTGGTTGCTAAAACACTACCCATAGGCCCAGTCGCCGTGTTAGTTAGAGGGCTGAAGGTTGTTCTGTTGCCATTGATTTCCCAAGCAGGTTCCTGTAGTAGCAAACATGCAGGCCAAGAAAAGAAAAAAAAGAAAAGAGCAATCATAGAACACATGCAAAAATAACATATCTGCAATTAATGCTTTAAACATAGTCATAAACTAGCAATAAATTTATTGGGGCCAAAGCATTCAAACTTTCAGGGAAGATTTTCAACAAGGAAATGCACTGTTTCAAAATAAGGGAAGCAAAACAAACTCAGGCTTTTTTTTTAACTGGGTTTTAGTTGAAATCAACAAATAAAGCTTAACATTAAGGAGAGCATTTGCTACTAGTCAACCTCACAGCAATAATTTTATATTAAGACAACACTGTCCATTAATTTCTAGGATAATTAAGAAATCTTAAAAAAAAAGTCTTGAGGTCAGAATAATTTTAGATCATGTACAACCATAAACGTCAATGCCGTTATTATAAAGACATAATGATTCTCAACCACACTCTTCTGTTTTCTGTGAGTGCACTTGAAGTTATGGAAATGACGCACTGCTTTCCTGGGCTCTGGTTCATGCTGATCGGGCCATGCAGCGGGGTTAGCAGAGAGGCCAGCAGGACTCGAGAATGGGTACTGCTCCACAGAGAGGATGCTCCTATGCTGATCATTCCTGCTTAATTTCCACTTGAGGGGATGTGTGCTTGAGTACGTAGGTGTGACCGTCATCCTACAGTCCTGTCCCAGATAATATTCCTAACTGGGACAGCAGCATATGCTGTCTTAGTCAAAGGAATCTCTCCTACAATACCTACACCCACAGAAGTCTGTGTGCTGCTCAGATTCAAAACAATCTACCAAAAACTCCTCCTGAAGAAACACAGTCCAACACTTCCATTTCATAAATGATTCACTATTAATGCACCTTAGTGAAACCAAAAGAAGAGATTTATCAAAAGAAAAATGCTCACATTTAAGAGGCCCAGTAATGCTGGCTACTTGCTGCAGTCCAGCTCAGGGGACAGGGACAGGCAGGGGACATCATCCTGAAGCAGAAATGGAACCCACAATCTGGCCTCAGTGAAAGCCAGCTCAAGAGCAGGTGGTGGTCTGCAGTGATATTTTGCCTCATTCAGTGGCAAATAAATCATCTTTAACACTTGCACTCATCTCCCCCACACTCTTGCCTGAAATACAGGCCTGAGAATAATCTGGCCTCTACTTCTGTACTTGTGCTAGTACTGGTTATCATCAGTGTAATTCACTAATTTTGATACTATGGTTCTCTAGAAAAATAAATATTTATATTGACCTCTCTCTTGGATTTTTCTATATTGCATATAAAAGTTCAGGGAGCATACATTTGAAAACAAAAATCAATACAATATGGCTTGACTAAGTAAAATTTATTGATAAAACCCTAAAGATCTAAGGATATAAATAATCATAACATTAAACACATTTAAGACATTTTGAATCAAAAATGTAAGGCTGAAAAAATGAACTGAGATAATTTTTCTTAGTGATAAACAGGAAGAGATTTTAGCTGGCACTAATAACTGCCTGAGGCTGTAGAAACAGATAATCCTAAAAGCATTTTCAGACTGTGCCTTTTTAAATAAATACATTTGCAATACATACTTTGGTCATTATACCCTGACACTGAAAATAGCAAACCACAATCCCTTTTAGTGGCCAATTGAAAGCTCCCAGATATCATTCAATAAACAGAAATCAGGGGTTCTCTCTAAAAATGTATTCAAGAAGACACAAATGCACAAGGCCACGTTCAAAAATTAAGTCATCACTTGGGCAAATGACATTTTTATATGCCAGCAGAGAGGGACAAAACAATTATTAAATAAAAAGTAAACACAGAGGCAATGGAGAATAAAAAGGATATGCCAGAGTTATATCTGTTTATTACCCTGAAAACTCTGTGGCTTTTAGTTAACTGTGGGTTTCTCCCTACACGCCAAAATAAAAGGACGTGCAAGGAGAGCTGACCTTAAAATATCGGTTTCAACTGCTAGTGAGAGAAATGCCACATATTTCCTTAACCCTAATGCTTTTTCATAGTTTTGCTGTTACTGGACAGTAACAATAGGCAAAGGGAAAATAACAGGATAGCCATAAAAAAATCATGGCTGATGACTTGGCTCTCTTTTGGCACGAAAGGCATTCCTAGTTTCACTCCTCGAACAATTTCTAGCTGGAATTCCAGCATACCGGTGACTCAGCACTAGAATTCCTAAGAGCCCAGCAGTGCCAGGTTAGCAATCTCCACCTTGAGTTTGTATTTTTGTTAGTTTTAGGGTAGTTGTTTTCCCTGTGTTGTGGGAAGGAAAATGAATGAAACAGGAGGTGTCTAAAGGAGCAGCTGTATTACTTCTTCCAAAGAATTACTGCCCCATCATCAGCATATTTAGCTCTTTCCTTTTGTGACTAACAAAAAAAAAACCCTCTGATTCAGTTTATTCCTGGAAGAATACTGTTGAATTTTTTTTTTCTCCAGTTCAGTGTCGAAACCAGATCAATGCGGAATTTCCAAAGCCATTTCTGACTGTGAAGGGCAAATGTCTAATACTGAGCAGCAGCACTGAGCCTTCAGCATTGCATCACATGAAATGCAGCCAACAGTAACAAACGTTCCCCCTGTTCCCCATCTCTCATCTCATTCTGTTTCACTGGCTGGAAAAGCAAGCTGACATTTCCAGCTCTGGGAATCTGATGCTACCCCTCCAGCCGGCCAGAAGAGGAGGCTCTGACACTGAGCAATGGGCTTCCCTCCACGAAGATGCTGGGATCATGCAGCAATCCCTTACTGCGGGAGGAAAACTGCGTAATGTCAGGGAATGAGCTTAAAACTGATAAATGTAGAGGAGTCTCAAACCTTTTGAAATAGACTGAAGCTAGGAATCAGCTCAATTTCCGTTCTGAAATACTACTATTATTTGTTTATAAAAATCCAGTTTCTATGAAAGGCAAATGTCCCTTCTTACACATCAGGGAAGTGAGAAACAAATTTACACTGGGAGACACAATACCAAGTTTTGCAGGTCCTCTCCCTTTGACAACTCATTATCTATTTATCTATTGCTGTGACCCTACAGTCATTCTCACGTCTCGCACTTCTGGGAGAACAATTTTAACAGTATACCAGTAAATCTGACCACCCAACATGCTCAAGAAGCAATTGCTGCATTAAATTTTTTAGAGAGAAAAAGGGAATGGAGGCACCATGGCTCTGAATGACTCTGATCAAAGACATGATCAAACTGCTTTTGGCTGAGCCAGCTCTTCATCCTATACTCTACTTCAAAAGTCAGTCATCTCCCATCTGTTTTCTCTTAAACGCACAGGCTCCCAAATTTGGCAGGAAACAAATCATAAGTATGACAAGATCCTCACTGGGACTCCAAAATAAGTGTGTTCAGTAGTGTTTCACAAAAAGCACAACACATAGCCATATTATTAAAAGTAACAAGGCTGCCAATACCTTCATGCAAGGGACAAATGTTAAAGCCATGCTTAGCCCTAAAGCTCCAGCTGGAATGTCTTGAACTGCACCGAGTTAAATCTTCACCTGTGTTGTGTCCCCTCTGGAGAGCTGCAGGAACTCACTGGCTGATTGATGGCTTAGTTTAAATCCTTGGACTCAAGCTTACTCTTATTGGTATTTGAATGCTTTCAACATTAACTATGCCCTTTCTTCCAGCTATGCCCCACCTGTGCAAAAGACTTCACTAAATCAAAAAGATTTGACTAAACTAAATGAAAATTGTTTTCACATTGAGATTTATGTCAGATACAGTGAAACTGAAAATCAACCAACCCTTATTTCCAATAATAGCCCTACATAGGTATTGTTGCACAACCTGCATAATCTCTAACATTGATCAGCTTTGTGAAAGAATGACTGATCTTTGTAAAAAAAAAGTATGTTTGTTTCCCTAAAACAAACTAAAAAACCAAACAGTGAAAGAAGAAGTGCATGCTTGAAAATTAGTGCAAGCTGCAATCAGATCAGCAATAATGTACAAAAGGATTCATGGTTTTAACTAGACACTGAAGTTGCACATGCAGATAGTTTAGCTAACATTGCCATGCCTTAACCTTAACCAGAGAAGGGTGAGGAAAGGTTCTCTTGATGTATGAGGATGACATTCTCACGACTGTCTTGTCAAACTGTAATGCAGTTTTTTGCTGATTTTTAAAAAATACAATCAAATTCATGTCATGTGAAGCATCTAACACTGTCAAGCAGAGGTGTGGAGGTGACTTCTGCCTGTGTGTCATAGAATTCTTCATTTCTACAGTGATACTGTTATTAGAAACAATCAAGGGACAAGCAAAGAAACCTTGGTTTAAAGTGTATTTACTGTAACATACCCTATAGCAACGCCAGTATCACACTGTTTCTATCAGAAAAGTATTTTTATTCTGGATTTTGAGACTTCTGAGGGCTCAATGCTTTCTTTCCCTTCCAAACAACCCCCAGAGAAGAATTCTTCTTTACTTAAAACTTACTGTTGTCTACTAGTGAAGATGAGTGACACAAGTGTCACTCCTCTAGACCTGCAAAGGGTCCTCCTCTTCCAGCACTCTACCGCTACCTCTTCCCCTGGGTGAAAGACCCTACACCTAAGATCTTCCTCAATACTGCTAGATACCCTGTTTCCCACCATACCTTCTGATGGATGCTACCCTTTTCCTCCAGGAAGGTTCCAGCAATTCTCTCTTCCAGCTGCTAGTACTGCCTGTAGCATGCTCAGAAGAGGCTGCCTCCAGCAGCTCCTATAAACCTTTCCTGAGCACCTTGCACAGAATTCTCAAATTCTGAAAATGAGTTGAGTCCTTTGGTCCTCATCTCTCTCTGAAGGGTTAGAATAGGAGATGTAAAGTGTCTTTATGGTTTTCATGCCAAGGGGTCTTTTAGGACCTTCAGGAAACCCCTGCAGTGCATAAAGTTAATTTTTCTATACAGTAGATAGTTAAGGGAAGCAAGTGTTTTCTGTGGTAAACAGCTTTGAAGACCTATGGCAGCGATTTTAAAACTGACACTTGCCAAGGAAGAAATGCACCTAGAAGAGTCACGAAAATCCAATATATAAAAGCTCTGTGCCTAGGAGGAAGTAGACAAAATTTTCCTACCTGTGCAGGTGCTATAGAGCCCAAAAGGCAGGTGTCAATCTTGCGCTGGTGAATAACTGATGAGACATCTACTCGCTGCCTTGAACACTAACAGCACTCTGGGTGGGTCTTCAGGGAAAATGAGACCTCCTTCCCCTTCCTGTCCCTATTACTTTGCTGGTGCAAACACCAGTTTAACCAGAAGAAAGATCCATTGCTTTTGTTCCAGGAATTTCACTGTATTGTTTGGTGACTCTTCCAATAACTTCCTCCAAGATAACTTTCATAAAATCATGATATAAGCAGAAACAACTCTGAGCAAGATAAATTCTTAGTTTCATCTTCCCTTGCCAAAAACCTCTACAAGATCCAGTCTGAAATAACATTATTTCTGTCTCACCTAATAAATGGCCAGTCAAGGTAATTTAAAATTTCACAAAATAAAATTAAATAAAATTATTCCCCCCAGGTGCATTCTCTTCTGTTATCCTGAACCTACTTGCAGCAGTTTCAGGGATGATGTTACCATCTGTGCTCTGAATTTGGAAAGCATAGTGTTTATAAAAAATTACTTAAAATTGATCTACGGAAGTTGGAACTGTCAAAACCAGTAGAACATCATCTAATTCCCCACGTATTTTCATCTTCAGTGTTTTTTATTTATATGCATGCTAGGATGAAACTGGCACTGACAGAAGGGATAAGTTGCAGCAATGGAAACTTTAGCTCCTGTCCATTTATCTAATCAAATGCATCAGCAATACAAATGTCCTACCCAGAGTCTGAGCCTAAGGATATATACACACCATCTTTCAGGTACCCTTGCTCTTCAGTGTCTCCAAAGATACAGAAGATGAGTTGCCAGGTACAGTCAGTGTTTATTCTAAAATGAACATTTATTTTATGAAAGATGATGTGCTTTGACAACAGAAACCAAGCCATCCATTTCCTCTGCCACTTGCTGTTACTCATTAAATTGACTTATTCTCTTTATTTTTTATTTTCAGGTCTTCTGAATCCTACGATAAGAACACTGTATGATGCACGCTTTCAAATGCCCTCACGTCCTCTTTCCAAATCAGTGTCATTTCAGCTGCAGTCAGGATTTGGATAGACTGAGGCATAGTCTAATGGCTCTCCCCGATAATCTACAAAAACAAATGTCTATTTTGAAAAGCTTTAGTGGCTTCTTTTAGCCTAGATGAAAACAGCTGCTCAGAATTGGTTAGACCAAATCACATCAGAGGATAGCTGGATGCTTTGGTCCTGCTAATCAGAAATCAGTAAAATACAGGTCACTAATACCCTGCATTGCAGCAGTTTTGCTGCCCATGCATCCATTCAATGTTTAATTATTTGGGACCTGCAAAAGCTATTTCCTGGGGTAGATATTTACCTTCACTGCAGTAGATAAAAATGGTATTCACTTTGGTTTCACTAAACATGTCACTTACCTTCTGATGGGGAATTACAGCCCTGGGAGAGTCAATTCTGGGAGCTGTGGTTGAAACCGGCACTGGACGTTTAGATCTGGGGATCAAAAAAAAAACAAACAAAAAGGAAAAAAGATGTGCAATCTGGACTCCTATTTTTCAGCTCTAATTTCATGCCAAAAAGCTGCTACATCAAGACTGAAAGTTAAGCATAGCCTAGACTTTTTCTATAAATCATCAGGCTTTTTCTACATCTTTATTTACAGAGGTATTGAATGAGAGGAAAAGTTTGAGAAAATTTCTCTGAATGATGAAAATCCACCAGTTATGGATGCAGCTTCTGACTTGGGAGATCATCTATTTTCCAACACTTGTGACAAACTGCATTTTCATAGATGAAAGCCAGCCACAACTAGATAAACTCAAGTTTGGGCAGCACTTTGGAAAAAGGGACTTAAAGGTCTTTTAAAACGGAGATGCTAAACTTCTGTGCTGAGGCATCTCAAGATTAGCTCTTCAAAAGAGTATTATTTAATAGCTTAAACTGTACAACTACAACTGCAATTGCTTAAACCTCTCTGCAGGAATAAACATGGGCTTCACTTCAGACAATTAACTTTACAATGCACAGAACACTACTGAATTAGCCCCTCCAAGTGCTTTCCACCTGTATTTGATGAATATACATCCTTGATCATTTAAAAAGCCCAAACCCCACTAAACTGCTTTGAAAACATACAGTTTGCCATTTCATTGGTAAATAACAAAGACAACACAGTGGCAAATGCTAACTGAAGCGCTTCTAGGATGCTCAGGTAAGTGAAGATGTAGTTGTGGGAGGTGCTGTGAGAATCTGCGCAATGCTGAACACTCCTGTGAAATTGTTCCAGTACATATGGGATCACCAGAGAAAATGAAATGAAAAACAAAAATAGTCAAAAGAATCAGAATTATACAAGTAATATCCCATTTCCAACCTACAGATTAGGATTATGCCTCAAATTCTAATCTTTAAAATGTACATTTCAAAATTAGGACAGGTACAAAAATGAAGTAAAAATACTTAAAAGCTTACAAATCAAGTAGAAGCAACTGAAACATTTGGAAATGTTTGCTTTAGACAGGAGATGAAGAAGAAAAGACATTACAGAGGCTTAGAAAATAATGAATGGTAGAAAAATGGAAATAAAACTACTCTTGTGGACATTGAGTGAAATTGAAAAGACAACACATATAAAATTGATAAAGGCAAACATCTTTTTCTAGAGAACTTGATTAACCTGAGGTGAAACTCATTGTTACAAGGCATCACTGAGACTCTGAGAAGAGCAGAGTATCAGAAAGGATCAAACAGTTATACTTCACAACAAAAACCCCAAGAGCTGCTTTTGATTGGATATAAGTAAACATACAGACTTTCATTTTTCATGGCATAGCTTAAAAGACCTTCTGTGTTAGGTTCATTATTTCTTTACTGAGGGCTCTGTTGCACTTTCCTCTGAAATACTTACCAGGGGCATCTATCAGAGAGGGAAAGCTGAGCTAAACAAGAACAGGGCTCATCCCCAGTGCCAATCCCTGCATTAAAACCCAGCTGCACACTGAGCTCTGTGTTTAACTTTAGCTACCACACAACATTTCTTCCATTAGCAGTAGTGAACATGCAAAAAAAAAAGACCACCTAGGAGAAAGGAGGAATCCTTAGAGGAACTGGAAGATTTCCACTTGGAAGTTATGGAAATTTTGCTACTTTGAGAGCTGATAACAAAGCTGATGTAATAGATGCCGACCTGGCAGCCAGGTACTATGAAAATGAACACAGTCTGAGGAGACAATGAAAACTGGCATTTTGTTAAACGATGTGTAATTAACCTGTGAAGTTCACTGATGAAATATTCCTGAAACAACAGGCTAGAAAATTGTAATTCATACTCACAGCTGAAATGTATCACAATATACTCCCTAAGAAATAATTATCTTAGAAATAGATACCTTCAAGTGCTAAGAGCAAGAACTACTCACTAACTGCCTAAACCAAACTTTCCTCAGGCAAGTTATCTTCCCTCAGGAATGGGTGCTGTACTCTTCCTACAACCATTTTAGCTTAAAAAGAGAAACAATAAATCGTATTTATGAGACATGCACATGTATCACGAAAGACAGCAAAAAAGAGAAAAAAATCAACTGCAGCTCATAACACAGGGTAGCTGAAAACTGACAGTGACAGTTTATGAACACACAAAGATTTAGGAGACGATTCTGCTCCCCTTCCTATTACTGTAATTTCTGAGTACACTCAGTTATTTCTGAAGTGACACTGGTGGACCTAGGCATACCATGTTAAAAGTCCCCCTGCTCTGCTCACTGATGATGAATTTTAGTGCCAGAGCAGCTCAGCACTGTAAATGTGGTTTGCCATATACAGAGGTGTAGCAAACAACCACTGCATGTTTGATGCTTAACTGGAAAACAGTTGTATTGCCACAAAGGAATTTATTTACCAGACTATTCCATCACTTCTGATGTTTATTGTGTGTTTAGTTTTCCGTCTTTCATTACCTGACCACAGAAGATGATGCAAAAAATTGCATTTCTTCCATGTTAGTGATGAAATACATCTGTCATTCACAGTGTTAGCCAAGATTTGTATTTGACACCAACTTGGAGATTTCAAGATGTTACTCAAAAATGATGATGTTCCTGCACAACTCTGACTTAGATGTTTATAGCTTTGATATTTAAAAACAGAATAATGAGGCTTGCTAGATCTAGCAGAGGCTTGCAGCAGAGAAAAGGGCAGAAGAGGTGAAATCAATTTGTGGAATGAAAGTGTATGCACTTGCAGAATAAAATGATTATTTACATAAGAGTCATTACTCCTCCGGGAAAAACAACTGCAAGTTCGGAACATTCTTTTTTTTCCCTCCTTCTTTTGCTAGATGGATCAAATCCTGCAGCAACAGAAGTTTGCTTTTCAAGTGATGATGGTGCTGTAGCAAATGTGTCCAGGTTTACATTTTAAACCACTGATTGCAAAATTATTTTATTCCAAACACTTGAGGGTGTATCGGCTCAGCGGGGCTGTGAGAAGAATGAAAGCCCACATTTCACAGATGATTGTGATAATTTTAGATTTGATGTTGAAATTTTTCATCAAGATTCTTTTTCTTAGGCAATTAATTTGATTTCAACTTTTAGATACTTTCTTCTACATTTTCCAAGTTAAAAATGGAAACAAAAACCTCATCTCAAAATGAAAACTTACAACAGTTCTAATGATGAACAAATACATAATTTTGGTATTTTATTAAACTCTTCCCCTTCCCACAGATACACCCCTCCCTCAATACTGGGTGTTTTTTTTAGTGAAGTTCAAAACCAAGATGGATGTAGTTTTGTGAAGCAGCTCAATTTTGACAGCACTGCTCAAGTGACTGCCAGAATTTCTACGTGTTCCCACCTACCTAAACAGATCTTTAATTGAAGAGCACTTGACTTCAATCCTGGTATTTTTGTGCTCACAACAAAGGTTCATTAGGAGTCAACTTCACTGAGCAGCTGCCTGCCTAAGGAAGGGCTGCCAAGAGTTCTGTGATGCACTATCAGTTCAAATTGCATCCTCAGGAGAGCACAATACTGTACTTGCAGAGAGGTGACAGGATCTAAGAGATAATAGCTTTTTTTCATCTTTTTCATGGAGCTTTTTTCTATTTCATATCTTCCCCAGTCAGTGTCTATATTTTCTAATTCTCAAGACAACTAAAATCAGCATTTCTTTCTTACAGTATGCTTTTTCACTTATTTTAGGACACACGAGCACTTAACTTACAACTTCCTGAATATCTTAATAATTATATCCTAGTATTTCAACTACTAGAAAATGAAAAAGTGTAAAGTGCATGGAAGGGTAATAAAACAGATTAGATTAGGGTAAGAAATACTTAGAAAACACTTTACATACTTTAGCTATCACCTAAGTGAAATGGAGGCATTCTGGAGCAGAGCAGGTAAGCACAGAGCAGGATGCAAAACAAAACATGTAAAATAAGGCTTCTTATATATATGTTTTAATGCATTAATATTCCTGATAATTTGGTGGGGATGATGATGGGCGTGTCAGGGAGAGACATAAAAAGACTAAGTATTACTCATGGTTATCAATTTGGGGTGTCCATTTAATAAGTGCTAAGATAGTAATGTGCCAGGTAAATCCTCAGCTAACCAGTGAATTAGGCAGCCAAGCAGAAGCTGCTGCTTGTTTCTAAGTCTTGCACAGAAAATCTCGAGTCCCATGATACCGTGGTGTAATTCTCTGTGCCCTGTCTGGGACATCAGCAACCACACTCTCAGTGACTTCAATGAGAATGACAAAGACAAAGCCCTGAACATTCCACAGTACTTCAAACACAACTGCGATCACTCTGGGCCTACGATCAGACCTACTTTCCCTCTCTCAGGATATCATCTGTGCCTGCAATAAAACTGAAAATTACTTCCACCAGCACTTTTGCTCTCTATATATCAATGGCAAATGCAAATATTAGCATTTGGCTGGATGACTGATTTGTTAATTATTTCCCTGCACTATGCTGCACTCAGATTGCAAGTTGGGCAACTACACTTTCCAGACCTAATGTTAATGCCCACAGCAACGTACGGACACAAGCTTGTCCTTAGACAAGCTAAAAGGAAGCAGCTATCCAATAAAAAAGCTGTTTGGAAGTATGTAACAGCCATTTTTCCTTAGAAGGAATCTGAATCAGAGGCAACCACAAACATTTAGGGATAGAAAGGGAAAGCAAGAGAGAAGAAGTCTTGGAGATTTTTGTGAAAGGGAGGAAAGAAAGCAAGCTGAAGCCAGTATGTGAAAAGATGAGATTTTTGCAAAGGCTCTCCTGATCTCTCTTTCACCCTTTCTACTTCTCTGGCATCTGCACAGTACCTGTTGCATCCTCCTTACTCCTCCCCTGCTATGCAAAATCCTTCCTTTCCTGAAATCCCCCACATTCTGCCCTCCAGCTTGTTCCCTCCTGAATGGAGCCACTGGCTGCCAATGCCTCCATCCGCTCTTAATTGACTTGGTACTGACCCTAAAATTCCTCCATCCCAGCAGCTTCTATGGGCAAACAGGGAGGCTCTGCCAGTATCCCTGCAGCTCTGCCCTGAAGGTGACAGTTATCCACCGAGTACCAAGTCTGAATGCTGAACACATGCCTGGCACTCACCCAATACACACAGCAAGCTCCACACTTAACCTCCAAGGAGTGTGGACACCTTTACTCAGGCAGGTTGTTTCTCTGTTTCCTTCCTGTCTTCACACTGTTTTAAAACCATTTCCAAAAATTTCCTCTACATATCACTGCTGTAAACTTGGGTAACCCATAAAAAAAAGTCGGTTCCTACCAAAGAAATTTCATTCCATTGCAAAACTTGTTTAGGCTGTCATGGGTTTAACTGTATGTAGATGTGTATTGCCATTACCACTGCTGAAGAAATACATTATATTTTATCAAATTTATATGCAGCCCAGTGCAGACAAACCCACAGTACTCTTTAAATACTCAGAAATACATAAATAGGTATTGATTATAAATAGGAAGCTAGTACTCTCACCAATAATAAATTGGCTAATTGCAGAATTTGCATTGCCTAGCTATAGACAATGTCAGTTCAGAATCAAAAACAAGAGGCTGAAATGCAATCAAATTTATCAGAGAGGGATCAAGGCTTAATGGCATAAAAACTTCAGATGTAGCCTCTGACTTGGAACCTAAAGTTCAGCATAATCATTTATTATTAATGATTTAATTATTAGATTATTTATAATTACTGAGAGATGCTAAAAAATCCACTTAAGGTAAACATATAAATAATAAAAATATTTGTTAGTTTAATATGATCAGAAAAGATGTTTGGGTTATGAAATGACCTAATTGGTAAAGCAAAGAATTTGTAATAATTAATAAAGACAGAAGGGGCACTGAATAAAGATTCATTTCTTGGATGTAGCCTATCATACCCTGGCCTTAAGATGTGATGCAACTCTCACCATGAAACATAATAAATATCAGTTTTGAAGAATTCACTATCAAATATTCAAGTAAGTTCTTTAGTTGAAAAATATCTGAAGTGAGCCAAAATTATTTCTTTTGCTTGTTCTTCACCTCCCATGCAAATAGTGCACCTGAAACTGAGACTAACCCCATTCCAGTATCATCAGGGTCTTCCTGCAGTCCTGCTCTTGGCTTCTTAGCGGCTTCCTTATAGGTTAAAGTCATTCAGGTCCAGATTTCAGCGCAGCAGTGGAGACTGATGAAAGGAATTGCCCTAAACAGCCAGCTTCAGAATCAGGAAACCACATCCAAACTTCAAAGAGACGATGAGTCTCAAAATAATAACATAAGGCTTTGTAACTGCCTTCTGTTCAATCAGAGGAGTTCAACTGCTGTCTAAATCCCAACAGATTTCTCACATTACACAGAAGAAGTCTGGTTTTCCCCTTACCACTGAACATTTTCTAAAAGCAAAAGCCTAACTCAGTATACTTCAAGCATCCTGACCACATTAGTTTCCTGAAGCTATTAATGAAGCATATTTACTTAGTTAATTTTCTTGTAACTCCTCTTCATTGGGATGTAGACCTCACAGTGCCTTATGGCTCTTAGAGCACTTCTAATGAACATATATGGGGGAGAAAAATTAATGAACATAGATAATTAGACTTTAACTACAGTCTACATCATTTAGGCCTTCACTTCCTGTTTCCAAGCTGAAACACTTCAGTGAACTTTCCATTAAGATCTGTATCAGAGACTTTGGCTAAAAACAATTCTATGTCTTAAGACTACGTGGATAAAGTTAGCCAGGACATGTCAAAAGAATTTGTCCCCTTTGGAGGCATTTGGGTGCTGTTTGGGGCTGTCATTATGTTGATGCAATAACACCCCAAGGCCAGCCTGTGCGCAGTGCTCAGCACTGATGTGCTTCAGCAGCCACCACCCAGGAACAGCACAGACACCAAGAGCTGCCCAACTCCTGACAGTGCCCAACAGCCAGGCAAAACAGACCTTGGTGAATCACTGCAAGAAACAGTGGGTCGCCAATAATTCAGAGTTTGTGGGAGAAAAAAAAAATTAGGCCAGACAGCTTTTATAGGGGTTGGTAGGCAAGAAACACCACGGTAAAAGGGATCCAAAGGAAACTGAAAAATTCATAAGCACAAAGAACGTTTACAAGAGTGATCTAGTAAAGCCTTAGTGTTTTACCTGATTGAAAAATTCCTCCTTCCACTTCTAAGAAATACTTCGTCATCCATTCCAATTAGCTTTAAGTGTGTAATTTATATTTTTCCATGACCATGCTTAAGCCAATCAGTATTAATAAGAAAAGGTCCCAGCCTGAACACACAGCAACCTTGCTGTCTATTGTAACATTCTGGCTGACATATCTACTTCCTCCTTGCAGGAAACAACCAAGAAGTGTTTGTTTGAAAGAATACAACTGCCATGTATATTTACTAAGCTGTGTCAGTCCACTGTCTTCAGTGATATGGGCCCACGGTACCCATCTTGACCTTTCCATGAGTGAAATATAATATGTGAAAGAATTCACATGGAGATTATCTTTAGGGACCCCAGAAAATTGCTCACATAAAATTCTCACATAAAATGATGAATTTTAACCTCAGCTCTAAGCTGTTATTTTGGGGGNATGTGCATTCTGAGAACAGTTCTCATCCCTAAGCAGAAGCTTGTTGCAATGAAAACTTCACTGCCCTTTAAAGCCTTGGCATATATCCACAGTTTCCAGGCTCTTTTCTAAAACTAACAAGGACACTTTATGCAGTGAGTGTAAATAGCAGTCCACTCAATTAAACTGCTCAAATATAAAGGAATATATTTGTATTTATTGCAGTGGCTGACATTGATACTTTATTTCATTTTCCATGGAAATAGCTGCTCATTAATTTCACCAGCATTAAATGCTACTACTCAAAGATAGTAGCTCACAGTCCTGTCCAAATGATAGCCTGATATCTGTAAACAAATCCTCCTGTCCTCTCATACCTGTATAGAGACAACTGGGCACACAATGGGAGTCGCCTCTATCTCACATGGAGTGAGGGAGGACCATTTCTCTCAGTAATATAATGTTGCTCCCTTAACCCACAAATGGGATATGTCTTTTTTAATGCTTTAAGCATACAGAATCACCACAAGGAAGGAAAAAACCTTAGCATTGGTGGTAGATGACCCTCAGAAGTTCCAGAGTCACATGTCTGAGAAAAATGAGCTAACTAGTATGACATGTCATAGCCAAAGTCCTCTTTTTTTCTGCTAATCCGCTTAACATTTAAAATAGTCCAACTAGTCCAGACCATGCTTTCATCAGTATTGTATATATAGTTCCAGTTTACCCAGGACAGACACTGGGAACTGGGACAGACACCATCTTTTAATTCTTCTGAGCACAAATACAGCCCTATTCTGGTTCTGATTTAAATTTGCCCATCAGCAGACCTAAAACATGCACAGAATTGGTTACTACTCCCAGTTTCAGACAAAAGAAAGCAGTTTACAATAACCACTGAGTTCTCCTTGCTTGCAGTTTGCTGTCGCCACATGCTTTATTTATAGTAGGCCTGAAATAAATACTGCAAGATCAGCCATCTTTTGGTGCTGCACGAAAAAGGAAAGCTATTAAATATTTACCGTAAGTCTCTCATAGCCTTGCCTCTGACACTTTCCCTTTCAGTAGAGAAAAGAATTATTTAGCTCATGATTTTCCAGCAAAAGACAGTCAATTGCGACTGTCTGGAAGTGAAGGGTAGCATCATTGGCATGCCCTGGGAGGGGGAAGTTTTGTCAATGTGCACCAGGCACAGAAGTCTCCACCTCCCCTGCTCCTCTCCAGCAGCACAGAGTGACGCCAAAGTGGGGCCTTGGAGTGACACAGGAATGTTTGTGCCAGCAGAACGAGGCATACTCATGTTACAGCACTTTCCAAAACTAAGCCAGTACATTTGGTGAATCCTTTCCAAGGAGGCTGATCACATTACTTGAGTTAAGATCAAATGAATGTTGTGGATGCTCCAGTGAAACATGCTGACAAATAATGCTGCTCTCTTGTGCATTGCACTTACTCTGCATTTTAAAAAGAAACCTATCTGTATGAAATAAAAATAGACTTTGAATGCATTTTGTTTTTCACTGTGAACTGAATACTGCAGGACCCAATGCTTATGGCCTAATATCTGTGGGACAGACAGACAGCTAAAGATGAACTTTGACTGGCCTAGAATTAAAATGCCTGAGGGCAGCTGTGCAGCTCAAGTAACTGATTAGAAACTGATACTGAAAAATGACTGAGAACTGAACTGCAGGAGGTTA
The DNA here is from genome assembly GCA_013397975.1 of Machaerirhynchus nigripectus. Lineage (NCBI taxonomy): Eukaryota > Metazoa > Chordata > Aves > Passeriformes > Dicruridae > Machaerirhynchus > Machaerirhynchus nigripectus. Next base: position 170,392 of record VZRQ01000454.1, read on the forward strand.
CAAAAAGACTAAAAGCAAAGCAACGTCTTTTTCCACCCCAACCCAGGCCATTATAGAGTATGATGATAGCCTTCCATAGCATGGTCCAGCATATAGAACCAATTCCCCCTCAGGACACTTAGAGCAATACAGGTTTCTAAGGAATAAGCTGCATCTATAGAGGTGTATAACACTTTAGAATATCAGCCTGGTGTGCCTGAGCACTTCATGGGAGTTCTGCTGACTAATAGTGCACAGTGCCAAAGACATTTCTTTCCTTCTCCTCTCACTCCTGCGCTCTTTCTTTGGCAAAAAAGAATTCACTTCCCAGGTGTACTTTGTCCTCTAAACTTAAGGAAGCAGTGCTAGTCTGGAGGTTCCCATATATTCCCACATCACGGGATCACAGGTCCCTTTCTCCAGGCATGGTCCAAATACTTCAACTCCTTGGCACTTGCCTGTCTGCATCCTTTAGCTTCCCGAAAGCAGCAAATGGAGGCACGCTGGAGGCTCCAGAGAAACAGGCAGCCAGACAATGCAGCTCAAGCAACTAACAAGTTCTGGCTGCCTGATCAAACCTCTGGCACAGCTGGCAAGACTACCAGTCTAATTTTGTGGGTTTATGTGAAAACATAGCATGGGTTATGTGGTAAGAACAAATTCAAGAGGGAGTTTAGGGAAGGAAGTTGTCAGAAAAAACTTGACATCCACTTGACATCCATGACTGAAACATGGAGAACTCCACTCAGGCCAGCACTGAACGTTCATGGAAGAGCTATGTTAGTGTACCTTGAACAGTGCAGGTGGCACTTGATTTAAATCTGAGTTAATACAGCCAGGGAATCACAGAATCCCATTGATTAAGGCAGGTAAGTAGGAATGGGGGCTCTTAACACTTCCCTTTTTGCTATGTTTGATGTCTTGCGGTTAGATATCCTGCACAAGTGCTGACACCATGTACAGGTTTTCTTGACAGCCAAATTAAAACAATAACCAGTTCCCCACCCTGAAAAAAGCCTACAGGGAACTGAAGTGTTATCATAAAAATGAGTAGCAGCAAACACTGTCTTAACTGTCAGGTTATAAACAATGCTCATGAAACCTTCATGGCTACAATCAATAAAGGGAAAGGCCATCGCTGTTGAGAGCCAAGAACCATTAGAAAAATAAAAAGCTTTCTATCTCGGAGCATTTACATCGAGATCTCACATTCCACTGCTTCTTCCATGGCCTTACAGATTAAACAAGCAAGATCAGGTCTACTTCCAGTGCTGCAACAGCAAAACCAAGCCACAGATTGCCTGGTAAGGCATTCCATGACCTTGAAACATATTCCGTAGAGCCATGTGCCTACTTCACATACATGTCCAATATTATCACAATTTAGAGCTTAACTTTTCCTACCACAACAGTCAATCTCCTAATGCACATATGTGCCTTTTCCGTTTGAAAGGATTTCCAGTGTTTCCAAACGTTTATACAAATAGGATAAGAGAGCACTTCCATCTCTGTGCTCTTTAGGGCAACTAGGGCTGTTTTTCCATAGTAGTAGAACATTCTGCTCCAGTTTCATTGCTGCAAGCCATGTCTAAAAAAAGTCAAAGTGATCTCTTAGCAAAGTCATTTTCCTGGTAACCAAGTCCCAGGAGATTCTGCCTCTCTTCTGTCTTGTTCTTATTTGGTTGAAGGTTACTATCCCTTGTCACTGCTGCCTTATCTTTCATGTTAACTGTTACCCTTTTCACCAACTGAATATTTGTAAAATTGTTTTGTTGAAAAAAGTATATTGCATTGTAAATTTTGGGCAGGTGACTAAACTGACAATCTTTTTGTCCTTAGGTAAATTAACCCATTAGTGTCCAGGGAAAAAATATTTTCTAAGGCAAGATTAATGCCACTTCCTGAATATAGTGGAGATGCCTTTTGTTCAAGACATTGGATCTTTAATAGGGTTGGCCAAGATCACTTGCTGCTAGAGTTTAGCTTGTATAAATACTGAACTGTGTAAAGCAAAAGCCAGCTTAATGCCTCTGGGCACAACTTTTTGAATAGCCCCATGTCATCTAAAAAAACCCATTATTTAAAAAAAAAATTACTTCTCAGTCTTTGTCATTGGTTTTTCCCATTGAAGCTGAATGGGTCACCAAGGTGAACTAACAGCTCACAACACAAAGAAGCTGAAGAGGAGGATCCATTAACTGTGTAAGTTCAGAGCAAAAACATGATCTGAGAAAGTTTTCATTTGCTAAAAAAAGCCGTTTTATGATCTGTTTATGTCTATTAGTATTTCATTTTATGCCATTTTCCTTATTTTCAAAATGGATTGTAGTTCATCTACGTCTATTATCTATGCAAGCATATTTTTGTCTGTGGAACAATCCATTAATGCTTTCTTTGGTTGTTCATTATCCATATAACTTGAGTATCTCAATTATATATTATTGTTTTGGAACCAAAAGACAGGGTAAGCCTTAATAGAAGAAACAATAAATAGAGATGAAAACAATAACGATACTTCCACTAGCTTTCTTTTTTTATTTTTTTCTTAATGATGTTGCCACTATAATTGCTGGTGATGTAGTTTAGAGGTCAGCAAATAAAAAAGCCCAGTGATTACTCAAATGAAATATCTCTGGCAACACTTGATCAAAATGACTGTTTCAAGTGACTTGTCTCTGTGATATGTATTAGGATAATCTGGATTTGTTAGACACAAATTTGGAAATCCTTCTTCTGTGTCTACGGAGAGCTGTTGTTTTGTAGTTTTAAATACCAGGCCATAGAGGCAGACACTGGAGAACTTTTCCGGTTCAATATTCAGGAGAATTAATATCAAATGTGCAACAACAGAAAGCACAGTAAGAAATATTTTCTCTCAATACAAAACCACAAGGATCCAACAGAAAGGCAGACAGAAGTTCTAAAACAATCAGAAAGGATTTTCCTTGACTTTCAAATGTAAAATAATTCAGAACAATGTAAATCTCTGTAAAAAAGAAATACATATATTTGTAATAACACTAGCACTCAGAGTGAAGGAAAAAAAAAAAAGCTGGATTGGGTGACAGGATGAGAGTTCAACTACAGGCATCAAGGTAGTGATTTTCTACTCTACTGGAACACTCAAAGACAAAGCCTTGGGGCAAAATCAGCCATACATTCTGCTTTATAGTACCCTGTCCTGTCTTGGAAACCTCATCTAAACTTCTTATTCTTTAGCTTTTAGTCTGTTCCTGATACTGATTATCTCTACTGCACATTCATGTGTGAGATTCTTTGGTATAGTCTCAGAAACTGTATTTCCACATTACAGTCTGCTTTCTGTACTTGTCTTTGCCTACCCTGTACAAAAATTATCTTCTTCACAATGCAATAAAACTAGCAGCTACTTTGCTTTCTCTGATTATGGAGCTTTAAATATTAATGCATTTATTATAGAAATCCTCTGTGCAAGGTTATCTAAATTGAGAATAATTTTTCTTGGAAGCAACATTAACCAGAAAAAGTTAAAAAGACCTATTAACTGCTTACTAAATGGCAAGGCAACTTTTATCACATCTCTATGATAAAACCTGCCCTCTCCATGTTCTACTGCCTCTCTTTCCTGCACTTGGGCTACACCTTTCTTATTCAGTCAGATGCAGAGCTCTTTCAAACTCACAGCTGCTGGACCATTAGCACAAATTCTCAGTCTGCTGCAACTATTCTTCCTGGGAATGACAGGTTCCTCCCATGCACTCATAACACTTGTTTGTTGTTTCTAGAACAGTTGTTCATAAATTAACCAAACTAACTGTGTTGCCCACATGAGAATAAACAAAAGAAACATCACATTTGTATTTATTTAACAGAAGCGTGAATGGATATGAGATTACACCTGTATTCAATAGCCTAATCCCACAAAGATACACTGAACCATTCGATTTCTATAGGAATCCATGCTTACTTCTACAAGAATTGGAGCAGATTTTGGCTTTCTATCTCATATCTGTGCCATGAACACTGCAAATAAATCTAACAGACAGAGATAAAACACTTGCAACCTTCAGTCATGAGTTTCATAGGTAGTCCTTAGGAACACAAAGCGTTTAAGTTATACCAACATACTTCTGAAGAGTGAGGCTCAGGTTGTGGCTGGCTGATTTGATCTTGTTCTGGGCCTCCAAGTGGGTCATGCTGTCAGTGTTGACTCCATCAATGGCCACAACAAGGTCCCCCTGGTTCATCTGTGACTGTGATGCCTTGCTGCCAGGGGTGATCTGTGTGGGAAAAGATAAAAGAAAAAGTCATATCCTGGTAAGTCATTCTGTATCCAAAACAGCAGAAGAACTCACCCAGAATTATAGTACAGAATAGATACAGCAAAAAATACACTAAGTATATACTACTTAGTATAACTACTACAACAGTAGTTGTATCCATTATTGTATGGGCAAAACATCAGAATTTATGGAAATTAAACAAATCAAAGTTAACTCACAATTCTGCAAAGGTCCAGGACACCATCTACTTGCTGTTACTTCCATTTTGAGAGGTTAAGCCCAATGAAGTAAGCTTACCTATTACCACTATCTCAAGGGGATAATTATCTCTACGTATATAGCAGCAGTATATAGAGACATTACCCAGAAACAGAAAACTAATGAACCACTATGCACTGCATGATTTTATTGTATTTTTCCTCCTAAAAGCCATTTTCCCCAAATTAATTCATTTTATTGAGGGGACAGAAAACGAATTCATGTGAGGGGCCTCGGGCACGCTTTGTTTCTTTTACAGCAAGCTTTAGAGGAAATCATTCTGCTTAACCTTATCCATATACAACTGCAGCTCCATTACCAACACTGATTGCTACATACCCATCAACCTGTTGGACCTCCCACTCCAAAGACCAGGACTCCCAGAAATAAGAAGGCACAGTGCTGCAACCACAAACCCAACTACGGACACAACTGTTCAGAAGTTCTGTTTGTTCACTATGGCAACACATTTTGTTAGCTCCAAGTAGCTTGTGAACTGCATCCTCTCTGAATGGACAGCACCCTGATCTCAATTTTTACAGCCCTCTCAGCTTCCATATGGATAACACCGGTACAGTACTACACCAGAAAAGCCTTAATACACCATCAGCCAGACAAATTTGACTGAACACATGAGAGTTGTCCTCTGCTTCCAGCACCCAGTACATAAAGAGCATGGATATAAGCTATAGATCTTTGCTCTTATTTTTAGAGACTCACTTCCTTGCATTCCTCACTAAAAAACCCTAGGATAATCTAAAATACTACAACAAAGGCTGCATTCAGAAATTCTTTTCCTTCAGTACAAGGAACATAAAAGAAAGATGTGTTTGATTACGAGCAAAAACTCCCCTGTGAATTCAGCCAGGCTGAAACCACGAAGTTAAATTTCTAGGGAAACCAAAACCCAACACAAATTCAAACACTAATAAGTGTTAAGTAAAATTCCTTAACTTGCCTTCTTTAATACAACCTCAAAACACTTATAAACACATACATACTCAAAAAAACCCCTCCGTCCACAAAACAATTCACTACACTGCTTGTTTATGCCCTTTACTGGCAAAGATAAATAAGCAAAGAAAAGCAAAAAACCCATTCTTAACACGCTGTTGAAGGTGCTCAGCATTAAAGCCAGAAGTCCAACTGACAGTGTAGTCTGACAGTGGGAGTTTTCAGTTTACCAGAACATTAGCTCTAGTATCAGAGTGCTAGAACACACAGCAGCCTGGATACTCAGACTACAAAAATAAAGATTACTTTGGAGTTAGGCACTGTAAGTAATTCCCAGAACTGATTTGACTGGAAGAGACAAGTTTTAATACCTTTCCAATTGAGATAGAAGCAATGAATTCTATGTTATCTGAGTGCAGGACAGCCACAGATACAATGTTCTCATGCCAGGAGAAGGGACTGATAATGGCAGTACTGTTCCTCAATGTATTTTCTGGTGCTAAGGAATCGAGGGAGGGGGGAAATATTTTATGGGAGTTTCAAAGACAGAGTTTTATTCTGCAGTCCAATGCATCTCACAGAAAAAAAAAAAATCAATAAAACCAAAAAAAAATCATGTTACAAGCATAGTTTTCCTAACCAGTTATACAAACATTAGCTTTTATGCATTTTACTGACTTGCATTGTGCCAAGTACACAGAATCCAGAATCCTATACAGGATATGGATTATTTGTACACCCACATGTACTTGTATAGCTACTCAAAGATCCTTCCCTGCTCAGTCCCCCAAATATGTCGAGAAACAGAATCTGCAATAGAATAAAAGGTAAAGAAAGGGTGAAAAGTGAACCAAAGCCAAACTCAGACAAATGTGGCAGTAAGACTTGAATTCACCGAGTAGGACACTTCAGTCCCTCTCACATTATCCTTTTAAAATAAATAATAAATAATCTTCACACACAGGTTTTCTAAGACATCACTTTTTACCTCCACATGAAACATACAAGTTCTTGCCATAGAATATTAACTGATGCTGGTTCCAAATTCTGGACACTCTCACCCACATACACCTTTTTCTTGTCAAAAACAGGCTGGTTTTTGAACATCAACCCAGTTACCAAAAGTCAAACATCTGCCCTAATTTGGGTATTCTTACTTAACCCATATCTCTCCTTCCCCTCCCCAGTGATGCCGCAAACAAAATGAGCCCAGAGAAGCAGAGCTTCCACAGAAAGCATAAAGCACTCTAGATCTGGGACTAGTTTAACACAGCTGTAACACACTGACTTCCCTCTCACCTTCTCTGACTTTTGCTTTTAGCAGTCCCACATGTACATGCTATACCTTAAAATAAAGGCAACTATAACTCTCCTAGAATTAGAGTCAGTTTAGAGGGAGGGGATGGTTGTAATGGGTGACCTAATTTCACTTCTTCTAGTGGGATGTTTTCTGCCTTTTAGAAAACACTACCTAAACGAAAAACATTAATCACGAGAATCTCTCAAACAAAAAGTCCTCAGTAACTCTGAATTTGTGATTTACCTGACTTTCTAACTATAACCATTGCAACACCGTTTCTGAGGCAAAGAGCTCCAGGAGAACCATACTGTGAAAGACAAGGAAACAGTCTCAATCACGGCTCAGTCTGTCTTTATTTAAAAACTAAATGAAAGGGATTCAACTGCTTCAACTAAGTGTAAGGGTAGCAAATTCTAGGTGGGATTCTTACATACAAGTCTATTTTTTCAATTCCCATTTCAAGGGGACAGCACTCCACTGATGTCACTTTACCTCTAAAATTCAGCTTATCCTTACTTCATAGACAGCAAGACTCACAAGTATAAAAGATGGATCTAATTATTCTATCTGCAATTCAGACAAGTAGTAAGCATCAGGAAAGAATACCTACTTCTCATGGTCTTCCTACTGGTTAAAAGCATGCTAGATTATTTGATCCTGCAGCATTTTATATAGAAGGCATTATTAAAGACTGGATGCATAATCTGTATGAAATATGAAAATCAAAGTACAAAATTACACGTATTTTAGTTAGAACCCGAGAGACATCTCTGCCAGAGTTCCAAGTGAAGCCACAGCATGCGTTTACAGCAGACATCAAGAACAGTCAGTAATTGTTGTGAACAAAATACCAGCGTACAGATGGAGATACAGGGCAGATAGATCTGAAGTGTCAAGGCACATTCAAGACTATCTTGTTCCCATTTTTAAAGATCCAGCTGAAAGGAATGGAATGCAAAGTGTTTATCTTTTATCTGTCGGTATTTTCCTTTGAAAATTCATCTCTGATCTACTAAAACATTTGCTAAATATAATCACAGAGAAGAGCTCACTGTGTCTTTGTAAAATCTTTGGTAAATATTTTCTATTTAAAAATATTTTTTGAGAATATTCTTGAAGGACAAATGTTAATTAAGCCTTAGAATTAGACTGGAAATCCAGATCTGTCTACACAGCAAATTCTAGTTTGCTCTTACCTCAGCCTCTCGTCTATTAACAGAAGTAACAAATGTAGAGAAATATAGCACTGTCAAGGATAAATACACATTTTTCAATTTGACCACCAATCTTTTTTTTTTCCTAAAACAAATCTCTGGGCAAGATCTTGGCAGAACGATTTCAGAAAACCTTTCTAATAGCCTTAACTCACTTGCTCTGGATTACAACATAGCTTTCAGTTGCTAGGTGCTGCAAATGCCTTTATTTAATGCTACAGCGAGACGTTCATCAGAGTTTCAGGGTACAGCTATTTCTGTCATTTCTGATTTACAAAATCCAATCCAGGGTACCACCAACAGATCTAATTTTAATAGTATTTCTTTAGTGCCTCAAGCCCAAGCACAGATCTCATTTTGAAAAGCCAAACACCTCACCTCTCTCAGAAGAGCAAAGGAATATGTGCTGCTTCAGAGATGTGAATTTTCAGCCCTCACAAATTTCCTACAAGACACACATCTGACTTCCAGCATCCCCAGCTTAAAGCAAGTTGGCAGGCTGGAAGTATCACATGTTACTTCCAACACACTACAGAGAATTCTTACTACGCTCTGTTGTGAGCGGATCTGTACGCTGGGTGAATATATAGTACCACAGTGACAGCTGTGCCCTACAAAAACTCGTCTGCACCGGGTTCACAGTAAATACTACTTAGCAGGAGCTCTGGGAGGCAGGGTACAAAGAGCAGCTGCTGCACCACCTTGAGAACTGCATGTGTTCCCAGCCAAGCCTCCTCAGCTCCACTCCAAAGTGGAGAGATAGGAATCAGGCAGCATTTGAGTGGATGAGTGTTCAAATACTAACGAGAATGCTTGTATAAACACATGGGTGGGCACAGTTTTCCTATCCCTAAGGAACTCCTAATTTACAAGGCAGACAAAAACACATAGGAAGGCCTACACAAATGAGAAGCTGTTAACATAGTGACCTGCAGCATTAGCCAGGGCCTCTTCTTTTTCCAGCACTTGAGCTATGCCTGACTCCATCCTGACCTCAACCCCCAAATCAACAATTTATATTGTCTGCTTCTCATTTAAGAACAACATTTCAGAGAATTAGATATTCACTAGTACTAGAAATGTGCAAAAGCACAGGGAATGAATACCCTCACCTCTTCAAGATATCTGGAATAGAAGAAATAATTAAAAGAAAATGTTCTTTTCCATAATCAGAAAAATCAGTGATTATAATGTGTTCTTACAGGAAAAGGAGTGGACAGAGACTAAGGAACACTAGAAAACACAGTATGTTTCCTCTATAGAGAAAACAGCATTTAACTCTCCCTCCATTGTACTTATACAAGTGGTTTTTTGCACAGAAGTTTCCCACAAACTTTCAGGGTCCTTCTAAGCTCTGAGGCTCTAAGTGCCTGCAAAACTTCCTTGCTTTATACACAGGAGCATGACCTAGTGAAAGGTGAGACATGCTTTGAAACCCCACCACAGAACAGTTGCTGAATGCCCATATGAATCCAAGTAATCTCTAGACCAGAGACATCTCTTCCTCTCACAGAGTAAGAAAGTTAATTGAGGAAATTTCTATTATCGTTTCCTAAATGAGTCACTTTCCATCCCTGTGCCCACAATAAACATTTAACAGCTCCAAAGGGAAAATCATGATTTTTCTTAGAAAACAGAAGTCAATTTTGGACAAGAAAAAACTGCAAAGAAAATGAATAAAACCCACTGGGATAAGGTATCAGGCTGAAATTGACCATTTCGTTTGACACGTTGCCAGAAGGCAAAAAACAAACCAGGAAAGAAACAGCCTAGATATAACCTATACCATAGAGCAAGCATCCTATGGCTTTTATACATTTCTGTATCAGACACGAGAGCTGAGCAAGACCAGTTAAATGTAAAGACTGTAGGAAACCTGAAACTAAAGTCCTTTCATGTATCACTAACCAAACCTAAATAAATTTCCACTTTGCAGCTACCATTTGCCTGAACAATATGTCTCATTGTTCTCAATTCACTATTGGGCTTTAAGTTCTTTTTCCTCCTTTCTGTGGTGTTTCCTTTTTTGCTTTGGTTTTTTTCTTTTTTAATAAGACACCAAGACCTGCCTTTAATTAACACTCATGGCATGTGTAAAATATGCCACTGACACCTTGAAGAGATTCCATTTATACTAAACAGAGCTGTGCTGGCAAGCTGCAAAGACACTCTGAAGTGGCCTCTCAGTCTCTGCTTCATCTGTAGCGAGGAAGGGAGATTACAATACATGTGAGAACACCCAAAATAGCTCTAATCTACCTCTCTTGGGTACCAGGAATCACAATGCCACAGCAGCACAGAGATTTTGTGGGATGAACAGTTAAGCTCTTACAACTCAGGACACCCTGTGCTGAAATCTGTACTCCAACAGCAGAAGGGCTAAGGGCACTCAAGCTAGCCATCTTACCTCAGTCTTGGGAGTGCAAAGCCCGGCTGGAACGATGCCACCTTGATTAACACCAAAAAATTCCCTTACACTTAACATCACTCACAAGGCTGCTTTTCATGCACAATATATAGTCTCCTCAAGGAAGAGCATAGACAGATAGTCCTTCCTGCCAAGCTAACTAGACTCAGGTGATGAAAATAAGCCAAATGTAAAAGACTTTCAGCTGTGAAATGAAAGGAAGCACATAGGCAATGATTAGGGAATTGCCCTAGGCAAGGCTTTGGGGGATGTTTTGAGAGGCAGTGTGACTACACCTGTTCCTATTTGGAAGATCATTTCTTTCCCTGCCTCACCTCCACATTGTCCGATGGAAAATTTTCCAATCATTTGTTAAAAAATAAAACAAAGAAATAGTTGACTTTGCAGATTAGCTCGTTAGAAGCATGAGTACTCTATGTTACACCAATTAAACAGACGATAGTAAAAGAGTGACTGTGGCTTTTTAATAGTGTGCGTTGGCGTAACCAGGAGGTTACACAGCTCTTTACATCGTGTATGGTATGACTAATGGTAACATCTCTTCCCGCAATCTTTATCCAAATATAGCTGTTAGATCTATTCAGTCTGTTCTCAGTTAGCATCACACACTGTGCCAAGGTAGCGTGTGCTGTGTATCTCACAGAAATTAAATGGAAGCAAAGAGGTGAGTCATATAATGACAAATGTTGATTTTTTTGTTACAACAGGCTTTAAGTGACTGAATTCTCACTTGGTATCATGGAGTTTAATAACCTGAATGCAAATCAAAACCAAGAATATGACTGAGGTACTGATCCTTAGTATTCTGGCAGGCCCTACGTGTGAGCTGATCTGTCAGCTTCCACAGGACAACCCCCTGCAGCAAATATACACACAGCTTCCAAGTGCCTGCAGGATCAGAACTGCCAAGTTTCTTCAAAGGTTCCCCATACTCTTCCCTGCTTCTCCTTTTCAAATTTGAATTCATTTTAAGGCAGTTGTATAAGGTGGGATGCTTCTCCATGTTTCAAGCAGACAGATCTCAGTCATCAATATTGCCTCCTACATTTTCACAGCTACCAGCTTCTTGAATTCTACATTCTGTGTAGCTTTTTAACCTGCTCACAGAAACACAGTTTTGTCTTGTCTCCCCCTACAACCATTAGCAATAAATTGAGGGGTTTATGTGTTTTGCTACTGGCCATTATGTTAAGATTTTCTTTTTTTCAAGTTCATTCTGCTTAATGTATCTTACTGTATGTAACTAAGACTGTGATGCTTTATAACTTTCAAGGGCTTTTGATTGGTCCAGCAAAAACAGGGCCTGACTAAAGGGGCATTTGAGACAATACTGAGAGGTTTAGTTTGGCAGTTAGTGCCTGCAGCCACTCTGATATTAAGCAACTTAAAATGGCTTTGACTTTGAGCGAGTCCTGAGGTTCCAGCACAGATATGACTGATGTGTAAGTGACTCTTCTGCTCCTGCACGTTTGTAAATTAGGGTACTTATTAAACGGATGCAAGCTTATGTTTAATTGTTCTTTAAATGCATTTGTTTGAGTTCTCTTTGTTTCTGGCCACCAGAATACCAAGGGAGTCATTCTTCTTCTGCTCACTAAAATATGAGCTGCCAGCTGCCAGTAGAAACAGCAGCCATGTCTCTAGACCAGAAGTATTTAGTACCGAGCTCCGTGCTTTGCCTACAGAGGGTAGAACAGTATAGCACACACCAGCTGGATGCAGGAAGATGGAATGTAACACACGTTCACAGTGACAGAGGTGCTGAATCAGAACTAAATTTGCAGGAACTGCACTTAGTATCATGCCCTTACTTTCGCATCTAAGGTTTTAGGAGACCATGGTGCCCAATGTGAATCTGTCCCAAAGGGAAGGCCCAGCATTAAGCTGCCAGCATGTAGCATCAATGCCTCCTTGAACACTTTTTTTATCCACAAGAGTAACTGTTTTGTACCTGGAGCATTCATCCAAGCTCTGTGAGAGAATAAACAAAAGCACAGGCTTCAAACTTCAGAGAGTGAAGAATTCTTTTTAAGATCAAAGTGAATTAAACAGAATAAAAGCAAAGTTCCCCTGAGAAAGCGCAATGCCAATTTCTTCTCTAATAGGCTGTATCACACTTTGTGCATAACATGACATCCCGCCAGGCATCCCAGCAGGATCCCTGGGAATTTAAAGATGTAGCAAGTAAAATAAAATTTCAACACATTTAATAGGTACATAAACTTCTGGATGTTTCAGGAAGCTAGGAAGTTGTAGAGATTGAGGATGTTTCTTTTATCAGTTAAAATGTAATTACTTAAACTTCATTTTCCCAGCTGTGTTCAGTTGAACACAGAGAGGCCACTTCCCTTGGGAAGCCACAGGAACCACATTTGTTTAACAGGAAGTAATCTGAACATATTGATATAATCTCAAATCTAAAAGGGAAATCTTGTTATGTTGAAGATTGTTATGTTAAAGTAACACAACCTGAACTTTCAAAAAGGAAGGATCTTATTTTTCTTAATTTTCAAAAAGGAAAGCATCTCTGAGGAGGAATGTGGCTATTGCTGAGGACAAGGATTGACCTTTATTGATAATATGATGATGCCAAGTCCAGTTTTGGCAATTTTAACCCATTAAATATTGGGTACAGCAATCCCCAAAGATTTCCCACTGAAAGCTTGCATAGTATAACAACACACTCATATACACAGTTTTATTTGATAAAGAACAAACCAGTGATATAGATGGTTTTAGAAGGTAAAAGCATTCCTCTAGGTGAATTTTACATCTATTAGCTTTACAATTCTGCCTTGCATAAATGCAGGATCTTCCCACACATTTTTCAGCGGCTTCAGTGCACAGAGCAGTATTAAGCTGACAAGTTTTCAAAATGTGATTTTCTGTGGGGTTTTTTTGCAAATAGTAGAGTATCTTCCATAACTATCCAATAAAATTTTTTATATGACTTTAGAAAGCCTTCCTGTTTACAGACAAAATAAAATAATAGAAATGAATTGTGGTAACATACTGTCTGTAGTGTCTGTAGCTAAGGGCTATTTAAGACTCAAAATTTAAAAAAACCAGTCAAATTACTAAGATGGAAGAAGTATCATTTATTGAGAAAGATACACTAATTTTTGGTTCAACTACTCATGTTTGTTTAATTTCTGGTCAAAAAGAAGTCAGATCAGCTGGCTGTGCTATACAGAAAGGTAACTTTGACTGAGAGTCTTCTTTCTCCATAGAGTGCTGCTTCATCAGCTCCCCAGCCTGCACCATTTTCTAGGGAGAACTGGAGGTAAACATCTGTTACAAAACATTACAGAAAAAACAAAGACACTGTTATGAAAATTTACCGGAAGTCTTCATTAAATACAATTGTTGTTTATGAGCCAACACATCCTGAAAAGTACAACTGAAAATACTGCTCAGTTAAGAAAATGCAACATCAAGAAGGGTGTACTGAAAGAAGGTTTTAACTGGAATGTCCTGTAAACTTGAGAAGCCATAAGCAGATTTAGAAGAAGGTTATTTAAGAAGAGCTTTAAGAAATTAGAGACTTCAGCTAGGTAGTATTTGCCCACGGTGAATGGCTCTTCATTTAAAGTGATCTTGAATTGGAAGATCCAAACAATGCCACTCACCTCCATTGCATCATGTCTTCTATTTTTATGGCCAAGCTTTGGACTGAAACTTGATTCAAAAATTCCCAACAACTGGGAAGAAAAGAAGAAAAGCTGGTCTTGGGTAATTTTCATTCTAGAGAAAGGCAGGAGTCTGTCATCTCACGATTCCTAATTCAGCAGAGCATATAGTTTGAGGAGCCTCAACCATCTTTGGATAAGGTACTGGGTTTTTATTTGTATTTTCTGCAGCCTTGTTTGGGCTGACATGTTTTAAATTCCTCAAGGAGCTACCCAGCACAGGTGTGTGTGGCGGGGGATTCCAGCATGCAAAGCCTATGATCATAACTGGCACTTGAAAGAGGGTATTAAGGCAGGAAGAGAAGCCTGATCCGAGTTTCCTCTCCAGCTGGCATCCTGCTATGGACAGCCCTTCTCCTTCTGTGCTGCTCGCCCTGCTGATTAGCAGGTGAGGGTTAGAAAGCTTCCAGTCTCGTTGGGAATGTTAAGACATATCGCATCTTAATACATCCTTCAATTTTATTCTGTGCTAGGTTCCAGAGGCTCCAATTGAAAGCACAAATTCTTTCATGTACAGGGAGCAAAGTGGGCACCCATTAATTGTGAATGAACACTTTAACTGCCAAACCAAAAGGCCCCTGCAAAAACCAGCCTGCAGATCCGCCTGTGGTACTGATATTGCTGGTTAGGGATACTCTTACCTTCTAAGGTGGGGACTAGCATTTCTGCCAATTCCTTTTTGGGTATTCTGCTTCTTTCCTGTCTTATCTCGTCTAGATTTGGAGTATACCACTTACTGGTATAAGCAGCAACAAGACAGGGTAGTATTTTTCTTTCAGAGCATGTATGTTTAAAGGGAGTGTTTCACAAGGGCCTTGAAGATGCTGACTATAAATGCTCCCCCAACTCTCACTGTACGTTCTTTTTTTTTTTTCAGGTGATTACCTATACTTGTAAATATCAAATATTTCTACTAGTTTGGTAGCACGACCAGTGGTTTAGAAACTTAAGTGTGGCTATTCCAAAATGGGTTAAACATTCGTATCTAATAAATATTCTTAGGTAACAAAAGTTAGGTGCCTAAATTGTGTAAAAATCATCATTAGCCTGCTTGGGATACTTAACTAGGCTTTACAGAGAAGAATATGGTTCTGATTCTTAATTTAAGATACTCATTCATCCTCAATTCAGAGCATAGCTCCTTAAGGATCATCAGGCTGTGTAACCTATGCAGAAGTAACAGAATTATTCTGTGGGGTGCCTCACTTCCATTTGAAAGTTGTATTTTTATCTTTAATTTCTTTAATTATAAGTGCAGACATTTTTCTCTGCACTGCAGGTGGAGGCTGTAATGAGCTACATACTTAGTCACAGTGAGTTTCTAAACTCTGCTTGTCCAAATTAGGAATTTTCCTCTTCTGTTCCAGAGTAAATACGCTAATTAGGATAATCTGGTTGTGTATTTTGTTAAGGAATAAATGTTCACAGGACATCTATTTAAATCCATGAAAGGAATGCAATCAAGTTCAGAATTTGTCTTAGCAGTATTTTCCTTGGCTGCATCAGACACTGACTTCTGCAATGGACCACGTCAAAATAATTGGTTTGGAAGAGGCAGCAGGAAAGTTGTCATTTGACCAAGAAAGAATTTCAGAAGGTCTAAGGTGGTCTGCCTTTCTGTGTCCAGTTTGTCTTTTTCCCTTCATCTGGCACCAAATGAATTGCTGAACAATGAATTGTACAGATGACAAAATATGACAGTTACTTTAATAGGGATTCCTGCTGCTAGTGAAACCATTATTTGCCTGATACAAATGAGGACTGAAAGGAACACAGAAAAAAAGTTAACCCTCCACTTTGGTCTCAAATGAGGACTTAAGTTAAACTGCAGGACAATGAGCTTCATCACTGTATTTTGCCATCAAGCAAACATCTGAATGACTAAATTAAAGTGACATTTTGGACTACATAAAGAAAAAATGTCTTTAAAGAAGATTGATGTATTCCCTAATACCAGCAAGAAAATCTCAGATTCAGCCAGAATGATGACTGATGGAATTACGAAAGTTCTCTGTTCTAGGCAGTTACATTTACAATGATATTTTTCAGAGCTGTACACCCACGTGGAAACAAAGTTTGTAGGCATTTTTGAGTTTTAATATGTTGTCAGAGTTTAATCTTGGCCACCCTCTCTAGTTTCATTTTTCATCCGTTTCCTTTTTTGTTATATCCTTCCTCCTCTCACAACATCTTGTTCAGTAATCTTGCTTAGTTTCATTAATCATGTTCGCAGAGAAAATACTTTAAAACTGTCAGTGCTGAAACTTTGATGTGAGCAACATCAACGCTGTAACAACTGCAATGGCAGCAGAAAACATTTCTCCAAGTGAATATGCACCTATTTAACAAACAGGAGGCTTCTACTTCAGATACCAGGAAGCGGAAATAAATGGAAATTAGGAATGCTTGGATGGTTATTGGACAGCTGAGGAGACTCCTGGGGCAGACAAAAGTGCCAAATGGAGCTGTGTAAGTAATCTCTCTTTATCCTACGATGGGTCTTCTATTTATAGAATTATACAGCCCTTGAAGAAACTATAAGATTGCATACGTAAATGATACAGGAGCAACATATGCATTTTACATGAAACTGCCAAATAAAATCCAAAGATGCTCCCAAACTTTTAGTAGACCTCTTTTAAATAGCACCACATATTATGTCCATCTGGTTCTCTCAGCTGGTGACAGGCATCTTCTTCTGAATGGCCTTCCCCCCTGCATTTTTGTATAATTTTCGGGACTGAAAGAAATTCACCCTCCACCTTCTGCTTATGCTTTTCATCTATCTCCTACATAAAACCCTCAGAAAAGAACTCCTTAATTCCTGCTCATACCAGTCAGTCTTCTGGGTCATATTCAGTCCAGCATACGTTCAAGTAAAAGGAATTTCTATTTCACACAGTTACATTAACCTCCTATTCTACATCCAGAAAGCAACTATTTCATGACATTATTCTTCAACAGCTATCAAAAGTAAGAACTAGAAAAAGACTCCTATTATTCTGTTACACTGAGTTAAGACAGAACAAATTTAATGAGGAATTATGATCTTCATGAGTGAACACTCACTACTAGAAACAGCATTTTACCTGCAAAATGTTATCAATTTGGAAAGACTCACAAGGCTGCAGAGGGAAACATGAACCATGAACAGTAGCTGATATCAAAGCTATATGCATCAACCACTCAGTGAAAACATAGAAGTAAGCCTAGATTCATCTAGAGGTCTCCTTTGATATGGGACACACCAGTAATTGAAGGAAATTCTCTGGTTTTAAAACAGTGAGGAATCAAAGGCTCTTCCACACTTTTTGAGTGCCAAGCATAATGGGGCCCAGACCTTCCCTGGCTCTGTACTTCAGGGTAATACAAGTATGGAAAATAAAGAATCAGCATGTTTCACAGTGACAAACAAGACATCCAACAAGATTTTGGGCAAATGACAGGAGACTGGTATAAAAGAATCACGCCAGCATTTAAATAAGTTCCTAATAAAAATACCAATAGAAAAAAGAAAAGAGAAGCTGAGACATAAGAAAAATAGAAAACTTATTTTACAACTTTCTGGCTATGTCACAGAAGAACAAGATATTCTCCCCTTCAAAACATCTAAAATCATCTCACCTGCTGCTCTGTGTGAATACCACAAACAGAATTGATAGGAAAGAATGGATTTCAAGCTCTATGCTACTTTGCCCGGCAGTCTAGGTAATAATTCTAGCATCTGTTGCAGCCTCTGAGAACAGATTTGCATTGATAGGGCAGAGGTAAAAGCTCCACAAACAATAAGGTATTGGTCAAGTCTTTTTGAAGGCCCCTTATCCTTTTTTATCATGCATGACCCTGTAAGAATGTGCAATGCAATCATCCAGAGAAAAAAAAGCACTAGGCTGTCAAGCTAAGCTTTTGCTGGCTGCAACTCAGATATGACATAAAGTCATGCCCATCTTATGTAAAAATTGATAAGAAGGCTGTGTGCTGTTTATGGTGTATCAGTGTGTAATTAGAAAGTCTTGTGCTTGTATCAGTGGGTACATTGATAATCAACTCTCAGGAAAAAAAAACCCAACAAACCAAAACAAAAAAGTAGACTGGAGAACTGAAACTGTGAATATCGAAAGTGGTTAAACCACTTTGCAGAACCAGAGAACTTTTTATGTCCTGCCAACACATTAGAAATAAAACTCCAGCAGAGCAAAAGTATTATTATTACAACTCTCCATTACTTTGCACAAATTTATTCTCTTCAGTGCAAATGCAAGTATTTCAGTTTCTCTGTTAATTGCTTGCACTACAAATGCCTTCATAACTGCCTGGCAATGGTAAATCAGAGTGTTCATTTTCACCTCAGCCGACATATCAATGATTTTGTCTCAAATCATATTTGGAAAATATAACTTTAATTTACAATAAAGTTCCAAAAGCTCTTCTACTCCCTCTATAGTTTTATGTTCATGTTGGTTTTATGAGTATGGAAGTAAAATTAAGGATGGCAGGCAGCCTGGTGTTCCTGTCCCAAAAAGCAATCTTCCTGCTTTTCTTATCAAATAAGAACCTGTAAGTCCATCTCACCCTTCCATCTGGGAACCTCCTCTAATGGCTATGGCTAGAGCAAACACTTCACAAAAAAGACTCACATATGACTTGCCATTTTGTAAAGTCAATGTGCAACACACCTTCCTCTTCACACCTGAGTCATCTTCTGCTCCAGTGCAGACACTCAAAGCACGCCCTCTTTGCAACTTTTGAATGACATCTAAGCGCAAATCACAGAAATTAAAGTTTGAAGTTGCTTGTGTTGGCAGAATGCAGACAACCAGCCCATGTTAGTGGCAGAAGAGTCAGAAGAATGGTCCGCAGGATCAAAAGGATCTATCTACATTTGCCTGTAGTTCAATTAAGCAACTCCTTGTGATGACAAACCTATGGAGCATAGAGATCCATTAAAAAAAAAAAATATATATATATATATACATACAACAGATGTAGGAGAGACTGGATTTCAGAGTTGTACACTTATCTCACTGGGAAGAAAGGATGATACAGAACTTTCTGAAGTAAACATGAATCAATACTAAGAAAATAACTTTTTTACCCCCTTAAAACTTTTCATTCCCATTCTAACTTTCTGTAATAAACAGAACAATCAACTGGGAAACATCATCCATGTGTCAATAGTGCACACCCTCAAATCCAGTCATAATATGTTAATATGCCAAAGAGCCTGATGGATCTGTATGTTTTTGAATAAGCTATAGACACAGTATTTATCAGGGCATAGTGCACAACAATATTACAATATACCATTTTGTTAACCCATCATCTCAACTATGTTGGTATTGATAACAGAATAAGTTTATTTTTAATATAAACTTGTATCTTAAGCTATGATAGTATTTTCAGTATTTAGTAATACAGATTGATGTTGCTGCAGCCTGACTTATGAGTATTCAATACAACAGCACTTACCAATATATTGACTGTCTTAAGTATTTTTTTGGAAGTGGACTGTATTTGTTACAGAAATTGTTTTGCCTTGTTAAAAAGTACTCCTCTAGGTGGCCTATGCTTTTCTACATGGCCCTGTTCATGAAGGGCACTAATCCATATTATTACATGTACTAAATGCCAATTAATTCTCCCTTATGAGTTATGATAAATGGTTATTTTAGGGTGGAGCTATACATTTTCCAAAGGGTCTTTATCACAGCTATGTTGACAGGACTTTAAGTACGGTGGTATGCTTAGTACTCCCCTGAAGTAGCTGAAGTATGTGCCACAGCAGGTGCCACAAGCAGAACATAGATTTGCTCTGACATTAAAACATAGGGTACAGAAAGAGTGCGGGGCCGTTTGATGGATTTATAAAAGCATATGTTGTGAATGGTTTGGAAAAGTGGAGCCTCTGGGGTATAGCATTAGTCAAAGCGATCTCAATTTGAAGAAATCCTGCCTCATCACAGCAACAGTTCGTCATGATGGTCAGGGTATCTGTAATTTAAGAAACATTTTGACAGCTCTAAGGAAAAGCTCACTGAAGTGTAACCTCTTGGGCACAGTAAGACTGAAGTATTAAAACATGCTCTTTGAGCTTTTAGAGATACAGTTCTGCCAAAGAACTGTAAAAATTATACTTGTATCTGTTTTACAAAATAGAAAACATAGTTTACATTTCTTTCCCATTCCTGACAATGCCGTCTTTGTGAAAACATAAATCTTGAACTTTTGCACCAACTCCCAGTGTCACAGGATGTTGGTAATCAATGTACTTTTAGCCCTTCAGGCACAAAGTGGCACAGAAGGTGACAGCTTTTACCAATCAAAGGATCTCTCTGCATCTATGACTTTATGTCCCAGCCTAGACTGACGAATTCACTCCCACAAAGCAGGAGATGGAAAGCCCTTCCTCATTAGCCATAGCTAAACCTCTCTGCCAACACACACATTTCTTGCATCCACAAGCTGACATTTGCTCCTCTGCTTTCCACAATCAGTGTGAAAATGTCAGTGTGGTTGTGATCTCTGCAAAGTTTTTCCTACAAGAATTTGTTCACAGTACCTAGCAGATTTGGCCTTTGCAGTGTCATTCTACAAAGACTATGATTATTCCTTTACTAATACCCCAACAATGGCATAGTATTTAGTTTTCATTTTCTTGATCCATCTGCAAAATCAGGTTTTGTTTTCTGTATGAATTAAGGTCACAGATAAATTGCAAAAATTAGGTGAAATATCTAACCAGTCTGCTTGATAGTCAGTTTATGGACTTGAGAGGTGCCAAAACTGTAGCTAAAATTAAAGATCTGTGAAAAATAATGGAATCATCCCAAATGCCACTAGGAAAGCAGCCTCGGCAGTGTATACGTTTCCTAGAATAGTCCTGAAATATTTACACAGCCAGAAAACCTCAACCTCACCCAGATGTAAAAAAGCCAGAGCTAGATTTCCAGATATTAGAAAAAAATTACATTCTCTGGGGCTCAGTCTCCTTAATGGAGTTCTATTAGCTTATTCCAGCTAAAAATATTACCCTTAGTGACTGCAGAATTTCTCTTAAAGAAGAATTTTAACATTATGTTAAATAGGATGTTTTCCAAGCTCTTTTTATACACGAGTGATTGAGAACGGAGTTATTATCCTTCAACTTATAAGGCTCTCTTGACAAGTATATTCCCCTGTAACTTCATAGAACTAGTGGAATTATACCAGGAATAAATCTGTTCCAGTATCTTCAGTTACTCTATTTGGAAACCAGTCATTTGCCTGACCTTCAGTGCAATGCTAAAAACAGAGTTTGTCTGTCATCAAGAGCCAGTGAGATTTCAGATAAAACAGAAGTCATGGCTCCTGCAATGAAATTCCAGGAGTGTCCATCAAAGGCTTGCCAACAATAGCATCTCACTCAGTCAAGACTTTCATACTTTGATAAAACTAGGAGAGAGGGGGAAGAGGATATTTGACATTGGGAATTGGGCATGTCACAGCAACTGAGTGCTCAGTCTCAAGTATACAAATCCAAAAGAATTCTTTAATTATATTCTACTGGAACTTTTATGAGTTGAATAGCTTTGGTTCTTTAAAGGTACAATAATTTCTAACTCTACTGACAACTTACTTTTTGGGGTTTTTTAGTTGGCTGTGAGGTTTTTTTTTCCCCTCTGCGGGAACACTCCTTCCAACTGCCAGCACCACAACGTATTTAAAATAACATACAGAGCAACACAAAATGAATCAGGTCTGTTGTAAACATCACTGTAAACACTGTGAGCAAGCACTGAAGTGGCAGCAGGACTATTTATTCTCCAGCTTCCTTGTTTAAATAACAATAGATTAATCTTGTGTTCACTACTAGAATAAAAGGACTGTTACAGGAGGACAATTGCCAGGCAAGATTTCAAACTTCTTCCTTATGGTCCCATGCCAGTATGTAGGCTTACAGTGCTCTCTCCTCTGTCAGACTGGCATTTCTCTTGACATATTTAATCCAATCTTAAATCTCAAAATACCATCCCAGTCCTAGCAGAATATTGCCCAAGGCTTTGATAGTGAGAGATGGCGATAGCAAAAATTACCAGTCATTTCCACATGCAATTTAGATATCCATCAGTACATACAATGCTTGCTAACAGCCTCACTATCTTGGGATATATGCTTGCATTCCTAGTATTTGCAGTTGGTTCAGTATTGTAGCTCCTTCGGTTTCTACTTGGAGGATATAAACTGTTATATATGTATGCTGAGACTATGGATAAGAGTGAGCTGGAGTGAAGCTAACAAAAAGGGTATCATGTAACATGGTCTTCTCATCTCACAAAATGGACAAAGTCCTATCCTAGTCTCTCTCACTGGTCTTTGCAATGAAAATTAACAATAAAAAACAGATTATAGAGGTGTCAGAGGTAAGAATGGAAAGGAAAAAGACACTTCAAGACAATATCAAGGATCACAGAAGTGAAAGACGTATTTCAAAGTTAAGACGATGTTAAAATTCATATTATCAATTTTTAAGTGCAACTTACAGGCAGCTCTCCTTGAACACAAGGCCATGGCACTCTCTCTGTTACGCTATCTAATTGAATTGAGGACTGTCACAGTGCAACCTACTC
>VZRQ01000454.1:193229-214165 GCA_013397975.1 Machaerirhynchus nigripectus
CATACGTATAATCAAGACTATCTGTTCATCACAGGTATTAAAAAAAAAACAACAGGAGAGGTTTTTCTTCAGGCCATTTGCATCTGAAGATAAATAACCAGGTCCCAGGCAGTATACACTCAGAAGGGAAAATAGGGAAAACACCTCTTGTGTTCCAAATAAAAATGAGCTCAACTAAAAATGTATTAAGGACATTGCAAAACACTGCCTTTTTCATCTGTTCTCAGGATTTGGTATCTTTCTATAAAAACATGCTTTTTCTTTATTTCGTTGTTGTTGTTGTTGTTGTTAACAGATAAACCTGGGGATTTGGAGATTTAAATTATTTTAATTATGACTTTGCTCAATAAGCATATGAAAATATTCAAATAAATACTAAGAAACAATTAGATGTTTCAACTTCACCTGTTCAAGGGGGTCACCATGATATTTTTTAAGGTGTTAGAATTTGGCCAGCAAAAAGCTTCTCTCATGACACGCTTAGAAAATTAATTTTTACTGAGTATTCCATTATTGTCATTGCTGCAACAGTGAGAAGATATGAACAGTTTCAAAGATGGCCGGTACCCTTTATTTTCAAAAAAACTTTGGCAATTTGGGGGCTTTTCTCAATAGTTCTTGATCCCTATTTTGCTNTTTTTAGTTGGCTGTGAGGTTTTTTTTTCCCCTCTGCGGGAACACTCCTTCCAACTGCCAGCACCACAACGTATTTAAAATAACATACAGAGCAACACAAAATGAATCAGGTCTGTTGTAAACATCACTGTAAACACTGTGAGCAAGCACTGAAGTGGAAGCAGGACTATTTATTCTCCAGCTTCCTTGTTTAAATAACAATAGATTAATCTTGTGTTCACTACTAGAATAAAAGGACTGTTACAGGAGGACAATTGCCAGGCAAGATTTCAAACTTCTTCCTTATGGTCCCATGCCAGTATGTAGGCTTACAGTGCTCTCTCTTCTGTCAGACTGGCATTTCTCTTGACATTATTTAATCCAATCTTAAATCTCAAAATACCATCCCAGTCCTAGCAGAATATTGCCCAAGGCTTTGATAGTGAGAGATGGCGATAGCAAAAATTACCAGTCATTTCCACATGCAATTTAGATATCCATCAGTACATACAATGCTTGCTAACAGCCTCACTATCTTGGGATATATGCTTGCATTCCTAGTATTTGCAGTTGGTTCAGTCTTGTAGCTCCTTCGGTTTCTACTTGGAGGATATAAACTGTTATATATGTATGCTGAGACTATGGATAAGAGTGAGCTGGAGTGAAGCTAACAAAAAGGGTATCATGTAACATGGTCTTCTCATCTCACAAAATGGACAAAGTCCTATCCTAGTCTCTCTCACTGGTCTTTGCAATGAAAATTAACAATAAAAAACAGATTATAGAGGTGTCAGAGGTAAGAATGGAAAGGAAAAAGACACTTCAAGACAATATCAAGGATCACAGAAGTGAAAGACGTATTTCAAAGTTAAGACGATGTTAAAATTCATATTATCAATTTTTAAGTGCAACTTACAGGCAGCTCTCCTTGAACACAAGGCCATGGCACTCTCTCTGTTACGCTATCTAATTGAATTGAGGACTGTCACAGTGCAACCTACTCACACTACAAAGTGATACAAGTCACCAGAGGAAGGGAGGAAAGTGTCAAGAGTCAGAGCCAACCAGTGGCTATTTGTCCTTGGAGTGAAGCTCCACAAAAAGTAAAAAGATACTATCAAAACAGCCCAGATTTTACCTGTTCTGGTATCAAAGCAAGATAAACTGGGCAAAAAGTAAGTAATGGTGTGACATATGACAATTATATATATATATATATATATATANAGGAGAGGTTTTTCTTCAGGCCATTTGCATCTGAAGATAAATAACCAGGTCCCAGGCAGTATACACTCAGAAGGGAAAATAGGGAAAACACCTCTTGTGTTCCAAATAAAAATGAGCTCAACTAAAAATGTATTAAGGACATTGCAAAACACTGCCTTTTTCATCTGTTCTCAGGATTTGGTAGATTTCTATAAAAACATGCTTTTTCTTTATTTCGTTGTTGTTGTTGTTGTTGTTAACAGATAAACCTGGGGATTTGGAGATTTAAATTATTTTAATTATGACTTTGCTCAATAAGCATATGAAAATATTCAAATAAATACTAAGAAACAATTAGATGTTTCAACTTCACCTGTTCAAGGGGGTCACCATGATATTTTTTAAGGTGTTAGAATTTGGCCAGCAAAAAGCTTCTCTCATGACACGCTTAGAAAATTAATTTTTACTGAGTATTCCATGATTGTCATTGCTGCAACAGTGAGAAGATATGAACAGTTTCAAAGATGGCCGGTACCCTTTATTTTCAAAAAAACTTTGGCAATTTGGGGGCTTTTCTCAATAGTTCCTGATCCCTATTTTGCTATTGCAAAATTGGGTTGTCTGCAGTGGAAAAAGAATATTTTAGTGAGTATTTTCTAAACATCTCTCTTTACAGCATTAGTGTATCCAAGGGCAGTAGCATGCTGGTGTGGATGTATGGCACAAATAGTCTCTACTCAGACAGCAGCCAAGATGCTTTATGGGAAGACTGAAACTAAAGACTTGTGGCATCCAGGCCAGAACTGGATGTTCTAAAATTAAACTCCAACAAGGAAAGTTTATTCCTACCTAAACCCTTTATTTACACATTGAACAAAGAGGCTTAACAATCAACTGCATGGTGAGAGCTCTTCCCTGGCCTCCTAACCTTGGAGATGCATTTAATATTGGAACCCAATCCAATCTCTGCAAAACCACTGGAGGAGGACCAAGACTTAATGGAGACAAAAGAAATAATATTGTTTACCAGTCCTTTTAGTGATGCTTCCCTCAGATAAAACTAATCAAAGGTCCAGTTAATAAGGCAAATAAGTATTAAATTATAACAAAACTACTTCTTCATGCTGCTTTCTAGTCTATAAAGAGTTTTAATAAAACGTAATATAGAGACCAAACTAAGTATTTGAGCTAAATACTCAGAGTGGGAAGAGATAAAGACATCTACCCATATCATCAAATGGCATGAAACTAGGATCCAGCTTGGAATTCTTTCCCTATGAGAAAGATCAGCATCTCACACTGTACTTATAAAATATAATACTATACAAGAGAGTGTCCTGCCTCCTTTCCAGGTTGTCTTTAGGACACATGAACTCCAGGGAATCGTGGGTGGAATGTAGAAAAGATCTTATTGCAGCTGCTGGTACTGCATCTGTTCAAGGGATAAATAAAGCATCTAAGTTCTAGTTTTGGTTTCATACACTGGCAGTCCCTTGACATGCAAAGAAATTATATACCACCTCCTCATCTTGTCAATCACACTGCAAATATGCGTTCCGTATTGTGGATGGGATGATCCCTTTTTTTTGGCCAGCAATATTCCCACAAGGTGGGATAACCTCCACAACAAGTCACATACATTGGAAAAAAACCAAAACCACTTCATATTCTTCCAGAAAGTAACCCTGTTCATGTAAATTGTCAATCTTTAGACTTCTTCTCATTCTTCCCAGGAAAGAATTGGGTCTAGATAAAACTGATGTGAAATTAAAACTGAATTAATTCACAAAATATCTAGACCTTCAAGAAGTTTGTTCTGTTTCCCTTCATCACCACTTAATCCCCATGTTTTCACATGCCCAATTCATGGAAATGCTCTCAGTCACTATTTGGTTGTATTTTTTATATATATTTTTAAAGAAGAATAATGTCTTTTAGTTTCTATGTTCAGCATATTTTCTTCAGAGAAAAAGTTAGAGATTACAATCTAAGATGACATTTTACAGGGTGAGGAACCGCTGCTCTGCAGAAACTTAAGCACAGATATGTAGGAGAAGGGAATTGTTGCCGAGCAGGACCAATCCACCCTTTTGTGGACCATAGGATGTGTAGTTGTAAACGGAGGAAAGTCTCTTCCAGGAATTCTCAATGGAGATATACTCTATTGTCAACACAGAAGTTATACTGGTATTAATTGCAGCTTGGGTTCCTCAACAGAGGTTGGAGAAGACTATTTAATACAGCAACACATGTAATCAGAGAAACAGGAAACCCCAGCTTCACACGGAGCAGTCATGAACTTCCATGAGGTACCATATTTACCCAGCTCCTTCCTGCACATTCTTTCTCTTTCCCTTCACTGCTCTGTGGGACATTGTAACACCTTTTGGAGGGCCTAAAACTATCACTTTCCAAATACAATCTTCATCTCTTTGCTCCTCCACTCTAACCGCACTTAATCTGAACAGTATCAGAGGCTGGGAGCAAAGAAAGGATAGCACATTCTGGTGAGGCAGAACGTGGGAACAGAGCCAGGAAAGGAGGCAGGGAAAGGAGGCCACATAAGCATTCCAGGCATGTGGAAGGAGGAGACAGCAGAGAACAATCTCACATGGAGTGAGGATGAATGCCAAGAGCCATCGGTACTTGTCCTTGCAGCCGGCTGCCACAGCTGAGGCACACAGTCCTCAAGGGTTGCATAAAGCCTCCCTCAAAAGAGAGGAAATCTTTGCTATTCCTCAGGGGTGAAACAGCCAAACAATTCTGGCATCTCAATAATCTGTTCACCCTTCCCATTAGGTGCCAACAGGCTGAGACCCACAATTCTGTGCATTCGTCCAGAACTACTGAGAACTATGTGGCAAACCAGCACGTACATCAATTTTAGAAGTGTTGCCCTGAAAAGCAGCAGTACCAAGCAGTGGGCAATTAAACAGAGAAGAGACTGCTGTTCAGGTAGATGTGGTTTATTGCTGCCCACACAACTGATGATGCTCACAGACTGCTGACCACTTCTTGTCATGAAGAAAGCAAAGTACACACATAATAGAGAGATCCACCCCACCCCATACAGTTGACAAAAGGACTTCATCTTGAATAATTTGTTAGATAATTTAAGCAAAACAGTGAGATAAGAATCTTTTAGACAGGAAAGGCATTTTGAGACTAGGTTAGGAGGGTACTCGTATTTTACAACTCTTGCCCAAAAAATTAGCAGAAAGCCTATCCATTTGTCCTACAATATTTAACCTTAGCCAGTATTGATGAAAAAGGCCATTTTGCTCCAACTATTTCTTTTTTAAACAACTGCCATAGTACCAACTGCCCTTAGCCATTTTTGAACCAGCTGTGATTAGGTAAGGAGAGAATGCTGACATTCTCAAATAGAACAGGATGGTCCCAGTGACCCCCAGGACCAAGGAATGGCAGCCCAAATTCACCCTAATATGAGGGCATTCTGATTTGGCACTATGTACCAGAATCTGGGGTTACATGTAGTATTTTTGGAGTTTTGGATAAGATGTCCCATTCCAGAAGCTTGAGGTAAATGTAGCATTGGTTCCAATTCAAAATAGCTTCCTAAGTTACTGGATGCTTTAAATATAGCATGAGAGTCCCACAGAGGCTTCTCAAGAGAGTGCATGGCACCCTAACCATAGGGTGCAGTAAGTACTACAGTGCATTGCAAGTACTTTTATTCATGCCACAAAGACTAATTGTCATTGATGCTGGCTTTAAACTGAGAACCCATAAATTGTTAAAAGTAAGTATGTTCCCTTAAGCCTGTTACTTTTAATAAGAATAAGGGTTTATGTCTGTATTAGGTATGGCTAAACAAGAGACGCACAGAGCCAAAATAGCCCGGAGGCTGGAATTTGGACTCTGAGCAAGGGAAAGGTGGGAATATGGTGAGAGCACGTGAAAGGCTGTGCTCCTCCTAATCCTCAGCTGCCATTGCTACAAATCAAGTGCATTTGGAAGGATTTTGGAGAAAGGTTAAAACCTATTTATGCACCGTGTCCAGGCACTGAACACCTGTGGCATAAATGATCACAACACCAGCGACACACGTGGGAGGTGCAGAAAATAACTCTGCCCTCGTCAGGGGATTTGCATGCCTTTAAGACATTTGGCCCATTTCATCTTCCTAAAAGAAGAGCAAGACCTCATTGACTTTTTGGGAAAATGGCTGCTAACCACCACTACCAAAGAGAGGAGTCACCTTGTATGAATCCCATTCAAGATATTATCTAGAGCCATTCGTAAGCTGAAAATGAATTTTTTCAGGGTACCTAATGCAAGGTACTGTCTTCTCTCTATTTATTGTGTGCTCTTTCTCCTGAAAATCTCTTAGAAGAACACCTAAACAGCTTTACATTTGGGGGAAATATTGTACTCTTACACGAATATGAAAAATGGAAGACTTTAGAACTGTTCCCGAAGGATACCCAACAGTAAGGCTGACCTAAGCTTCAGGGCCAGCTTCATATGATCAAGCTTCTATTTCTTTTAGCTCCTGAGCTTATCATAGTAGCTAAATAAAATACTTTTTAAAAAAATAATCATCTATGCAACACATTTTGACAGGTGATACCCATTTGCTTTTAAATACATAATGTGAATTATGGGGCAATGCAATGTGCCTGAACAGCGCATTTATTGAGATCCTCGTCCTCACTCTGCACCAGCAAAAATGAAATTCTGTATGAATTCCATTTATTAAATATCATAGCATGCTTTTATCAAATTAGTATTTGGGAATTTAGACAATTGTAACAAAAAGCCTATTCCGATATTTTGTTTTCAGGTAAACTTTTTATTAAGGCTTTAATTACACTGGTACAGAAGACACAGCCGTTTAACATGCTCTAAATAGTAACCATTCTTTTTCAATTAGCATTATTCATTTCTACTAGGACACTACTGCTGACATCGCCAGACAATGTTTTAAGTTCATTTATTTCCTCAAACCTTGCAATTGCAATTGATTTTTATCATGTTCAGCAGAAATGTCCCTCCTTCCTCTCCCCTTCTCAAGATCTTTCAATGGGGACTAATAATTTACCTGCACAATGATCATTTGGCTAATCTTGCAACAAAACTCAGTGGAAAAAAAGAAGAGTATTATCTCATATTACACTGGACATTATTTAATACTATATTCTGCATTAAAACGGTGGCACCACAGGTACCCAGGTGCAGAAACTTCTAGTTACACAGAAACTGGCTACATGAGGTTGTCTTCTCAGCTAGCTCCAGGCCACTGAGAAAGCTAGATTATAATGAACACTACTGCATTTTGTACACCATTTTCATACTTCCACACTGCTAGTCAAGGTTGGTGTTATTTTGTATTTAAATACCCACATTTTAGATAGTCCTAGAACATACACTTTATGCTACTAATTAGACAACAAGATGGGAACTGCTGTTGCTAGTATAGAAAGTTAATGATAGCTTATTTGCAGAGCTAATTTCTCTTTGTGTTCCACTGGCTGGAGAACATTTTGCAATAATGTATTCAGAATGGAGATAATGACAGAGATATCTGCTGTGTTATTAAGACAGTAATTTACAGAGTTCAGACATCAGACACTAAAAAAAGTTTTACCTGAAAAAAGCTTATTGTGCATTTTAATTATAAAGCATTAACAGTTCAGCAGCTTTAAAATCATAATTTAATGGTTATCTCCTGATGTTTACTCATTCTGAAGGATCTGCAAAATTATTAACTTTAATAATAATGATGTAAATCTGAGGACTTCCTGAAATACTACATCATTTATATTCTCATATAAGTAAACTCTAAGTCAAAGACTGAACAATGTGTCAGACCACATTACCCAGTTGCCAGGGCACACTGTTAAATGTTAAAACAAGTGGAAAAGGAATATAACTCATTTGAGTCGTGGATCTGTTTCCTTAGTTAAGAAACCCTTTCCTCCCTCCTCCATAAACCCACAAGAGCTACTGTTTAACCCCACTTGTGAACTCAGTTTTTCACTAGTCTTGAGCCCAAGTTTCTCACAGCTAACACTACATACCTCCTGTTCAAGCGAACAGCTGCATTTCCCTTTCTTTTGCAGGAAAGAAAGCTGCAAAGTCACTTTATAACTGAGCTGGCAATTGCATAGATGTTATTCAGCCCAGTTATTTCCCACACTGACCTCTTCTCACAGATAATGCCACACAACTATTGATGACTCAGCTACAATCGCACTCCAAATTAAAAAGCACTTAGGAGGTGAAATAAAGAAAGGGCTTCAAACCCATGGGTTATGTATTTTGTGTCAGAACAGTCAGAGCAGCAGGTTTGATGATGTAACACCACTCAAACCAGAACCTCAGCTATTACAGGCTGAGGTTACTAACATTTATGTGGCCTATATTCTAACAGGGCGTTATGTTTCTCCTGAAATTCAAAACAGATAGAATTGAACAACACAGCCTTTAAAATAGATGATTCCTGCACAGTACCTGTGCAGAGCACATAATACTCCTTATATACCCCCTGACCTTCAGCAGTGGGCTTAGTATTTAGTGATTACTTCAGTCACACAGATAAGAGGGGCTGCCTTTGTGTTCCAAGTACCTACTTGATTTACAGGAGAAATCATTTGACCAAGAGCTGCAGCTAGCTGCATGTTCTTCCTGAAAGTTATTTTGTCAAGTACAATACATGCATTCAAATCACATTACATTATCATGCTACAGTTTAAATAAAAATTGTAATAAAAGGACTCTTCAGCAAATAAACCTGAGTTTAAAGTTACAACAAACTTCATGGATTTTTCAGAATATTTTCTGCAAGGAAAGAAAACAAAATCTTACTTCTATCATGACTGTTTACCCAGAAGGAAAAAAGAACCCATCTTGGGCTGGAACTACTTTGGATAACAAAATCAGTATTTGCTGAAATCAAACCTTCTCTGGTGAAACATCCATTGGGATTACTCCTCAGACCTGATACAGCATTTTTGGTTAAGACAGGAAATGCTGTCCAGCTCAGAATAACTAACACCTTACCTCTTGGAGCATCTGCACAGCCATGTTTAAAACTCTGTTTTGTTTTATTCAGAACAGAGACTTGAACTGCCTTCCCAGTATTCTGGGATTTTTTGATCTGCAGGTGCCAGAACCCATTTCTCTGGTCCAACAAGTATTATTTAAATGAAATGCAACTATAGAATTTGCACCCCCTCTCGACATAGACATGACATTTGTGTTTGATGAGACATGCAACCTTATCATACAAATGGTCTGTACACTGAACTGCCATTTATAGCACAGATGCTGTCGACTGGAGCATCTCAAATAAACAATACCAAATCAGGAGGTTGAGGAGTTACTTGTAGGGCTCAGGCTCCCAGAAACACAATCATTTCTGATGTAGCTGTAAACATACCAGAATTGGCTTGCAAATTAGCTTGAATGCAAACATATCACCTCAAATAACTAGCACTCTCCTATGATACTGATGTATTTGCATATATAACAAATAATTGGAAGTAATAAAATTCAGAATGCTGCAACTTCAGATGAGGTGACTGTTACTCAAGAAGTAATCAACAAATTCAACAGATTTTCCCAAAGAAATGCTGATGCCCACAGAACAGCTGTTTTATCAAAAAAAGTAGATAGTAAAGTTTCAGAGTGTTCTGAAAAGCTGGCCTGGAAGTATTTAATTTTCTTCTCACAAGGAACTATTTTGATTTAAACTGTAAGAAGACTGGAAGAATCTGAAACTGCTCAGGCATCAGAAATTACTACAGTTTATCTGGGCATAAGACAGTCATATTAAATGGCTCACTCCCTTCTCAGAAGTTGACTCTGTCATTTGAACTTCAAAGGAAAAATGAAACATCTCTACAGAGTAATAGTTAAAGGAAGACTCCTAGACTTCTAGAGGACACCAGACTTACCTGGTAGTTTAGTAGAATATCAACTATTATAAATACTAACCTATAAATCTATAGCTTTCGGTATCATGAAGGATTTCTTATTTGGAGATAAAAAAACCCTCTCAAAGCTGCAGCTGTAGGACAGCTACTCAGCAGTCCGATTCACCAAAGGAGGATGCTTAACAAGTGCTGTGGGATCAGCACTTCAAGAGAATTTGCTGAATTGATTCAGTTCAGTCAATACAGGTAAACTGTATTTTTCTGATTATAATTTATGTACAGCACCACTTGGCCATTCAGCTGCAGAATGCACAGAGCCTGACCCAGATCATCTGAGGTTTCCCCGCATTCAAGAATAGAAGAAAAAAAGTGAAGAGGGACTGCCTTCACTGCTCAGAGCTCTGTTGTAAGGCACTGATACGCAATAGCCCACAGGAAATGAATACTCTCACATAGCTCCTCTAAAGCAAAGGCAGTGACAGCCAGAGGTTGGCATATGTATGCTAGGGAGTGGAGGAGGGACAGGAAGCAATCAGGAAGAGATGCTGATAAAAGGAAAGAGCCTAACAACTGTGAGAAAAAAAATCTTCCTGCTCCTGCAGAGCCACACTGTAAAATGCTTGACCAGGATTTTCCCCCAGACTCAAAAAGCTGTTTCAGGCAGCTTGTAGCAGAGTAAGTATACAGATCAGCTAATTTAATTCTTTTTGTAGCCGTGTTTGCTGTTTTCCCTCCCTGCACTTCCATCATCACCAGATTTCAACCTTTTCATCACTTAATCAAATAAAGAAAAGTAGTTCTGTAATGTTTTTGTTTTGTTTAAACACTATTTCCTGTTTCAGGCTCTGGTTTTTTATTTGGAACCCAAGCAGCTGAAAAACCTCTCTATTAGTAAATATAAAACTGTACGGATAACTTCAGAGTGAATATACCAGTTGTGAGTAACTACAGTGATTTAGGTAATATTTCCACTATCTCAGACGACGATAGTTCCTTCATACCTTTCAACTCATTGCATCACCTGCAAGCCAGCCTGTCTCACTAGAACAGTTTAGTGTTCAAAAATAAAGATTAAGAAACATATGAAGACGTTCTGTTATTGCATCCAACCATGCACAATCATACCATCCTAGGTAACATGGTAACCGAGCACTTAGATAATTAACTATGTCCAAAAGCCTTCTTACAGAGGATTAGGTCTATAAAATTAATGAATTCTACTTGCTTCCAGACAGTTCAAGCAGGAGGAGAAAATAAACAGCTTTGCTGCCCACGTCAATTTGGAAAGACCAGATTTATGTATATGATCATGCCACTGGTGACAGCATTTAGCACTGCCAACAACCTGCAAGTCTCAGTCATTTCAGCAGGGCTGACAGATGCTCAGCTTTACTAAGTCTGTCAATAAGGTTTTCCTACCTCTGCTACCTGCTCATGACATCTCATGACAGAATTTGACAACTCATGACAGAATCTTTCTAGTGGGTAGGATGGTCTGCAGGGTGGGAACTGGAAAAATAGTTTACAGATGATTTCCCAATGCTATTGTTAAAGGAGTGTGAAAGCTGCAGAGTGACCTTAACTCTGCACTACTGGTTTTTGTCTCCTCTTTTCTTGTTCCCACCCCCTGTGTTAGTCAGGCATTTATTTTTAGATAAAGAACAGATAAGCAGAACAATCCATTTCAGGGGAACACATCTTCACCTGTCACCCAGCTGACTGACTGTGACTCCTGTGCATTACGCTGTTGACTATTCAGCAATGAGCTGATTACCTGGGCCTACCTGAATGGAAGAAAATACAGTGTCTCAGACAGCATTTTAAAGATTTCTTAAGAAGTGAACTGTTGTGCCAAACAGCTCTGGGCAACTCCCTCCCTTGTCCCGCTGTGTTAAGAGCATTTTTTCCTGAACAGAAGCATTAGCAATCCCACAATCCTGTACTGTGCTCTCGTCAGCAGTGTTCAAAGACCTTCAGGATTTCTCCCCTGCTCTCCAGGCGAAGTGCAAGATGGGTGTGAATTGTATATGGCTGGCTGACAGAGTGCACGTCAAGAGGTCCCCACTTTATGTCTATGCATGGGCTAAGTTCATAATGGCACAATACTGGTGTCATCTTTCAGGAGGGTCCTTGGAAACATGTCGGTCTAATACCACAGATGGGATGAACAACCCTGGTGTGTTAGACTCTTTCCATCACCTTTCTCGGGAGCTCAGAGGCAGCACTCTTGCAGCATGACAGAAGAGCACAGAGGCTTCATGAAAAAGGAGGAATCTTTCTGTTCTCTGTGGCCCAACCACCAACAGTCTAAATAACTGGGGGACAGTCAGAGCACAATGAACACTGCACACAAAGCCTGTCTGCAGGCTTAGAGGAACACTGTGCACATGGAGCCTAAAGGGACATGGCACATCTGGTATTAAAAGCAATTTTAATACTCTTTAAGTTGAAGTATTTGGGGTTTAGGACTCACCTTACACAAAGAAAGTTTAGTCTCAGGGCACCTGTGGATCAAAACCAGTCCATAAATAGGTGTACCGCACCCACTAGCAACATTTAGAGTTGTGTGCCCTTTCCAAGATCTTCCCCACACTTACCTTCTCTCCCCTTCTCCCCACCAGGAATATCTTAAAAATATAAGCATAGCTTCCCTTTTCCCATCCCACCACAATAAGACTGCAATTATTGGCTGAGTTAATAGGTCAATTCACTTACGACTGCAAATTTCTCGTTAAGGGGAATATCTGATCTGTTTGGAGATATATTTATGTGATAGATGCTGAAGAAAAGAATAGATTATCATCAAAAGGCATGTATTAAAAAAAAAAAAAAGGTGTTCCAATAAAAACATCACCACCAGCAGGCATAACTATTCCAGCTCCCCCTGAAAGAGGCTATGTTAATTCCTGTATGTCTGCTTCTGCCCTCCTAAGGCAGGCTCTAAAATCCAATCCCATCCCAAAGCAGTAGTTCCAGCTAAAAACTGGGCCTCACTGGGAAGTAGTTCAAAACATTTAACAGTGCTTTCTGACACTGCTATGGCTGAAAATGCAGTCAACTGTGTGAAGAGCTAATTCCTCCACACCTCTGGGAATTCAGCCGTCGCAGTTTCACTTCTGCTCCTCCTATGCTCTCCAAAGCCCCAGGAGAATCATACAGCCTTTGGGCACAGCGCTTACACTTTCAGAGATTACAGAGACAATGAGCTCTTTGGGAAACAACGGGCTTTTCATTACTGATTGTGTCATGTACAGTGCAAGTGCCACAGCTCTGGCCCATGACTGACAGACTCCAGGTATCACGAATGACTTCGAAGAAAATCATCAACACCATACAGTGCAGGCTGCAAAGTGTCACGAAAATGCCTACAAAAATATGATGGCTCCTCTCTGTACTTACCTTGCGTGGGATGAAAGAAGAAATACCAACACTATTTACAGGAGTAAATTAATCTGAGTTTATGAAGAGAGTTTATTTTTGTGGGCAGAGGGTACATTAGGTTGTCTTTTACTTATTTGCTTTAACTAACACTGCCAGGACAGCCTTCTTTGCAATTACTATGCTGCTTCTGCAAAAGGAGTTATGAAAAGTATGTCTCATCATCATAGGCCTTGGTATTAAGATAAATGTGGCTCTGTCTTCCAAGAAAGGAATAATGTGCCTAAAAACAAGGGAGATCAGATGATACAGTTTCACAGGACGAATATGAAACAGCATAGCTAAGATTTCAGCAGCTCACCAACTGACTTTTAATCACATTTGTTGCAGAGATATAAATTTTGTTCCCACAACTTAACAGACTGTATTTTTTCATTATGAAAAAAACACCATCGTTTTAAAAGCAGTGTAGGTGGCTTTTTTTAAATTTTTGCAGTGGAGCAGACCTTTTATTTGCATGCTACTTGTTTGTCTGATTAAATCATTCTGGTATTTCTCTTACACACTGTTACGTAAGTAACCTCTCATCACTGTACTGCAAAATAAGCCTTCTGCAGGCGATTTGTAGAGGAACCAAAACCTCTCTAGAAAGATCTGAACATTCTGGAGCAGATTTGAGACTGTCAGAAACAAGAAAAGAAAAGAAGGGAGCTAACAAAATTACACAGAACTATCTTATAAGAGAAAAATAGGTAAGGGAAACACAAATTTCCTGAAAACCATCCAATGTTAAAAAATATTTAAGAAACTGAACTAATTCAGGTAATAAGAGTACTGAATCACACCACCTTAAAATAATGCTTCAAGGGAAAGATTAAAAAAAAGGCAGCTAGGAGGTATATGCCTGTAATTGACAGATACACCAGGTAATTAATTATTAAATCACATGCTGTTTGTCAGCTGCAAATGGAAGGCTTCTGCATAATTTATGACAGTATTTTAAGTACTACTGAGTCTTCTGCTTGACATATCTAATTTTTATCCAGTTATTGCACCCCATCACAAGAGGGGACACATCCCTGTCTTTGTTCAGTTTTAACACCTGACTTCACATATTTACAAGCAGTTACACGTTTATTTTCCAGAAATATAATTCTGTATTCCCATTCAGAGTTGTTCTACTCCCCTCGCCCAAGCTGCACCAGTGAGGCCCCTAACAGCAGAAAAAGAGATGACACCGTACAAAACAGAACAGGAAGCTTACTTAAAAGAGACAGTATCATCATTCATAAAAATATACCAACCAGAACTGTCTTCCTGAGGTATTATCAATGCCAGGCTGTACTTTGAACTGGCATATTTCAAGTTCACATTATATTCTCTTCATTCACACCTAGGTGCAAAGTCCTCAATTCTGCTAGGCCAGGTCAAAGTGTACATACTGCTGCTATTTTCCAACCCAAACAAGCTCAACAAGTTTTTTTTGCACACTTACTCTGGAGATGGTCAAGGGCATGTTGAAGTCCTTGCCCCCTTGCAGTCGGAAGCCCCATGGTCCAGGTCCATTCAGGGTCACGCTGTAAGCCATTTTGTAGTGCTTTCACAGGCAGCAACAGGGCACTGCAGGACAGAAGGATGGAGCAGACAGAAAAAGTGTGAAAAAACAGAAAGAGAACA
Organism: Machaerirhynchus nigripectus; assembly: GCA_013397975.1. Lineage (NCBI taxonomy): Eukaryota > Metazoa > Chordata > Aves > Passeriformes > Dicruridae > Machaerirhynchus > Machaerirhynchus nigripectus. The sequence continues at coordinate 208,007 of VZRQ01000454.1, forward strand.
GGGAAGGGTTTTACATAACAAAAGCAATTCTCTCTCTGCCTTGCCTGTTCAGTCGTGCTCTGATACCACCTAAGAATAGATGGGAGCTATAATGCAGATGCTGATATCCCAGCTGAGTAGGGCCCATAAAAGGTTTGTAACCAGACACCTACTATGCAAAGACTTCATGACTCAGAGGTCTAATATAGTCCCCAGGGAAGGGGACAGATCTTTCTAGGCTCCTCAAGCCCCTCATGCTGCTCAGTTACTTTACAGACAAAAAACATTTTAATAAAACAAGCGAACAAAATCCCATGCTAAAATCTCAAACACCCAAATCTCTTCACTAACCTGTTAAGAACTACAAAACCATCTACAAATTCTGCTTCAGCACCTAGGTTTATTGCACTGTGACATACAAGTTCTTTCTACACAGGTCTTTCCATATGTAGCAGGAAAGGCACCAAGAAAACATCTACCTTCTTTTGCAGTGGTTTGTTAAACTGAAAAAAGTATATGCTACACGCATTTAGCATCACAAACAAAAAAAAAAAAAGAATCCACAATTTCATGTTTGGCTCTTAGTTCCACTGCCCTTGCTTTCTCTAGGAAAAATTAACATTTATTCCTTCTGAATGCAGAAAGATGTATCATGGGATACTTCTAATCAGCATTTAATTTCTGTGACAAAAGCCTGGTTTCACTACATACTTGTTTCATCATTTGAATACAAGTCTTCTAAAGATGTGACACTTAAATGTAAGGCTAAGAATACAAATAGTTAGCTAACTGCTTCCTTAATTAATTCCTTGATTTTTTCACAGTTTACATTCCAGTTCTTAGGAGTTCCATAAAACTATAACCCATGTTCAGTAATGCTGGATAGCATTTCTCCTTAGACTGGAAATTGATAAAATACAGAGGGCATGAGGGTAGGGAAGAAGCTGTTGGCAGAACTATAGATACAAACAAAAAGTTTCTGCTCTCAGTGTAAAGCTACAAACATTAAATAACGCTCACCCCTTTCAAGTCAATAATTTGTGCAGGACCTCCAGAACCCCTCTCCTGTATCTTCACAGCATTTATCCTCCTTTATCTTCTGGTTAGAAAGAAATTGCCAATATATTTAAAAAAGGGAGGAAAAAAAGAATGGGTTCTACTTTGATAATCAAAAAGACAAGCAAACCCACACAATGCACCAGAGTCAGGCAGCTCAGCCTGAACATCGATAATGGGTCACCCTGCCAATACACCTACCTTAAAACATGATAAATACCTGATGACAAAACAGCAGAGAGCAAACACTACCAGGAACTCAGTCTTTATCTGAGGAGATGGTCGATAATTTCTCAAAGCCATGAAGCAATAAAAGATTCTGCCCAGCATTCACAGTGCCAGGAAAGCCATTTGTACAAGGGAATAAATAATCTCTGCATAGGCACTAGACTAAACCATATAACCCTATCTTTTAGCCAGAGGTTCACATTAAACCACAGCAATTCACACAGATTTAAATAAAAGTTATATTCAGCCAGTAGAACTGGCCCAAACCAAAACGAAAGCAAATAGCAAGACACAGCTTGAGAAGAAAACAGGGTTTTGATGTCTCACAAATACCTTGAAGGTACATTTACATTAAGAGTATTTATAACCTGTCCTCTGTGAGTCCAGAACCACTGATGTTTGGATGACAACTTTGAGGAGAGACAAACTGACTTGTTGGACTTAAAATGGCAGCATTTCCTGGCCTGCCAGTTTATCTAGTACTGAATTTATTATTTTTTTTTTTAGAAAGTCACATGCACACACAAAAGATTGAAGGTATATTCTCATTGTGCTATTCCTTTTACTTTTCCTAGGAATTCACTGCTGTTTTCAGTGCCCTTTCTTGGCTCCATTTCAAGGGTTCAGGAGAACAGAAAAATCCAGGAGTAAGATAAACTTAAGTCATTGCTTCACTAATAAAGACAGTATCAAATAAATATTAGAAGAAAGGCTACAGTTTTATGGACTGTGAATTCTGTGCATGTTACCCTCCCATACATAAATCTTCAGTCATTTTTGTAAAAAAAAAAAAAAAGAAAGGGAGGGGAGAAGCAAAACCCAGAACAGAATAAAACCACACAAACTGATCAGAGCTAAGCATTAAGAAACAGAGATGTTGTTTAATCACACACTGTGCTTCTGTCCTACTTTCACATCTATAACATGCCACTTGCTTATCAGTTAGGACATCTGAAAGGATCTGAGATCCTTCAGTCTTAGTGGTGTGCTAAGGAACCAGAGTGGGCATCTCATTAGGGGCTCTGTCATTTGAATGAAATGTTAAACTGAGGTCACTTGTTCCTACTCCTCTGGTTTCCGTCCGTGTCTGCACGAATGTTCAGCATAGCTTGGCATTTTTAAAAGGAAAGTGTAGAGGATATGCCAGCGTCCCGGCCAACATTCCCCTTCAACACATCAGCACCACAGCTCTTTCATGTGTCTGCACTATCACTACCAGGTGCCACTTGGAGAAAGAAAATTCCAGTTTTCTCTCTCCAGGCCTCCCTAAGTCCTTTCCCTCCTCTGTCTGTATCCCCTCTGCCTGCCTGAAGAAAGCTCTGCTCCTAATAATGAAGTTAAAATGCTACAGAAGCTCATGCTTGTAGTCATGTAGCTCCATTTGTTAGGGACACTCTTAGCACAGGTCTCACCTACAAACTTCCAGTACTATCAGCCTCTAAATAAAAAAGCTGGTGATCCACCCAGATGGCTGTTTCAGCCCTGCCCTGTTTTCAAAGGTGAGACATCAGCGCAGAAGGTACAGTGCCACCACAGCTACCAGCACAAACCTCAGCAAAACCTTCTGGGAAACCAGAGGCTGAAATAAACTCTGTGTACATAACTGGCAATTTCCTTGTTTTTCAGAGGCTTGTGATGTTTAGAGTAGGTTTTAAGTTGCTTTACATAACTGCCTGCTAGTCTGTTTGAAAAATAATTTTTGTTTGCTCAGATAATAGTATTTTGTTTCTCACAGTGTGCCTTCTTCCCTGCCTTCTCTGGCTATGTCAAAATCTGTGACTTGCTTAAAGCTCCCTCCCTTCAGAGAGAAGCTATGCTGAGTGCTGAGTCAGATGAGGTCACTGATGTAAGGAGTGACATTTAAACAAAAAACATATTCCAGGAGCAGGGTGACATTTTCTCTACACGTAGCAAATCAGAGGATTGTCCAGAGCTCCCCAGGCACCCCCGCCTCCCGCCCCAAGCTATTCCCAGCTTGACTGATGGGAACAGTTGCGAGGAAGCTGGATGGGTACCAGGCAGAGGAGAGTGCCACCACCTACAGCAAATGCCTCTGAGCCTGAGCAGAGCTGTCCTTCCACAACTCCAGCAGAGAAGCTACACCAGCGGAAACAATTCACACATGCTAGGAGACCATGCTGTGCGTATTACAGTGAACTGGCTTTGGGAGAGCTACAACTGCGTGCTCGGGAGTGCACAGACATTAAGTGAATGAAATAAAAGCCACTAGTGTCAATGCTAAATTAAGGTGGACGGAAACAAGTGGAAATTCCAATTGTTAAAGCTGCTACTGCTTCATGAAGGTGGCCACATTAGTCAGGGGTTATATTTTAGCTGCTGTGGTAGATGTGCGCACAGGGGAGACTTGAATTATGGTTACTGCAGCAACAAGGTTGTATCATTTGGATCATCAAAGATTTCAGAAATGGATTGCTTGAGAGTTTGACTTCTGAGCTGCAATAGACTATGAAGTTCTGGTGTATAAAAAGATACGTGTAAGGTCACGGTTTCAATGTTTTATGTTTAGGCAAATGAGAGATTTGTGCCACACAGGAATAAGCTATCGTTTCCTCTTTAATAGAAAGATGTTCAACAAGCTGGACAGACTTTCCCTTAGAAAAAACAAACAAAAAACAACAAACCAAAAAACCAAACAAAACCCCCCCCAAAACCAACAAAAAACACAAACAAACAAACCAAAAAACAAAAAACCACCAAAAAAACCCCCAAGCTAAAAGATTGTCTTTCCATCAGTCTCTCTCACCTGAGGGAGTGGCAGTACAAGAAGGCAGCATTCAGCTTTATGGCAAACACACCTGTTTTGTCCCATGGATTCCTGCACTGTCCCCAGTACAACTATCTACAATCCTTCAGAAGGGTGGGAAAGCAAGGGGAATGGAGCCTTCAAAGACACATGCATGAAGAAAACCCAAGCTTTGAACCAGTTGTCCAATATATGCAATCCTAGAGTTTTCTGAAGTTTTGAATCAACCCAATGTTAAGTACATTTCACATGAAATCAACAGCTGTATTTGGGACTGATCTTCATTGTCATCCACAGGACAAAATAGTACGTATTTACTATATATTAGCTAAGCAGTGCTAAGAAATTTGAAATTGACACATTAGAGATGGAACAAACTTTTAGCTCTGAATTCCTACCTTGCCAGTGACAAACTGAATATACAAGTAATTACCAAGAGCAAAGGTATCTTTTCCTCACAAGTTCAGCATAAGTTCAATATTGCTTCCAAAGTAAGACTATTCTGCGAAGGAGCTCACTGCAATCTCCTTTACTTCACTGCTGAACTCTGAACTAAGTTGAGCTAATCCTACTTGTACTTCCATGTACAGCTTTGTTTCAACTATTTATTAAAAATCCTTCAATTCTCACAGACCTTAGGATTTCTGAGTTCCTTCGAGCCCCTTTATCAAGTTGTCCTATGTCCTGATCTTTCTCAAGAAGCTAGATTTTCTATGACACTTGGCTTTACCACATGCTGCTTTGTCAATACCTTATTAAGACTGTGCTTCACGGATTCCAGAAAGAGCCCAAAATGCTGGGGAGATATGCTCAAGCAATATAATGATAGAAAATTATCTTCCTTTCTATAATATAATGCCTTCAGAAATGCAGCTCAGTTGTTTCCTGCTTGGCTGTTTGCTGCTGCCAGTATCACTTTAGCAATTAACCCAATTTGCTATCTACCCCTCCCTCTAGATTCCTTTACCATGACTGTTTTCACCTTTACAAAAAAACCCCTGTAGGTCACACTTTTTTCCTCTACTACATTGCCTTTTTTTTCCTGCACCGACCTCCTTTAACTACCTTAAAAGGTTTTGTATACAACACAGTTTAGTCAGAATTAAACTTTAAAAGATGTGAAGATTTTTTGGTAACTATGTTAAACTGGAAACCTGTGGAGAGACAGATTCACCATGAAAGGGAAGGGGAAGATACCTCTCCTGACCGTTTGTGAAGATTTAAGTGTATGTTAGTAACTTCTCATCTTACCAGCTTTACAGTCATTGTTTTTAAAGACACTCCCTACACCATGCAATACTTGAGACTTCTATGGCACTTACATTCCCATGATAAGAACACTTCTTCTTTTAAGGTAAAGAACACCTAAACACCTGTTGTTTTAACCATGCCCTGTTCATAAACGTAACCACAGCACTTAGATTACCAGCTTTAGGTGAGAAAACAAGTCAACAGCAGCACACTGGATTAAAACGCAGGGCTCAGTTTCTAAGACATGTACTTGAGGCAGAAAAAGAAGTCTGGAAAATGTGTTGCTGTTCAGTTTTCATTGTTATTCTCCAACTCTGGGGTGAAACCAGAAAAGTTTACCGCAATCCTGTGACTACTGTAATTTGTGCCTTGCTGCAGGGGAGCCTAATTGACTGTTTGGCCTCGGGAAAGAGAAAACGGTGAACGAAATAAGCCAGACAAATCCAAAGACATCACTGTTAGCGCCACACAGACCAGAGCTCTGACATCGAGGTCACAGGACCTCTTACAGCGCAGGCTTTGCCTCCTGACTGCCCGAGGTCTGGCATAGCGCGGGGCGCGCACAACGAGGCTTACGAGAAGGATCCTGTGCCGTCAGTGTAATTTGGCCATCGCAGATTCCTCAGGGATCACCACAGCATGCTGATGCAGCGGTGCGCCCATACGCACAACGGTGCAAGATAACTAAGCAGCCTCCCAAAAGTTACACTTCAGCCTCGCCTACTTACTTCTGCCTTCCCAGTAAGGGCTCTCCGGGGTTTAATTTGCCTCTACACACAGGCTGTAGCCGCGGTGCGACCCACCTTGCCCGCTCGGAGTGTCTCGCTCAGCGGTCCCTCAGCAGCCGCGCCCCGCCACCTCCGGCCGCGCCGCACTGCCCG
>VZRQ01000455.1:19055-34328 GCA_013397975.1 Machaerirhynchus nigripectus
CTGACAAAAACCCCAACAAAAAAAAAACCACAACCAACCTTCCAAATGCTCACACTTCTCCTTCCCTGAGTGCCAGTGGGACAAGCAGGATTGTCAGAAATATCTGACCTATCAATCAGTCAGAGAGGATAAGCAGGCAGTTCTCCTGTATGATGCAGAGTTTTGAATCACCAGAACCTCTAGGGAAGGTGTGGTTACTGTATTTCCTAAAAGTGTCCTATAACTTTGAATGCAATCCTGACACTCCAGGACAAACAGTCTCCCTCACCACCTGCAAACTCAGCCAATCCAACTCACAAGCGCAGAGCTGGCGCGCTCACGCAGCACAGAATCTGGTCTGAAAGAAATATGTTCTTTAAAAAGGTATTTTTCACCCCGCATGCCCGTGTCAGCGTGTGATGTACAATATTGTTCTCTGTAGAAAAAACTGGGCCATTGAATATCGGTTCTGGAATTCCTTTCCTCTCAAACACAATGCAAAATCCTCAATGCACGTTATCTTTCCTAATTACTGAGGAATTTCTGAAAGAGGGTAGATACCATCTTCTATTACACTTCTAACCTTTCTATTCAGACAGAGCAATATGTGAACGTTTTAATCCCTCAGAACACAGTAATGGTGCTAATACCCTGTGGAGCAGACCAAGAGTGGCTTGCACTGCTCCTTAGAATTACTCCTAATAATTACTTCTTTGTACATGAGCTAATAAATAAAAATCTTCCCAAAGCAAAAAGGTGACACTGCCATAGAGAAACAGCTTCTCAACAGATCACTTAAGAACAAGCATGACACCTGAAGTTTAAACAAATTAAATTAACATGTGCCAAAGGGTTCTACCAAAGCTTATGGAATGAAAAGTACACACAGTTTAAAGCAAATATAGGAATGTTTACCTTTTTTGGACCTCATGACATGCAGGCCTACACATCAGTGCTACCTGAATTAAGTTTCTGCTTTTACTTACTGTGAAATATTGCCAGTCATTCAACTGTGTTCAACCAAAGAATGTAAAATACACTAAAAAGCCAGGAGTCTTTTCTGAAATGAGCAGCTGCCCAATGACAGATTTCTCTTTTACACAATTATTATTGGAATGCTTAATTTTATTCTTCAAGTCCAAGAAATTTTGAAAAGAAATATCTGAAATGCATCATTTCAATGAATCATAGCTGTACAGATAAAAAGAAACATTTAGCTCAATGAATTTGACCGAAGATTGTTAACCTACTGTGAAATCTCCTCAGTTTTAGAGAGATTAATGTATTTTATTCATTAGCAATGGACTTGTTTCATCTCTTTATTAACAGCTTTAGTTATACCTGCATAAATGCCAGGAAATTTCAGAAACAGGAAAGATTTGCACTATAAGCAAGAGGCAGGTTCATAAAGCACTTCCATTAAAGGCTAACTTACACAGGGAGAAAAAAATTCTCAGGTTATGCTTCTCTGTACTAAGATGCTAAGATACACCAGGAGAGCAACTCTGCCACACTATATGCAGGAAATTCTTCTACACTCAGACCTACATCACTTGCCAGGTACACCAGCTGACCTTGTACGGAAGGAGAACTTCCCTGCCCCAAGGAGAAGTCAGTATCCCACATCAGCAGGCCCACAAAGGGACTGAACAGCCATCTCTGCTCATGTTTTTTGCACTGTAATATCCACATCCTGATCATAAGAAAAAACCACCACTCAGTTACTGGGACTCCACTACAGCAGTTTCCAGTCCCCACAGTGAAAATACCCAAATATTTCTGAAGACAGCAAATACGCTTTAGAGNTCTGACTTCACTTACAAGGGTTTCACACTACTGACATGTGCAGAACCACTCATGTTTCCTACTGCTGCATAAACCAGATAGTCCTAACAAATGGAACTAAGCCCAAAGGACATGCCCAGAGAGCAATGGGCAAGCACAGGGCCCACTGACCATACAGATACACTGGAATTAAACCACATTTAATGAAGATGAGATAATTTTTTCCTTCCATGTTAATGCCACTTTAAGAGAAATCAAAAAAATAGAATTAAACAATTTTACATGTGCTTCACAATATAAAGATTTCTGAACTATGCACGCGAAGGTGTATTTTAGCAGCAACAACACAAAAAACAGCCACTGTGCAAGTGAAATGCTTTTGCTGAATACTTTTCATCAGTGAGGGCAGAACCTTACTTCAGAACTGCAATCTTTAAACTGCAAGAAATGAAACAACTCTTTTCTATCTTCTTTTTAAATGCTGAAGATACTCACTGCTTCACTGACTTCACTCCTTCACTGAAGAAATCTATAAGTCCACTTTGTGTGACAAGTATCTGTGACTGAAAATTCCAGAAATTTTACTGTGCATTCCACAGTAACTGGAGCACAGGGTATCACAAGAACCTCTTGTTTAAGGTATATGCAACTTCCTTTCCCTGGAGACTTCTCTGAAACTGCGGAGGTAAATGAAGCTGGGAGGATAGACAAATGTACCCCTGTCACACCTGGTCAGCCCCAGAGATTTCTGCCCAGCTCTACACCATGCACAGTAGGAATATCCCCTGGGCGGGGACATTTTAAATAGCAGCAATGGTTTCACAAATCCTTATACAACCTCACCTTTCACTGGTTTCCTATTGAAAAGTGATAAGTTTTCAAAGCATGTAAAAGAACAGTAGGATTCTGAAAATTATCATACCTGATACAGCAAGGAAATCATCAATGCTCGTTATATCATCCACAGCTTCAGTAAGAACACGGATGTGATTCTCCCATGTACTCCTATACATCTCCATGTTGTTTTTCACAACTTGACTTTTTGGTCTGGCAGCAAGAGCTAAAGCAGCATTAATAACCTGTACCAAAAATAGACAAAACCAACTAAATAATTATTTCTTCAGAAATCAAATCCTATGTTTTACTTAACATAGCAAAGCAGCATTCCTGTTCCCCAGACAAAAGCTTTGCTCAGCTTTTGGTTCTGTGCTCAAGCAGAAATGTCACTCAGATGTTGCTTAGGCCAATTTCCATTTTAGCTTCATAAATTAAGAAGCTGATGGAATAGGATAGCAAAATCCCAACATTTTATTTTAGTTGGAGAAGTCATACTCTTCCAGTTTACAAGATATCAAATACAAGGAGGTTTTTACTCACACACACTTCAGGCACACGCTTACCAGAACAGCAAACATCACTTCAGTTCTGAGCTTAGGCTCTTTAACATCAAGAGCTTATCATGGAGTATCTCCAAGGAAAGAGAGAATATCAGCCTCTGCCATGTAAAAGTGAGAGGTGTTGCCTGGACAACAGGTATGTCTTTCAGGATCAGAGGCACAGGACATAACACATACTACACCTAGAGAAAAGCAGCAGACTGACAGTGCTAAGTCAGTTCAGACTAAAACCAGAAATTATATCCCCATGAAGAGGGTAGATTTGATTTAATGTCTTTCAGAAAAGACTAACTGAAGATGCAAACACTGGATCCCAAAGTGATTATTTCTACAGATACTTCTTCAGTCAATTAGCTAGAGAGGTTTTTTCCTAATATGGAAGTTTATTGATGTTATATACATATTTTAAAATTAAACTAACACATAGGCCAGGTAGAAGCTGAACATTACCCTTTTTTCCCTTCTGAATACTGCTTATTTATCAAGGGGAGAATGATTTTAAGACAACAAAACACCATGTGAAACAAAACAAAGAATAAAAACAAAATCCCCTTGTTGCTGAGCATGGAAGAGAATTAAAAAGCACAGGAAAAGCAGCAGGAAAAGATGAATAAAACCAACATCCCAAATACAATACATTACAAGTTATCTTTCGCTTTCTAAAAAAGGAAGAAACCATTCGAATTGCACATTGGTCCTGGAAAGAGTCATAAAAAGACTTTGCAAAATACCTTAACAGACCCAGATATACTGGTACAGTAACAACGAGAATTCTGCCTTCCCCATTTTGGTCAGCTGGGCTCCTGACTTGCTAACCTTTGTTACAGTACAGGAAAAGAGCAGAAGCTCTAATACTGCCAGGAGCAAAAGGCATCAAGGCTGGCATCAAACAGGCATCATGTACTGGGGGACATTTTTAGAAAAGTGGGGATACAAGTTGTAATTAATAATTTTTCCAATTCTAACTGTAAACATTTGAAAATGTTGGAAAGCAGGTTTCAAGCAATCAGCACATGTATTTCTGTCTAAATCATACTTTTTGTTAAGATGCATAGCACATCCAAAGAGTCAGTGCAGCGCCAATCCCTGTACAGTTGCACATACGGTACCAACTCCAGTTTCTCTATTTCAACAGCAATACCCAAGATACATAACTTTCCACATGCAGTGCAATATATAAAAGCCCATTTCTGTTTTGCTCTCTAGCAGCTTGCCCAACACTTCTAAAAGTAAGAAATCTGCAGGAGCTGAGGCTTTAACTGTTTTCATTCCTATCACGCTTGATCCAATTTCACAGGATCAATATTCTAAGCCAGGGGCTCAAAATTTCACCTCAATAATTCTTAGGTCACATTGGTCCTGTTTTGATTCATCACACTAACTCATTTAGGTTTTAAAATGTGTCCATCAAGACTGAAATACTAAACAGGTAATTTCTAACTTTTCTGTTTAAGCGTCTAATTAGATATTAACTGCAAGTCAAACTCTATTTCTGGTTGAATACAAGAAAGCCTTTTTCTTACTGCATTTTCTTCTTTGTCTTGGTAGAGTTACCACGTTGGCTCTGCCAAAAGTAACAATGAGACTGTGCAAAAAGCTGTTTCAGTATCAGAACCAGCATCTCTCATCTTGCCAAAGATAAAAAGAACCAACTTTTGTCTCACCAAATGCAATAAAGAGGTCAAATGCTTGGGAAGATCACCAGAACTATTACAGAATGTAGCCAACTTTATCAGATGGGTGCATTTAGAAAACCTGATGACTCCAGATATCGCTGGAAATGAAGTCCCAAAGCCTGCAGTAACTACAGCCCAGGCAGGCAGGCACCCTTCTCTAACACCACAGCGACTGCACTGGCACATCTGATGGGATGAGGCTGCACAAGGGCTGCAAACCACCACCTCTAACCACCCCAATAACCAGAGCATTTACCTAAGGCTTTCCTCAGGAAATTTACAGCTACAAGTTAAAATCAGTTCCATCCCACACAAAGGCACCTAATCCTGAATTAAATATTAAAGGTGACACTGTTCCTTATGGTTCCCCTGGTAAATTGCTCTAATGCTTAATAGCTTACTAAGGAAAGACTTAATTCCACTTCGGATAAACATGGCTTCCACGAGTGTGGAAACAACTCATAGAAAAACATACCACAGAACTATTCAGATTGATAGTGATGAAATCAAAATCCTGTCATATCTAAGTTGCAGAGCACACTATAAACCACATGTCTTTGTCCCGCCTGGGGACCATGTCGAAGTACGAGACTTATGAGCCAAGCAAGGCTGCTGAAGGTTTAGCTAAGCACAGATCTACTGTGAGCTTTGTTCTATGTGGAACTGTCCCCAAAGCCATGGTCCACAGCAAGCATGGTTCAGACTGCGTACTCTTAATCTGGCCTAAGAAACTTGAAAAAGTACTTTATCAGATAAGTAAAATGGAGACTTTAAGCCCTCTTCTGTAAAAAGAAGAAAAAAAATCAGAAAAGGAAAAGAAAACTTCACATGGGGACACACTCAGTCTCACCAACAGGAGACCAAGTCGAAAGTGCCATTTTCTTAGGCTTCATGAAGTTTATTAGCTTTTCTACCTCACTCCAACTATCATTCATGGTGTAGATTTATCATCTGAATTGGGTTCAAGAAACAGTGAGACCAAAACTCAACAGAAGTCTGTTTGATCACTGCTTTCTGATCTAAAACAAGGTTAACATTTNATGAGAGCAATACTCAACAGAAGTCTCTGTTTCATCACTGCTTTCTGATCTAAAACAAGATTAACATTTGTAACTGGCTAATTAAATATAGCCTTATTCTACCTTATTACAGCATATAAGGCTGTTCAAATTCCCTTATTACTTTTTCTCCATTTGTATTTCTGCACACAAATCTCACAGTTCAGGTCACCAGAAAGCTGCTACTACTCCTGCTCACTGCTGGGGCATTTCACTAGGAACTAAGTTGACAGTTTTCAAATAAATCCTTGGACTTGTGAGCAGAACTTAGGTGAGGACAGCATCTGCTATTACTAGCTGCACAGCAGTAATACCCATACATCTTCATCAAGTACATCATCCTCTATACATTCCAACAAATGAAAGCCAGTCTCTAAAGTTTAACAGAGCAGTGATTACACAAGTTGAGAGAAGCTTGAGAACAGAGCAAAATGATGACAGTAATAAGATAATCCTACCTTCTATCTAACTTCTGAACAGCTGGTTGCTACATAAAAATACAGGTAAGTTAAAATTAAATCTGAGGTGAGCATAGGACATGCAGCTTTCGGGGATGTACTCCTGTGTATAATGGGCTAAAAACAGGGTGCGTGGGAGGCGGAAAAACGAAACACCAAGGCCACGACAGGCCCACAAGTCCACACCTGGGCACTGCTCACGCAGTCAGCTTCAGACTATGGCACAGGTACTCCTTTATGGCAGAAGTAATAACTTGAAGACAACAGACATGCATCCTGCCACATGAGTAACGGAAACAGCGTTCAGTGAGATGGTGCCTTTAGGGAAGGATGAGTCATCCAGCCCAAGGTCAGGCAAAAGGAGACAACTCAAGAGTAAAAACTGCATATGCACAGGGTTGGATTAACATTACAAGAAAATACTTTTACAGTCTTTCAATTAAAAAAACAAGGAAAGAAGCAATGGCAAAGGTCTGTTGTGGCAGTGACCACAGCAGAAGAAAACTAGAAATTTCTTAGACATAGTTCATAAGGATATTCTAAATACCAAAAACTGTTAGCCCCTTTAACCAAAACAAGAACAATATCTTAATTAATAGCTTGAGTTCTGTTTAGTGATTATCTTTCTTTTCAGATGAACAGGAGCTGGCCACCCAGCTTTACATTCATTTACACATCCAGCAGATTAATTTCCAACAAAATTAGGTGGGCAATTGCACCAACTTGACACAGTAACGGCAGAGCCAGGTTCAGTCACATATTTCTCAAATATTCTCGAGAAATTTACCTCCAAGAACAGACGGGTCAGTTCTGCCCTAGTGTAAGCTACTACAGCAAACTGGAAGACCTCACCCCAGGATAACACCTTTTAGAACTTGACCAGAGTTTTGCTACAGGAAGGTGAAACTTTGGAGCTCCACATTGTATTGCTAAAGAAAGTAAAACGGAATGGTCACATTCAAGGTGAACAGTACATCAATATGTCATTTGAGTGTCATTTCTAGAGATCAGAATTCATGTCTTTGTTTAGAATCAAAACTATCCCGTGCATCTTACACTGATCCCGATTAAGTTATGTAATGTGCCCAGTTTCTAACCATACCTGAACAAAATAATCAAGGTATGCACATGGATAACACAACAAAACACAGAAAACTGGTTTCTGAGCTTTTAGAAGGTGGATTTTTTCCAAGCTGTTAGTAAACTAAACACCTCATGCTACATCACAAAAGAAAACACACTGCTTGGGACTGTAAGGAAGAAAACTCATGTCTAGCTGGTTTTGATCTACGAGAACCTGAGGCTTTTCTTCCTTCTTTCAAAAATGATCACCTGAACGTCTAAAAGCCAGTCCTGCAGCCAGGGTGGAGTAACTCACTCATCACAACACAGTCTGGGAAGCGGCTGGCTGGGGTCAGCTCTGCTGGAAAAGGACCTGACACCCTGCCCTGTGCCAGCAGCATTCCCCAATGAGAGCTGACAGCACAGCGGGCTCAAAGGGCACGGCCATGGCTGAGCAGAGTAAGAGGTGACACTTGCTGGATCACACCTAGAAAACCGCGTCCACGAGTTCAGTTTTGGGCTCTCTGATACAACAGTAAGTAAGGCATGTTCAGCAGAAGGCCACCAAGATGGTCATGGGCTGGAGCTCTTGCCCTGCAAGGAGGGAGAGAGAACTGAGCTTTTTCAGCCTGGGGAAAAGGTGGCTTCAGAGGGCCCAAGACAGCCCTTCAACACGTAGGAGATTACCAAAATGGCAGAGACAGGCTCTTCACAGCCATACATGGTGGAAGGGTATTCTGACAGCAGTCAGACACTGAGGGAGGAGCTGATGAGAAACAGCACAGATGCACAGAAGAGCAATTTCATACCAAGGTCAGTCAAGCTGTGAAACAAGTCACCCAAAGAGTTTGTGCAGTCTCTGCCCATGGATTTTCAACACTTGACTGGTCAAAGTTTAGAGAAAGGTCAGAGTTCAGTTTGAGCACTGAAACAAACAGCTGTGAGCAAAAGGCTGTAGACATCCGAAGGTCCCTTCCAACCTGAACTACTGTTGGTTTGAAATGCAGTTACAGAATCATTTTATGATAAATACTGACATCAATTCCTTCTGGGGCAAGAGTGACTCACTTCCCCAGGGTAATCTAAGAAAGGTAACAGAAACGTAAACAGAATGCAACAACATCGTGGCAGGACTTCCTAGGTCACTACTAGGACACAAGGGTCCTACTAAAGAAATCACAGAAACATGCTCGTCTATTTTTGTTCTTTTAACACAAAATCATGGGGAACTTTTTTCTGTCAAGCTGTGTCTTGTATTTCTCTTAACACAGTGGGAGAGCTTAAATATCCAGATATACTCAAGCTCTGCAAAAGAAGCGTATTAACTATTAACTCAAAAAAACAAACTTGGAAGCAAAAAAACCCCACTACAATGGTAAAAAGGTGCAAGGATATGTGACAATGTTGCTTTGGCATCTGGCCTATGAAGCAATTACAGTAACACATATGAAAAACCCTTAACAATTTAAAGCCTTTGAAAGCTGAGTATCCTGGATACAACATATTTAATCATAAAATGCATTTCAGTCAGTATAAATAAATAAAAGTGAGGTCATGTTGATAACAGCTCTAGATAATACAGCCATATTCTACACAAGGGCTAAGTGCATTACAAGAGTAAATAAATTCCTGGCTATATTTGTTAATAAAACCAACTTTAATTGTTTTGTAAATTCAAAAGATGAAATCTAGCCCCCACTGAAAACCGCTGAAAGTGGATGCCGAGTAAAGGGAGATTGTTTAATCATTACAGCAAAAGTGACATATCCAAACAAAGCAAGATTGTCCTTCCACAAGAAGCTTTCATCCATTTCTGAACATAGGAGAATTTCCATCCACAGCCCACTCCTCACAACATCCTGGAAAATGCTATCTCAGCAGCATTATCTAGTACTGATAATTATGAGGAGGTAAGTGTACAGGTGGTACAGGACCATGAAGTTTCACATTATGTTCAAGATTAACACACCTGTTGTTTCAGACGGAGATTCAAAAATCCAACGAGAAACAATGCAATAATAAGAACTCAGCAACCTCTAAAATACTCAATGCAGTGGTGAAAACAGTTAAGACAAATTATGATCCAAGATAAAACTGCAAAGTCTTACCTGCAATCTCTGTTTTGGCAGAACTACTATTTAAAGAACTTACTAAGATTGTTTCTTTCTCCTTTTCTCACAATTTAAAGCAGGAAGGAGGGATCTTGCTCAAGGCACTTGGTTTAATACTGAACATGCTTGACTACGTTTGGTAATAAATTTGCTATGTTATATATGGGTTTACTTTTTCTGAGATTATGAGGCAACTCCAAGCGCTAAAAAAATCATCAGCAAACAAAGAGTTACATTGCGTCACCTTCAAATCTACCAAAGGCCTTCTTGATACCAACAACTCAGGGAAGATTTAACTTCTACATGGTTATTAGAAGCCAAGGAACTTGTGACTAAATTAAGAGCACACAGGTAAAGCAATCCCTCAAGAACAAACAGAACTGTGGGCAAGGGGGTGAGCCAGCAGTTCTACAAACATTATTGATGCAATACACCAGGCAAGACATCAAACAAAATTCTGCATGGCTTTATCTCCTGGTGCCTGGGCAGAGGCTGCCAGTGACACACAGAAATGGTATTATCATACTGGGATAATTTTTTTGTGTTTTTTTAAAACAAATTGTGTCATTTTACTCAAAAGCACAACATAGTTCAGCCCTGCTGAGAGGCACGATGCACTCTTCAGGAAGAAAACCAAACCAAACCCACACACACCAAGCAGTCCTCTATAGCTCCTCCTACCCCTGTACACATCTGTGTTTTGGTTTTATACAGGAACTACATGAACATTTCTGAATGCATTTGGAACTCTTCTACAGAAAAGGCACACAAAGTTATTTTTAACAAAACAAACATTCCCATTATTTTAGTTGGAAATGTCACAAAAGCACAAAAGAACTGAAAATGGTGGTTAAATATTCAGTATTTACATCTGGGTGGATAGTCTCTTTATTATTTGGAGACAGACAATAGAATAGGCTGAACACTTAAAAACTGATTCTTAAATTCATCCAACAGCAGCTTCCTTCCAGAACTTACTCACTTGACCTGAAAAGTGAAGCAGACAGCAGAACCCAAAATATATTGGGCTTTTTTTGCAGGTCAGATTGCAGGTGTTTGATGTGCATAGAATCATAACTTCTGTTACTTTCACTTTCTTTATTTTGCACTACTGAAACTCCAGTAAGGACAATATTTCTGTTTCTGCCTTGTTTAATACAGTGTCTGTAAGTGACCCAGGAAAGGTTTTGGATAGGATATTCAAAGGTATGGGGGTGGACTGCACAAATCCCCTAGTTTATCTGAAGAACTGAAAGTCAATTTTTTGACTCAACCAAAAAGCACTGCTCCTTTAAATATATTTTTTGTATTAGCTATACACCCATTATTCAGGATCTCACCCAGGATCCAGAAAATCATAACACTGGGCAATTACTTTAAATAATTTTAGCTACAGTTTGAATGTTCTAAACAAAACAACTACTATCTTTGTAGCCACAGTTTGTATATATGGGGGACAATTAGATTCTGCTCAGAAAGCACAGAACACTTCATCCAAGTTTATCAAGCCTTGAGCAATGCATTCTCAAATAAAATTTTGATTTCAAGATAAGCATATTCTTAAAATGAAAGGCTAAAATAATCCTCAAGACTTACTGATACATGCAAGAGGAAATTTAAAAAAATATTCCGAGTTCCGCTTATAATGGCTTTGAGTATAAAATAACAAAACACAACATAGTGGAATTCGTATCTTCAACAGTGCTCCAGCCAGAACTGGAGCTCAGCTACCTGCAGTTCTCTATAAACGTATTTACCTTTGTGTTCTAAGTCTCTTCATGCAGCAAAACTTTTCAGAGATGTGAACCTTTTCTACATTTTCTTAGGCTGTGTAAATGCTCCATCACAGCACACCAACAGTACTAACGACACTGGGATAAAGCTTCTTCCCTTTGGGGATATCTGGGTTTGCTGATCAAACTGGGATGAGCCATCCAGTCACCAGCCCACATCACACTCCCACAGCTATGGTACAGCTTCCCAGAGGATGCACGCATAAAGGAAACTCTCCAGGGAATTATACAATCTGAGGACTTGATCTCAAAAGGTGTTCAACATAAAACACCCCTGTGTCTAAATACAACACCCATAATTATCAAATTAGTTGCATACTAAAATTACAGTAAAAAACTGAAGCTTACGTCATTAACCTTCTGTCTATTGGATTTATTATCCAAGTAAATCTTTAGACCAATTTATAAGGTAACACATATAAAACAAAGGTCCTTACAGACTATTCATTCATGTACCAAACTTTAGAGATGAAATAAAACTCTAATGGAACTAGAACAATTGCAGTGTAACTACACTACAGTTACAGTCCTTGAATATTTGGTAAGATGAACACACTTATGGATTACATTTATAAACTGGGGGAGGGGAAGGACATCAATGAAGCTCAACATGTACAACACAACTATTGCTTCATGTACGTTTTAAAGTACACCATGCAAAATCCTAACCAAAACAGCAACAAGAAAATACAAACAACCTACTAAATTGGTATTAATTAGTTCCTCATTCCCTCCCGGGATTTCTAACAAAACCATCACCGTTACAAACAAAACTCTTCTTCAGTTAATTATCTAAATGCTGGTCCCCTACATTCCCTGTAGCCTCTACGAGCTAGGTACAGTCTGAGCTGAAGAAATGAAGAGCTGAAGAAATGAAGAGCTGAAGCCAACAGCGAGCTTTCTACCTCACACAAAAACAAGTTACTGAATAGACAGAGCAGAAAGCTTTAGGAGAGTTACACAGAGACAGGGACATGGAGGTTGAAAATCCATAATGTGCCTCTGGAAAGAACAGGTAGAAATAATCTGGAGGAAAAGTGGGACTTACAGGCACCCTCAAGGATATTCCGTGTCACTCACACAGTCAGACAAGCTCCGATTTTTCACTTGTTTCTGCCATAGTAAAGACGTAAGCTGCAGCAAACATTATCATGCCCTTTCTGGTCCTGGAGGTTTTTCCTGTCCTCCCAAGGCCTCACTCCATGCTCCTGGCCCCTCACTGTAGGCTCCAAGGACCTTGCTAAGGTTTTCTTTGCTGCAGCCTACAAACACCCCAGTCTTCCTGGGCTGCTCCTCTCTCCCAGTTCAACACAACACAACTACAACCAGACAAATAAGCCAACAGCCCACGCAGACCAGATTCTTCCTCTAGCAGGATTAGTGCCAGAACAACACTTCAGGTGATGTGTTTGTCTTCACTAGCAGGACCAGCAATGGAAAGAGTCTGCTTGGGTTATGCAGGAATACTCAGTACTTGTGGTTTAACCCCAGCCAGCAATTAAGCACCACACTTGAAGCCATGCATGCAAGCAAAGGAGAACGAGGAATTCCCATCTTCATGCACACATTCAGCCAACCTCAGGAAAACAGGGCTCCATCACTGGTTTTACGCACAAAGTCATGTGGGCTTGTTCTTATGTTCTTATAATAGTCATGTGGTCAGAACACTCTCTACAATACATCCTCTTACTGTCCCGTCAATTAGAGCAAATGCTCCTGTCCAGGACAACAGCCTGTTAGCCAGGTCTCATTTCAGTTCTTGGGTATCAGAACCTACATGGGTAACAGTTCAATATTCAAGGAAGTTACTGAAAGGGACCGTTAAAATTCAGAGTAAGGTTATGGCATCCTAGCCAAACATATTGTCCACATCTTTTCCTGCTAGGGTGCCAATACCAGTACATTTGGGAAACAAAACATGAAAACCGACACCACCAAGGTTTTCATGGAGCTCTTAACAAACCCCAAGTGACCTGCAAATACACATCAAGTTGTCTGTGTAGCCTTCAAAATCCTAAGAATAGCTTTGAAAGCACTACAATCCCATGACACACATAATGGCATGACCTTATCTGAAAACTGAAATTTAATTCTCATCAATTCACCAGATAAAGATATACTTGGGGAAAATAAGCTTGGTAAACAACACCTGAAATTGCTCTGTTTGCAATAGTAGCAACAGCTTTATGATGTAAAAGAAAGTTTTTCTAACTCAGAATACTAAATCAGACTCTGCCTCCATGTCAGCAATAATGCACAATCGTCTATGAGATACAGGAAGGAAACAAGCTGCCGCTGTACTTGCTACTTTTACTATTATTTTCAAAGCTGCTATGACACACTTCCTAATTACTTTTAATTAGGAATTTAGTAAAGCAGGCAGTCGAACTGCCAGATATTCTTGCAATATGAATGCAAACTGTAACACAGCAAATCCTCTTGCAGATCATGTTACCTCTCTTTGCCGCATTTAACAACATTATAGCATTGTAGTTTGCATAAAGAAATCATGATAATACATGAAAGGTAGTCATCCACTGCCTTGAATTTGATGCTACTGCTATAAAACCATTTAAAAACTCTTTAAAATCCTGGACGCTCAGAGACATGAATCAGCCAACATTAGTAAGATTTTCCCTTTCACCCCTCTCCAGGTCAGATACTCCACAGAATGACAGACTGGCAGGGGCTGAAAGGGACTACTGGAGGTCTATCTGGTCCAACTCCCTGCCCAAGCAGGGCCACCCAGGGCCAGCTGCTCAGGACCATATCCAGAAGATTCCTTTATTATCCTCCCTCAGAGCTGTGCCAAAATTTTCTCAAATCACTGAAGTCTGACCCTGCACAAAGGGAAAAGGTAAGCATGCAGGGAATAAAAAGAAACTGCTGTGCCTTCGCTTCCAAGCTCAAGCAGAAGGCAGTAGAAATCTCCAAAAAGCTTGTTCCTTAGCCGCAGCTCATGGGACATAGAGGCACACACAAGAACATGGACCATGCAGCCCATCCTGTCAACTGTGCAGCTACACCAAACTCATGTGCACCTCATCCACTTCCCCAAGTGCTTGCCAGACTAAGTGCTTATATCTGTTCCTCATCTACATCCCCAGGTGACTGCAGGGTGCTGAGCACCCACAAGGCTCCCCATCACATTGCCAGTGTTCCAGCTGGAAAACATCTCCAGGGTAGGCGTAAAGCTGGGAACAGAGATGCACAGTGCCACAGAACAAAGCCATGTCAGATGGACCCATGGATCAATGATTTTAGCTCCTTGCTTCAACAAGAGCAGTAAGTTCCCCTGTCAGCCTGTGCTAGTTACACCTCTCTATTACTGCATGCTACAGCTAATTACATTCTCAGCTCTTTGGTGCTGTCCACCTCTCTCTTCCAAAAAACATGTAAAACTCCATCTCTTAAAGGTGGTATTATTTTGCTGTCTAGTACTACTCAAAGCTTTCCCACCCTCCTCCCCAGACTCTGTAGGTTTTTTACCACAAGTCTCTACTAATGATACTTTATTGCCATTATTGCCTTCCTGGCATTTAGCTGTAGGACCATCACCAACAAAATAACTTATAAATTCAGGAAAAAAGGATGAAGTTGAAGAGATAAAAAAAGATGTACCTTTCCAGGAAAAATCCTTTCAAGTTTTAAAGGCAAAGGGAAAAATAAATTGTTTATAAAACATTCATGGCACTTTGGTGCAATATGAATCTACAACAAATGCCCTCCAGCAACTTTAAAAAACACAATCAGTCTCATGTCCTATGCCCACTGACTGCAGGTGAGGCAAGAGAGGATAAAACAGGACAGCTTCTGTATTGCTACAGAAGCTGAGGCTACTCAGGGTTTGTATTTTTGTTTAATATTACAAAGTGAGAATTTGTTGAGGATTCTATTCTAACACAACAGGTGCTGGAGGATGAAAGTTAAGACTGAAAACCTCAAGGCATTTTG
>VZRQ01000456.1:403-72827 GCA_013397975.1 Machaerirhynchus nigripectus
TAGGCCTTTGTGAATGTCCCCAGCCCTGAGCTGTTACTTTATCTTATCTTCATCAGCGAGCAGTGTAAGGCCTCAGGTAGGGCGCCTTTCAGGGTGCGGTGTCTTTGCAGTTTTTGCAACACAGTTTTAAAAGTCCTTAATTTCAAAAGTTTAAGTCATAAACTGCAATATTTCAGTCTCTCTCACCTTATGACCCAGAAAAGATTCTCTAATAAATGTTTCAGACCCTTTTTCTCTTGTACCTTATCATTGCGTCTGTCCAGTACTGCAGGGACTGTTGTTATTCCTATCTACAACCTGCTCGTTAGTGGATGGAAAATATTGAGCTTAAAGCTAATAGTGACTTTCAAATAAGACACTTGGCAGCAGGAGTGTCAAGCACCTGAGCATGGATGAAACACAAAAGGCCTACAGTGATTAGAGAAATCAACATCTTTAAGGTCAAGCTGGGAAGATACCCCTCAGGTCCACAGACTTCCCTGGTTGTTTCTCCAGGGAAGGTGAGCCAGAAACTGTGGGCAAGGGCAAGGCAATAAGGCAAGTCTGCTGCCAGTCAAGGGGGTTCGAAAATCCTCAAAAAACTTTGATCCCAGAGCAGCTGGGATCAAGGTTGTGAGCACTCACACCTACATTATAATTTAGGGCTAGGCTGAAGATCCTAGGCTGTGGATGCCCTCAGCACAGCACTGAGCTGCCTGTCCAGAGCCATTACTCTCTGCTAGAGTTATACCACCAAAAGGCAAAGAATACCAGAAAATATTAGCAAGCCAAACCCTACTTAGCATCTGTAAAAGTTATCATTTTTCCTCTTAGATGTCTTCATCTTGAAAAGAGAAGATCTTCTAGAAATAACAAAAAGGCAGTTTTGCAGCATATTTATTAAGGCCAGATACACAGATTCAAATGACCACTTGAAAGCCAATAACCTTTTCTGAGATTTAAAAGAGTCAGATTCAGTACTTTGAAGTTTATTTTTTTATCCTGAGTATTTCAGCACTCTCTGTTCCCTGAGCAGCTGAGAAGAGAGCATGTATAAAGTCTCAGGAGGAAAAGAAAGTAGGCTGTTGGACATTTCCCATTCAACTCCAGGCCAGCTCAGAGAAGATCTAAGCAAACCTTTGGATTTTCAACACTTGCCTAAACTGAACTTCTCAAATTTTGAAGTTTGCTCATTACTTTATCAAACTGAAGTCTAATTTATGTTTCATACTCATATACTGTGTAAAAACTTCAGAGGACTTGAGAAAGTAAAAATAAGGGCTGAATGGGTTTATGAAAGTCTGTTTCCTTCAAACATACTCCTAATGAGTATGATGCTGAGTTCATCAAGGGGCTCTGCAACAAAGTGTCAGTCCGAATAGGACAAGCTCTTTCTGTACCACAGAATCACAGAATGAACTAGGTTGGTAAAGACCTTTAAAATCCTCAAGTCCAACCTACGACCTAACACCTCCTCGTCAATGAAACCACAGCTCAAAGTGCCACTTCCAGTCTTTTTTTAAACATGTCCAGGGACGGTGACTCCACCATCTCCCTGGGCAGAAAATTCCAGTGCCCAATTACTCCTTCAGTGAAGAATATTTTTCTGATGTCTAACCTAAACTTCCCTTGGTGCAGCTTAAGACTGTGTCCTCTCGTTCTGTCAGTGAAGTGGTGAAAGCAGAAATACCGAAGTTGTGAAAGTAGAAATACCAAAGTGGTGAAGGTAGAAATACATACCTATTTAGAAATTTCCTTCTAAATAGCTAGTCTTATACCATAAGCAAAGACCCAACACTCATTGTATTAGTTTGAGTACACTGAGTGTATTCAAATCAGCTCAGACAGTTTCTCCGCTAATTATGCAATTGCACTTAGGAAGTTGAAATTGAGAGGGTTTCAGAATTTCATACTTTTCTAGATGACATTTTGAAAGTGCTGGATTGCTAGTGCACAATAAAAATCACTCTGAGCACACATTGCAGGACAATAGCTCTAGGGAGACTGCACTATGAAGCAACAAGAATACTATTAAAAATTAGACTATTTTGAAGACCTTCTCCAGATTATAAAAATAATGATACAGACTGGTTTTCATTTTAGTTTTTTATATAACCTTTTATTATGTTACAAGCTGTAGCCCCAGAAACACATCACACGTGCAGACTCCTTGCTGTAAGAATTGCTGTGGGTCACCCTTCAGACAGATGAACTTCTCTGAATCTGAAAGCTCCTTTCCTTCCTAAAATGTCCCATTGACTCTTCTGCCACCCAATCCCATGTAATCTGACAGACTGGGAGCTGGGGGAGAAGATGTGAGAGAGTTTCAGCAATTCTTCAGGCAGCAGCCCATTCCCAGGTCCCCTCTTCTGGAGCAAGGCTGCACAGCACGTCATCCACAGACCTGGACACATCTGCATAAACCAGGCACTGCTGGGAAGCACCAGAATGGGTGAGGGTACTGGGTGCTGCTGGTATGGGCAGGGTCTCCCACTGATCCATCTGTTGGCACCATCCTTTTTTTTCTGCCACTCAAGACCAGAGGAGAGAAAAGCCTCTTTAAGAAAAGTGATCAAATTCTGCTGTCCTCTCCTCTATGACTATTAAACCAAGGAAGAAAGAGATTATCTTCACTGCAGCATTGCCAGGCATGTCTCCTAAAAGCCTGTTTTACAGTACTCCTTTAAAGAAGCTAATGACATCCTCTTGGATTCTCCTTCAGACCTCTTCCTTTTGCTGCCTGCAACAGACCTTTTGTTCTTATTCTATTTTCTGTCTTCATACCAGTTAAAGTCACTTTATACTACTTATACCTCCCCACATCAACATATGAATAGGTGTTTCTAATCTCCTTTGTGAGTAAAGAAACATCTAAATATAGCCTCACTGAAATCAGATACTCAAAGCTATTGTTGGTTAAATATTGACCCAAGGATTTTTATGTTATAGTACCCAGCCACACTTACTGAAATCAATTGCATATGTCATATTTCCAGTACTGTGCCAGAATTTTGGGTAGAAAAAATTACCTTTGGTCACCCACGGTTTGATAAAATCAAGAGTTTCAATTTTATATGAATTTCCATAATGCCTTTATGAACACTGGAAGGACAGGCATGTGTGGGCCCCAACTTGGATTTCTACTCAACAGAGTCCTTCTGATAATGAATAAGCATGGGTATTGCAGGGATGGAGGAGACTGAGGAGAATACTTCATGTTCTCTTCCCAAATACCCCTCTGTGGCTTTCTGCCAGAGCAGTGCTTTCCACATTCAATAAGAAACGCCAAGGGAGGAGGCTTTAAGCACTCTCTTAAAAATGAGGTATGCCCATTCAGGCACCGGAGCAGGAAGGATGCTGAAAAAGGCCAGTTTGATGTGATGAGGTCTATAAAACTTTTTTTGTACAAATAATAAAGCTGGGGAGAAAAAAAATTAATTGCCGCAAAATAAAACCTGCGTGTATTCTTTCCCAAGATTCAAATTTCCCTTTCAGGAAAGGAAACTTGTCTCTTGCTATGAATATATTGCTAGCAAAACTAACACCATTATTTTTTTTTGCGAAAATGACAGGAAAAATTACAGATTCTAATTTTTATTGCAAAGGATGTGACATTGTGGAAAGGATATTCCCTGGGTAGATAGAAATTGCCAGAAACCTTTTTTAGAGTAAACCAAAGAAATAGATGGAAATTTTCAAATGTTAAAATATTTCAACTCAGTTTCTTAGCAGTCCCTTTTAGAACAATTCATGAATTAGCCAAATGACAGCCTTATGATAATCAAGAGCATGCAACATTCATTTGATCTCATCAGTAACTCCTACTTAGATTAAACATGCATTTCTTTCTGTGCTGTATCTCCTCTCAAGGCAGTACACTTTCCTGCCTTGCAGCTGTTCTATATTTATTCCACATTTTCCACATGGTCAGCTCCAGATTTCTGTTACAGTCACAGCACTGCACAGTGTTCTGGATAAGATTGTATGTGCCTTTATCTCACAATTCTCTCTCTAAATATTTAGTCAAAGGTACAGGATCTCCACTTTCCTTCTTTTCCATTTGCACTGAAAGTGAGAACAACCTGCAGACTAAGACGTGGAAGTGATGGGCTGCAAACAACTCTGGAGCTCGAAGGGTCAAGGTAAATTCTTTCCTTTCCATGTGCTGCTGCCTGCACAGGCAGAGGCAGGAAAAAGATCGGGAAGGAGAACATAAACTGCAGGTCTCTGACACTGGTACTACATTTTATCTTCTCCTGTCTTTCCAGTTCTAACTAACATCCAAATACCCTTTTACTAATGCAGCTAGTTTTCATGTGCATGCTGATATTTGTTCCCACACTGTTCGGAATTATAAAAGTGACCAAAACTCCCTCTTACTGTTAGCACTTGGCAGCTCCAACCACGAGCATGTTAAGTTTTACACTGTAGAGATTTGCAATTTTATAGTGTTCTGTGCTGGATAAAAATCTTATGGCTGCCAACCCCACAGTAATGAAGGGGAAATGCTAACACATAGAAAGATTTTATCGAAATGTTTATAACAGAAATCATCAACCATCTACCATCTCAAGCTGGGAAGTAGAGAAATCTATGTATAAATCAGTGCTTGATTCAGAAGAAACATCAAAACTTTATGCAGCACAATCTGTACAACTCATGAGGAAGAAAATATGTCAGGCAGCATTAGCAACATGTAATTCCAAGATCTGTAGCAAGCTGACGCATCACATGATAGCATTTCCCCCAATCCACAGCTCACCGTGAGCACTGGCAGACAAGCATCATGGGACTTGCCACAGGTATAATAAATGGAAACACATACAGATCAGTAATTTGCCTGCCCTCCATTAAATATCAGCCAGATAGGTTTAGGGTGATCTCTGTTTGTGAAAGTCAGGTATGGTCAAGTTCCTGTTGCACAGGACTGCAGCAGCATCTCCTAAACCTTTAATCTGCAGGACCCACCCATCAGCAGCCCCACTGCTATTGCTGTGAGTGAGTCTGCCTGGCTGGCTTTGGCTTCAGAAGCAGCAGAAAGGGAAGACAGTCCCTAAATGACAGAAGACATGTATAAACTTTGGCAGCCAAATTATCAGATGAGATTAAAATTCTATTTTGTCCAGGCGGAGCAATGTCCTATTCCAACAGGACCCTGTGGGGTGTCACCCCACATCCATCAATCTGAGTTTGTGACTTTGTGAGTTTGATCACCCATGAAAACATTTTGTCAAGCTCTTCCAAGAGGCCTTCAAGCTCGTGTGCCATCAATATCTTTGGTATCCTAGATGCTCTGAGTAGCAAAGCCTGAAATCCAGCTCCTATTTACAGCACAGCATGATACCCAAATTACTAACGATGGCAGTTTTTGTTTTATGCCTCCTCCATCATTACCTTGACAGCTGGTCTTCCATGTTCAAAAACACGTTAGAGACCAATGCTGAGCAATTTGGCAACAAAACTGGCAACTCATTTCTGTGAATTCTGTGACTTGCCTTGTTTATATTCTGAGGCTCTCAGACACCAGTCAGGCATCCCACCCAGCTCTGGAAGGGCTGTCCGCTCATGTCAATGCTACAGAACAATTACTGGTCACACCACACCTGCAGAATGATGCAGTCTGTAGACTGTGCTGTTTCTCCTGCACTACTGATTCTGCTGTGCACATGCCTGTAGGAACATATGTACACTATCTCAATATACCAAAATTCCTTAATTTTCATCTTTCACACATGTTGTACAAGCAAAAGGATATTCCAGGGCCTCTGTGGATTTAGTTGCCTGGGTCATGCAGTCCTGAGCCACCCCTTTTTTCTGGCTGTGATGGATGCACAGAGGTGAGCAGTGTGCTGGGGCACCTGCAGCCTCAGACATGTGAGTGCCATCAGGCCTGCTCTTGGGGTAGAAGGCTCTGCTTTGCATGGTGGTTAGGAGGATGGGAAGAGTCCCGAGTCCCAAAGCCAGCATTTATGCATACTCAAGGTACCCACTGCAGGAAGGCATGGCAGTTGGAAAAGAGACATTTTCATGGCTGAATTCATATATTGCTCTTAGGCTGGCAAGGCTTTTCTATCTGAACTCCTCTCTGGAGATTCATAAACCAGTGGCAATGCCTGAGTGAAGTGAATAAGCAAACTCCCATTCAATTCAATCAGTCTTGGATTTTTATTCTTAAACATTTATCAAAGAAACTTCTTGAACCACATATAGCTCAAGTGTCAGTCATGATGGAGACAGAGATGTAAAGCAAAACTGATCCATGTCTCTTATGGTTGCTTCAAGGTTTCTAAAAGTTTTCTTTTGTGCTCCATGGTAGTTTTTTTTTTTTATGAACGAAAAGTATTAAAACCAAGAATCCTTGATTTTATAATGTGGTTTGTTTTCCAA
Source organism: Machaerirhynchus nigripectus (assembly GCA_013397975.1). Taxonomy (NCBI): domain Eukaryota; kingdom Metazoa; phylum Chordata; class Aves; order Passeriformes; family Dicruridae; genus Machaerirhynchus; species Machaerirhynchus nigripectus. The sequence continues at coordinate 6,770 of VZRQ01000456.1, forward strand.
AATCCTTCTCACACCAGGTTCCTGCAGACAGTTAGCTGCAAAACAAGGAAAGATGCTCTTCACTCTAGATAACAGCAAGGAGCTTTTCCCAGGGAAGTAATCTGTTACACTCTGAAAGACTCCAGACATACAAAGGCAGCACCAGAGTAAGACAAATGCACAAAATCCACACCAGGTTATCCTCAGATAAATTGTCAGTAGTTACCACTCAGATACAGGCCTCAGCTGAGACACAACTGGTAATGATATCACTGACCTTAAATGTGCTGTTGTGCACAAAACTGTTACTTTCAGATGAGTCTTTTGGAACAACTTTAGCAACTTTCCTCATGAGAATAGGGAAGAATTTTTAATTAGTCAAAAGCTAGTATCTGAGTTGTCAGAAAATCTTTCAGGTGTTGATATAGGGAAAAATGGAGAAAAAATCCCATAACACTGACATCAAACTTAGTGCAGAAAATTCACCACGTTTTTGAGTATTTGTTTCGTAGGAATACGGGAAATAACTCAATATTTCTGAGTAGATCTAGACTAGTTCTTTTAACTTGTAAAATTTAAAATGTTAAATAAATGAGTTAGTAACATTCCTCATTTCATTCTACCTATTCATTTTTTCTGGAGAAAAAAAAATATTCAAATGGAGCAGTTAAGCAAAGTATGTTTACTTTCTGATTTCCCACTTGTCCAAAGGAGAGCGATAACTTTGGGATATCTCCCAGCAGCAAATTAATAAACAGGCAGTGTGCTTCGTTCAGAAATTCCTGTATACAACAAAGTGGTATTTTTTGGTAACAGAACTTTTACAAAATTGTTTCTCACAGTTTTAGCCTGAAAGGAAAAATACCACAGCATAGTAAAAAGCTAGTATCAGAAATCAAATTTTGTCACAATGGTAGATTGTGACAGAAAGTGCTTGAAACCTGTTATTTCACAGCACATCAGAGATCTACTGAAAAGAGAGATGAACTTTATCTCTCAGAAAAAAAACTACTTAGACATGACTGCTCCATCATTTAAAGTTTTTCTTGCTTGTGCTGCTGAAATGCTTAACAGACTTAAAAATTCCAGAACTATGCAATTTCTTCCGTAAATGGCACATTTTACTTCTGGATAGAAAAATACCCTTTTGAATTCACATTTTAAAAAATGACTCAAAATACAGAGTGAAACACATGGGCAAGAATAAACCTGACAGGTTCAATCAGCAGCCACATCACTTTTTGAAAGTAATGCATGTCCACACTATTATATAAACTATCTTTCTTTGATGCTTAAAAAAATAATCCATATTACTGAAACCTATTCTTTAAAAGCATGTTGAAAAATATGGAAAGATTAATGGAATGTAATAATTTTTTTATAACACAGATATTTCTCTTCCTGATCATTTGCATTTTCATTTAAAATATTGTATTGCCTCCCATTAAGACCTATGCAAAGAGGTGATCCAATTTCCATGTTAGAAAACATTTATTACTGAATAGAATTCACAGCTCAGTGTGGAAATTTTTGTATTGTATAGAAATTTAGTTGTCCGGTTCAGAACAAATTTAAGGTTTATTAGAAGGAGTGATATATTGTTTGGGTAGCCTAAGAACATGATTTTCAGAAAATGTTTCTGTAGTTACACAGATTAGTACACCACATAGCTTTTATATGCCATCAAGTTACAACATTACCATAAACATGCAATGATTGAAAAACAAAAGTCATATTCTAAAAAGTCAAAATCTAAAAAGATATCTCTAGGGAAAGAGAAAAGTTTAAGAACTTTCCAAAGGGAGGGTTAGAGAGACCTGATTTTAAAAATTCAAGGTCTTTGAAATTATTTTCTTCACAGAGCAAAGTATTAGCAGGCATTAAAAAGTAAACTAAAGAAAATTGGTGAGTTTTTGACTCTTAACGTCACCGAGCAGAAGAGAAGCAGGCATGTGTAACTGCAGTACAACAAAAATGTCCACCCCATATGAGGTCTTTGGAGAGCCAAATCAACAATTTTTCTGTTTCCTTGTTTGAAAAGACTGGGAAACTAGAGGTGGTTAAACTGCCTGCTAATAGCATAGGTTAGAAAAATAAGTTTGCCAGAAGTAAAATTGATCAGTCCCTAGAATGCATCTCCTTCAGGTGAGGTGCTTAATTCACTTTCCCCAAGCTGGCCCTCCAGCAGAATCTTGCTCTTGTGGCTCATTGCCTGCAACCTGCAGGCACCAGTACCCAGCCGAACACCCAAGGGGTAGGCTGTGGGACTGCTCTCCTCACCTGCTTAGTAACTCATCTGAGAACCCTAATGCTTAGCTTAGATTGGCAGCCAGGAGAAAGGAAGGTGCTTAGTAATGTTCTGCAATCTCCAGTTCTATATGAAATTATTTTAACCTTTTTCCGTAACACTGTGCTCATACTTGGTGCCAGACCAGGGATCAGACTAGAGAGGGTGTCATACCCAAAGCTCTCCCAAAGTATGTAGTTCACTGGTACATTCACTCAGTCAGGAGCTCCAGAAGCAGCCCAGAGCCCCAGCTATGGTAAACACCAGACCCAAGGAAAAAGTTTGAAATGCACATTTGGGGTCTGATAAGTCGTAGCTCCCCACTGACACCTCAGATGTTAAAGTGACAGTGCTGCTGTGCCAGACAGCATGTGTACTAACAAAAACCATTGCACTGCCCCAGGTTTTATTTTACTTGCATGTCCATCAGGAGTGGGTCTGCCAGAAAATATGGCCACATGTTGCAGGATTAGATCTCATATAACACACCCTCTGCTAGCACTTCCACTGCTCCTTCGAGTTTTACAGATGCTTTTGAAATTACTTGGTTACTTGAGTGCATTCATCAGTTCTAAGAAAAACAACATCTATTTTATGTGCAGCCTGCTTAAGCAATTTTTCCAGTTCAACCTCTCTCCCCAAGACAAAGGCCACCTTCCTGGCTGCCTGCCCACCTGCCTGGGCGGGCAGGGTTTCCCGCCCTGCTGTGTGAACTGGTGGCAGTGCTGGCACCCTGTGCAGCTTCTGGGCCAAGATGAATGAGGTTGATAGTCTACAGTAAACATCCCTTTTCCTATTATTATCACAGGCTGTATCACTGAGCACTCAGCTGCAGATTTCAAAATAACCTGAAGTAAATATTTTCTGTCACTATTATGTGCGCAAAAGAGAGCAAAATTGTAAGCAGTATGAAGTGTGCTGCTTAACCTACCAAACCCAACAGGCCACAATACTGGCACCTGCCTTATGCAGTGCACCACGGTAGTTATGAAATTTCTGAGACTTCCACACAAAATAGCATAAAAATAAGGGGAAGAAAGAACTTCAGGTGTGTGAGAATCTCCTTTGCCTTCTTGCTAGTGGTGTTTGTTTCAGAAGAAATATATCTCAGCCAGGTCTATACACTGTATTCTTTATACTTCAGTAAGTATTCAAAGTGTTAGCATTTTAGCAAGAGCTGATACTTTCAAGGGCTTTTATCAGCCATTCTCTTGGCATCACTCCCGTTTCATTGTTAGTGGGACTTTATTTCTGTACAGGACTTCTGCCAGAATTCGTGGGGTTTATATTCGTCTCTCCCAAGGACTAGATTTTGACTGTCAGAATATTTTAAATAGCAATTTAAATTTTACACCAACTTTATGCCTTTTTTGTTTTTCTGCTGATGTCTACATCTGTCCCAAAGCCAGCACTCATTCCCAAGGCAGAGGAATGTTGCAGTCTTTGTAATCGACAGCCGCGCAAAGGTGATAAAACTCTCCTGGCACACAATGATTTCCTCCAGCTTCCACAAAGATCAGTGTGAAGCAAACTGATGCCTGTTCAGTCCCTTGCAGACACTCTTGAAAGACAATGTGAGCATCAGGGTCTTTAGAGATGTAGCACTCAAGGACTCAAGAAGTGATAGCTGGGCAGTGCTAAACCATGTGTCTCAGTTCTCAGTGTCAGAGGTACCTGCTTATTACCTGAAAGGCACAGACTTTCTGGATTACCTGCGTTTAAACACCCTGTTTGATACAGCCTCAAGAGAAATTTTAATTCCTGCCAAGAGAAGACAAAATATCCTTGACAAGGAACCCACCAAATTATTGCCCCAGGCTACTATATGTCTTTTAAGCAAGACTTCTTTTGAAATCCCCTTTGAGAGCAACCAACGTTAACAAATTATATGGATACATGTACAAACATTCCCTCAGAAAACACATTGTAGAGGTCAAGAGCCCACTCTCCTTTTAAGCAAAACATGGCAAAAAATTTGGACTTCAGCCAAAACAACCTGATTTCTCACATTTGCTATCACTTACAGTCTAAATTGTGGACACTTCTGAGAGTAAATAATATAGCATTCTGGAACTCTATGAAACAAGAAATGGCTTTTTTTAGGGTTTTTTACCAATTGCTTTTTCACTTAGGTACAAGCCTAGCACATCTGGCTAAAGTATATCATCATCCTCCAGATATTTAAAATTGCTTGAAAGAGCCTTCCCCAAAAATCAGTACTGTGCTTTCAAACACATTGTCATAATTTTGCTTGTTGCCATAGGCAAAAAAATATTTTTCCAATTCACCTCTTTCTAAGAGTGAATTTACCTCATAAGTTCACTAGCACGTTAAGAAAATATTTATTGATAAGTCATGAAAAAATTTTAAAGAATATAGATGATATAGACAGCTGCCTAAATAGAAGACAGTATTATGAGCTTATGAAGTTAAAGAAGTCTCTGTTCCATCATCTCACTGAAATCATGCCTTTTCTGCATTGAAACACATATTTGACTGTCAGCAGGGAGACAGTACCAGACAGCATGGTTAAATAAGAGATATGCATAAAATATAAGTACAAACACCGTCTTCACCTTTATCCTCCATTCAGCATAATGCAGGTAGTTAATGTTATACCACAGCAGCTAAAAATAGGGAAACTGAGTTTTGGGGTTTTGTTTCCCAGAAAAGTGCTGCACATTAACAGAAGAAGCTATATGAACCAGAAATCTATGTAAAATAGCCCAAATACTCATTTTGCAATAAAGTCTACCTGGAGCAAGACGAGTATATATTATCCAGAAACACAGAGAAAAAAATCAATGGGTTTAGCTATAGTTTGCTGATTTAACTACATTTTAAACTCCTAGGAGAATAAATACATAGTGGTTTCAAGCAAGCAGCAACCACCGTTGCAAGGATAGGAGCTGAGAATTAAACTACTGTAGAAGTGAAGCATTAACAACTTTATAGTGTTATTTTAATATATTTTAGGTACTTTTGGCTTCCTAGCTATTTTCACTCAAGAGAATTAAGGATTGTAAAAGATAACTGCTGTTTTGTTTCATTATCACATATTTAAAGGTAGTGCTAGTGTTGTTGAGAATGTCACAAAAGTAATTTCAATCACAGGAAGTGTTGGTGTTGATAATAGAGCGGATGAGATTCACGCCAAAATAAAGGCACAAAGCTATTCTAACTGTTCAAGTGTGTACCCAAGAAACCAAGAGCTTAAACTCAAGGGATAAATCATTTGCAAAAACCTGAACCAGAATTCTTACTGAGCCATGAGAGTCCTTGCCGGTTTGGCTGGTTTTATTCATCAGAGGAAGCAGTGACTTTGGCCCTGAAGTCAAACAAGAAGTCCAGCAAAACAATCCAAGAAGTCCAGGCTTCTGCTCTGACCTCAGCTGCTGGAAGCCAGCCTCCCCGTTATTGCTGAGATTCCTGTAAACTGGGAATCTTATTTCCAGATCCTTCAGTTTACAGGAACCGAACATGTTTGCACTTAAGCTCATCAGTGTTAGATGGCTGGATGCACACAGGCTGTTTTTTTCAGAAGGAGGAAGCCTTCTTTCAAGTCCTCCATGGGCACATTATGGAAATGGTAGATATACTTTAGGTTATATCATTCTTGCCATCTCTGTGCAATTGCTTCAAGGCATAAAAATTCCTTCCTCTTCAGGTTCTCACAACACTCTTGCTTGGATAAACCTCAGTTTCTCTGAGAAAAAAAGCTGTTCACAGAAACATTTTCCTTTGACCTGGGACTCCACCTTTTCCCTGAGGCCAACTGGCAAGGCCATGTCCTCCTCAGCTGTTCAAGCAACGCCCAGTAATCATAACTACAAAACAACTGGTTATTTGGGCTGATGGAGGTCTCTAGTGGGAAATCAGCAGAAACACAACTTCATCTCCAAAATTCAAGACAAGACCAGTTCAACAGAAAAAAAAAAACAACACATCCCCCTCACCCACAAGGGCAGACAGCAGAAACTTTTTGCTGAACTATTTTCTCTGCAGATAAAAAAGTACTTGGAGAATCATCTTCCTGGACAGGGTGAAGCCTTTGTGGACATCAGAGCAGAGGTGTGATTGGGAAGAAGAAACTCCCATTGTCATCTTGCTTTTGGCAAGAAATGGTCAAAGAAATATTTCTTTGAAAAAAAGCCAAGAATTTCTGGATTTCTTCAAATGCTGTAACTTGTGACCAGTAGCTCTATACTGCCAACTTCAGCTGATATAAAATAATTTCCCTCATTGGAAAAGGTAATATTATATTAAAAAAAAAGGTGAATTACACTATGTGCATGAGAAATATTATGCAACTATATAAATTACCATGAGCTTGCTAGTAATTTTCTTAATGGCCAAATTGCTTAGCAGAAACACATAAACATAAGCATAATCATAGTTGACAAGCTCCCCAACAGAGTGCGGCTAAGCATAGCAGTCCTGCTTGGGAATTGCTCTGTCAGCAGGTGCAGGTGGATGTTCTACCTTCAGGTCCAGGTGGACATCAGAGTAACAGTCAGCTACTACATGCTGAACAGGGCTGCAGGAGGAAAAGAGACCCCAAACCACACAGGTCTCTGGCATACACTTTCTTTTTGGCAAGTCGTGTTATTTACCAAAACTTGCTGATTGATAAGAAAGAATTACACTGTAATTTACAACTATAAACCACACAGGTTTATATCACTGCTCACTGAAGATAATTCTATTAGCACAGCATGCTTCATCCCAACATGGGCAGAAATTTAGATCATACAAAGAGTTGTGTTCAGAGTATCCAGTAGGTCTAGAGGACCCTTCAACAAAAATCAGTGCAACCCACCACCCTTGGGAATGCGCAGAAAAATGCGACACTTTCTGCAGGGACCACAGCATGTTTCATCTCCTATCTGATCCAGCATCACATTCCAAACATCTTGACACTGAAAATCAGATCACCTTTTAGTCAACCAAATATTCACTCTGGGCCAGTATTACTGTTTTAGAACAGTATTATTGTTTTAGCACTGAAATCCACATTAATCTGTTTTATAATAAAAAAGAGTATACACGCACATGGTTGCACCAATACAATGAAAGTATTTCATTAAAATAGTCTGAGGAAGCTAAGAAATACTTCCCTGTTACTCGTATAGTCAATTAAGCACAGAAGAATGGAGGTTGGGCAGTTGGATACTCCTATTCTGGACATTCCCTATTGCATGGTAGTTTTGTGCAAGTCAAAGTAATCCAGTATTGGGCATTTCATTCATGCTATATCACAGGAATTAGTGGGATTGCATAGTGCAACAATGGTAGACAAGAGAAAGTTCATGACTCTGCTATAAACAATTTTTCTTAAAATGCTCTCGTTGTGCCAAGTTCCTTTCAGTCACAGAGGATTTTGCTAACAGAAATTGGTCATAGATGAAGGTATTAGTTTCCTTGCTCCCTATGATCCCAAATTCCACATGGGCATAAAATCTTATATAGAATCAAGCAAATAATTCACAATAAGCAGTTTCTCTCCCTAAACATTTTCCAATAGTATGTACTTTCCTCCTTGTTATTCAAACAGAGAGCTAAAATATTTCTAATAGTATTATGGCATCTTTCAATCAGTAACTGAAACTTGAGAGTTGTATGCTGTTATTACACAGCCACTGGTCTCTTAAATTATGTTTTTATGTTTTGTTCCCCAGTCAGAGAGGTAAGCAAAGAAATTCACAGGGTAGGAGTTGTGTTTATTTGTTTAATAAATACAGAAAGCACAATAATAAAATAAACCATTCCCCTCTCTACCCAGCCCTCCCTGCACAGCCCAGCTCTCCAGTGTCCCCCAGCCCTTCCCAGCTGGCTCTCACACCCAAATGTGCTCAGGGTGCATTGCCTCCCATTGCCCCAGTTACCTGCACCCCAGGGAGGAGGAGGCTCAGCTGCATCTGCCCTGGCAGGAACTGCCTACAACCAGTCATGAGTTAGACTTTGGCCCTCCTGGACTTGGAAGGAGATTACTTCCTACTGCTTCAATGAAGACTTATGCAATACACTCAGGGGTCCTGACATTCTTGGAAATTAATGTGCAGGATGTGTAAGCACAGCTCAGAAAAATGTATTATAATTCTGTCTAGACTTTGTAGCAATGCTTTTCCAATATTCCCATTACTTCTAATAAAAGATCACTGTAAAAACATTGACTCCATTAAAAAAAATTAGCATCTTTAGCTACCTATGTATTTACAGTAGAACTCATAAATTAATATTTTACTCCAGGATTCCCTTCAGGACAGAAATTCGGCTTTAATTTCCTTGAGACTTAAGGAGCTTCAGTTGTATAGATGTTCTGTGGGTCCTCTATGCAGAGATAAAGCGTTATTTTATCTGTCCTCATATCACCCTACAGACTTTGTTTAAAACACAATGAAGTGTTACTGCACCAACAAAATCAATGCTTTGCAAAATGCAATACCTACAGCTATTACAAGAGTTGCTAAAATCTGGTCTACACTGTTTGGTTTTATTATGGGTACAGATTGGTGCAATGCCCCACTTTCTCTCTGTTGAACAGAAACACCTCTTTTTTAGCAACAGAAAGCTGACAATACCCTTCAAAAGGGAAAAAATAAACAGCAAAAATATTGTTTGCTATTTCCAAGTACCTGGATTAAGAAGCAATTACTTTTCCATATATTAAGGGGACCAGAGTCAAGACTTGCCTTTAGATACCCACTAAAAAAATGACATCAAAAATTATTTATCATTGCTTTTCTCGAAGGATTTTTTTTCCTTCCTAGACTGAAATAGCTAGTGACCACTTACAGAGAAGGAAAAACCATATCTTTGGTAATCTCTGGTTTTCAAAGATAAAATATGAGAAAACAGGAAAATTCAGTGTTCATCTGAGGTTTAAAAAATTACAAGTGCTGAAATGTGATTGCTCTCAGTCACAGGACATATTTGAAGCAACCCATTGACCCTAACTCGACCACAGACCCGCACTGATTTTCCTTTCTCAGTGCTGGAATTTTGGCAGACAACTAGTCTTTAAGAAAAGCCAATTAAGAAGATTTTTAGGGCCATCACTCATGCTGCCAGATCCTGGTGCACCAGTGGGAGACATGACTGCCTCCTGAGGCTCACAATCACCCTGCCCAGTGTTCTTCCCTCCAGTTTTCTGCAGGTGGAGGGGTTTATTTGTGACTGGATGGGCCTGGCAGTAATGTCTTCTGCTCCTAATGTCCGACTCAGTTTTCCTGGACACTGTGGGAGGCAAGGGAAGAGCAGACCACTGTGCTGTGCAGCAACCTTGGGCGGAAGAGCAGCAGTGAGCCACCGGCAGCAGTGACCCTTCCATGGGCAGGGCACCCCAAAGACCACCTGCGGTCCCAAAGACCATGTGGGCACTCTGCCTCAGATGTCTCACTGCCTGGTGCTCAGGTACTTTCAGTGCATGAAATCCACTTCACTTTGTCGTTAGGCAGATTTTGCCCCAGCTGCTAAATCCCTGATTCTGAAGACATGAGCACTGCTTTGCATACTTGTGAAGATGAAGGAAGGGTTCCAGGGAAATCTATCCTGTTGCAAGAGCTTTAGGAGCAATCAACTAGGCAGACCCAGGTGCATGGCAGAGTATCTTCAGAAGAGCCGAGTATCTGCCCCAGACTGATTTTAGCTGATAGATATCAGGTGAAAATGTGGGTGCAGGAGTTAAGAAACAAAGGTATGTGTTTTGCAGCATATGTTGCAATTTTGAGCTTCATGCAGCAGGAAGAGGGAGAAACATCTGATAATAGCGGATGCCCTGAGGACAAAGACTCTATACATTAATATTATGGGAACTGTTGGAGACAGCATTCAGCATGTGCTAAAAACTGGCCAACTGGCAGACTGTTTCCTTTCACTAATCTGACTTAGAGAGGTGCTCTGTCAAAAAAAAGAGTTAAACAGAATACAAAAAAACAACTGGGGGAGGCGTATTTCAGTGCCAGGGGCTGGACAGTGGTGAGCAAGGTGGGGACATGGGTGCAGGGACCAGGGGTCAGCATGGCAAGGGCCTGTCTGCTCCCAAGTGATGGTTCACACAGTGCAAACTGGTTAGTGCACTCTGCAGAGGAACACAGCTCCAGGCCAAACTGGCTTGGGAAACAGGTCAGTGCATTTCCACTTAAGTCAGATGACTTTCATTCCCGGCAGCAGTGCCAGCGTTTTGTGACCCCTGTCACTGAGGTTACTGTAGGACTGCACTTCCCAGCACCACAGCTCACAAACTCTGTCTGCCTGCACTAACTGGGTCTCCAACTTCCGTGAAGCTAACAGGTGATGGTACACATGCACATCTGATTAAACAGTCCAAGATATTCAAAAACTTGGGATTTGCTATGCTTGATGTCCTATGGAAATCATTATTATAAAAGACAATGCATTAAAGGTCTTCTCCTGTCTTCTCACCCTTTTTCTGTTCTTTAAAATCTTACCTGGAGATAAGTGCAAAAGGTTTCTTTGTACAACATCTCTGTATGTTTTAATGAGTGAAGACTCACTTTGTGCACAGTCAGGTTCTTCTGCCAGGTTCCCAGGGAAGCAAGTATGGTGGTGTCATCAGCACTGTGAAACTGGAGGCGAAGATGTCAGGCAGAACCTGTCAGGACATCTTCTGAGGTTTTACTGGGAAGCCTTCAGGGTGAAGAAAATTGGAAGTGACCTTTATACAGAATTACTTCAAACACAAGTAGGCTTAGATGGAGAAAAAAGGTTCAGGGAAAGGTTTCTGTTAGGTTTTACTCATATTTCAAGCCAAGTAAAGCAACTTCATTTCCCTAAGAAAGCACTGCCATATGGAGCAGGATAAAAATGTAATTTAGTCAGCAAGAATTATTGGATGCTATAGCAGAAAACATTAGTAGGAGTTTGCAATATTACATAGGGTTTTGACTTGCTGTGAACATGACTGGTTCCTGTTATATTCTACTGTTACAAATTAATAGCTCACTCTAAGAATATAAAGGAAGGGTGGGCCTAAAGAGCAGGAAAGACTCAATGAGCACTAACGAGCTTCAGGACTGTCTCACCAGGAAAGCTGTAGAAACGTCTTCCCTTGAACTTTTAAATAGTTTCTGCCAGTATCCCAGAGGAAATCTCCTTATCCGTGCCTTGCAATGATTTAAAGAATGTTTATTTTTCTGAGGAAAAAAATCCATTGGCATAAAAGAAAAGCTGTCTATGTTGCTAATAAAAATTAGGGTTAAATTTGAATTTTATTGACTTTATTTGACTTTATTTTATTAATTTAATGTCTTATGTGAAAAGAAATGAAAAAGGCATATTCTAATATCACATTCATTTTTTCTTTCTTTCCCTTCTTTATATACAAGCAGCAAATACAATGAAAGCAATAAAATAAGTGCAATAAATTAAAATCTGAAGCCCAAGTGTGGTGTTTTATTTATATTTTTGAAAAGCAGTCTATGGGTCACTTTTTGATGCTTTTTGTACCACAGGTATAGAAACAGTAAAAAAAAGATGGCATTCATTTGAGGATTGCTCTGTCCTCTTCATAGTAAATTAAGTGCCACTGCAGAATTCCTTAGACTGATGACTTTCAAGGGAAAAAGTCAGGCAGATCCTACAGTTCAGTGCAGAGCCAGTGCAAATCACAGCACCTTGCCCACAAGGTTTTTGCAAGAGCACTGCTCAATTCTCACTACCCAGCGCCTCCCCAGGAAAGGAGCGCCGCCATCTGCTCAGTGTAGCTGGCTCTGGGGCACCCTGCGTGTGTCCTGCTCCCCCTGGTGCAGCCAAGGGCACTGCTCCTCTGCCTGCTGCCCCTCGAGCTGCCTGCGCTCCCGAACACCGACACTGGTGGCCACACAGTTGAAGATGCCCTCTGCCATACTGTCCTGAGCTGGTTCTCCTCCTAAATGGCAGGGGCAGTGTAGGCCCCACTCCTGCTGCGAGGAGAAAAGGGTGAGCAACTGGAAACGGGAAAGAAGAGGGCATGCTCCCTCTGGACAGCAGCAAGGGCAGGGAAGCAGGAAAGGGATGCATTCCATAGGGCCAAGGGAGATGAGGCACAGGTGCCATTTGGGGAGAAGAAAGTTTCCCACCACAGCACAGGACTGCTCACCACAAAGTGAGGGGGTGAACCTTAATTCTGGCTAGTAAATTATTCCAGTGTCAGTGGATTAAGTACAAAAGTCCAAAATTTATTACTTTGTGCAATTCCTTACATATCCCATCTTGTGTCTGAGTTCAAAGAGCCCCCGATGACTCTTGTGCCTCGAGCTGCAATCAGATACCCATGTCTCTGTTTTTTCAGGTTCAAGAGGATTTTTGCTCTACCGATCAGATTTTTTGACATAATCACGTTCCTTCATGGGGTCCAGACACAATGGCATGAAAAGATGTCTCATCTGCCAGTCTGAAGAAAACATCACACAGCAACTGGAGATGAACAAATCCCAACACCCAACACCCAACAAAAATCAACAGGAGGCTGAATGGCAGGTTCGCAGTAAGTACCTTTTTAATGCACTCTTCCCTCCTTCTCCTTGTAAGTTGTTTGTTTGTTTTTAAATACAAGGATGTTAAATATTTGAATCATGAACCTACCTGTTGGCAGTTGCAGTTGGCCCAGTGTAGTTTTTCTGTCGCGTTTGTTCTGACCGTGGCATAAAGCAAGCTCTACAACGCTGCAAAAAGGCAGCTGAGAGCTGAACAGATCTCAGCACCACCTAAGCTACAGCTCCACAGTACCCATGATCATGGGGGGTGGTTTAAATTTGATGAGAGATCACAGTAGTGATGTTTGTTGGTTGTGAAATACTTAAAATCATTCTACATTAGTTCAATAGCTTTTTTGTCTTTTCCTTTCTACACTAGTTCATATAACAAAACTGCGTATGTGTTGAATTAATAGTATTCATTTCCTTTCAGTTTGGAAAAACAGGATCCTTTTGACCAGAATTAAGAGGATTATGTGTTTGGGGTTGTCCAAGGATGTGAATCCAAACCTAGACACATTTAAACAAAAGTGTTTAGTGCTACTGTGCACTCACATGCTACTGTGCTTCTGTGTGGTCATTTCCCTCCTTTCTTCCATCCATTACTTACCAAAAGTTCTAATCACAAAATAATGTTCAAATAACCAATAAAATTACCAATTTTTTTTAATGTGGAAAAAGTCAGGTTTAGTAAGCTCTTAAGCAATTTGACTTATTAATAGTTCCTCAAGAGACTGGAGATTTCTTTCTTAGTTCAAACACTGAAATAAACTCTCATATTTTCTTGAGTTTATAGTTTTCCAACCTGGCAATCTCATCCACACAAACTAAAAGAAAATCCACTCATAAAATTCCTTATGCAATATTACCAGGTCAATAAATGCCCCAAAAATCCTATTATCATAGGAAACACTGCAGAGTCGCCTTTTTACCTTGCCTTTAATTTGGGCAAGATAGGTAAAATGGTCAAACAGCTAGAAGTTACCTTCCAGGTATTTGGAAATGAAAGGTGATGCATCTGAGAACTTTCTTGCAATCAAAGACAAACACCCACTCAGTGGATTAAAGGCAGGTGAGATGGAGGTAGAAAGATATCTGCAACAGGTATTGCTAAGCTGTTCTCTGATGACAGGTTTAAAATGCAAAATACAGACAGGTGACTAATTCTAGAACCCAAGTGACAGAGTAGAGTTTTAGAAATGAGTAGAAGAATGTGCTCTACACCAAAAAAAATTAATGTCATGATATCACAAAGTAATCCATATCAAGGTTTATGTGCGTAAATAAAGTACATGTCTGTATGGTGTCTCTGCCACTCGGGCTTAAGATGAAGGTCATGGAAGTTCTACCATGAAATAAATTGTTGCTATATTTTATTTTGGTGCTGTAGGAGGGGGAAGGTGAGGGTTCAAGAAGATCGATATCAAACTGATGCGAATGCAAGACTTGCATTTTGTTCTCCTGCCTCCAAGGAGACCAAAATTGAGGGGGTCTCAGAGGAGAGTGGTTCCATTTACACCCAGCAAGGTGAAAGGCAGTTAAACGGAAAGGGAAGAAGACCTAACCGATACACAGAGTATATTTGCATATTTATGTTTTTAATATTAGATTAAGGAGGTATTTCTGATTAGGAAAAGAAGAATTCTTCTTGCAAAAAAACCATTTTCATATATACAGGCCAACTTCTACCAAACCACGAACAAATATGTCACCTCTACCAGGTGACTAAAAGTTGTCCTCAGACCAGATTTGACTTTATGCACTCACTGTCTGGCAGGTACCTACAAGCAACTAATTTTCTTAGCTTATTCCTTGAAGTTTCTTCCAGGCATGTGCAGATACTGAAATGTATCCCTATACTTTTACCATTATTGCAAGCATAACTGGTGGGAAAAAAAAGACTTGGTATGATCAGAGCACTGGTCAAAGGCAACAGGCACAAAACAAATCACGCTTATCTCTGTTCAAGTTACCTGTTTCGTTGTGTCTGTGCTGTACAGCCTCCATGCTGACTCATGCCATTACCTCATGGGAAGCTCCTCTAAAAAGTGATGAGCAGTACTTCTGTGATGTACATACATGGTGTCATTAGCTGTATCTGACTTTGTCACTGCTGCTGTCCTAATGAGATAGATGGAAGTAAATTTTCTGAGATAAACTGAAATAGCCACCAGTATGGAGAATGTATCAAGGAAACTTTGAGGGGAAAGAATAAAAAAGCAACTGTGGCATTATTTTTCATGGTGTATGATTATGAGGAAGAAGAGGAAATGGAAAATTATTTTACCTTGTCTCTCTTTGTAACTCCTCTGTTGACATGCTGTGTGTTTATTTTCAGTTTCTGAATATCACCATTTCTCAGGTTTCCATTATTTGAGGACAGCTAAACAAACTGTGTATAGAAATCCCTTGTGAACTTCCTGGGGTTAGAGTTTTTCTTTGCATGGCTTTCATCTAAATTCCTGTTCTTTCTCTTTCCACTGCAGAGCAATCCTTCCTCTGCTGGAACAAACCTTGTGAGATTCCTCTAGCTTTACTTCCAGCACAGGTCAGCAGGAACCATCTTTCCCCCCCTGAAAAAGGTAAGTTCATTTTCAGCCTTCCCTGCAATACTGACACAGCAAGAGGAAACTCTGAGCCTGCAGCTTTGCAGCACTGTGAACACTGGGTTTCAGTACTCGGTTTTCCTTTCCACAGAAGTATGCTACTTGCATATGAGATCAGTTAGCTGTTCCTGACAGAGCATGTTAGAGTAAACAGGCTCTGATTTCATCATGCAAGCTTCCCAGCATTTTTTCAGCTGGGAAACAACTGTGAGAACAATGGAGGATACGTAGCTGACAATAGGTGCAATGTCATTTACATTTCTGACAAGCTCTCAGCATTGCTTTATTTCAGCTGAGTTCCTGCCTCCATTATGTGACTGCAATGTGCCTGCTGAGAGATGAAATTCTGGCTCCTTGACAATAGTCAAAGAGGGATACACCCAGTATTGGTTGAACACAAGGTGACTTTCCCAGCTTATAGAGGCCTGGGAAAAGACATGAATAATGCTGGTGTAAACCACAATATCCAGAAAGTATTGAGCTTTCCTCACCCACATGCAACAAAAATAAATAATGGCCAGGTGGCTACTGCTGGTGCACATAATAACACATAAGCTTGCAGACCAAGTCTTTGAATGTTGCTGGAAAGGCTTCCTTGGGGTGCTTGGGATTTTTCTGTATATGAGCAATCCCTTTGCCCTTCTCACACAATAGTTTACAGAATACACTCTGCTTTACTGCTGTCCAGATTCCTGTAGCCCTCTGCTGGGAACCCATGCTTTTGCGAGACAAGACAATGCCATATCTGTTTTCTAGGGAGTTAGAGCAGGTTCAGAGAACATACAGAGCAAGTGGTGCTGGGCAGTAACTGAGAGCCCTCTGTTGAAGACCTATTCACCAAACAGCTCCGTCAGGAAGATGGGATTGCTCGTCTCCCCTTTCACAGCCCCACTATGCACACTCCTAACTAATTTTAATGGAGGATCACGAGTAATCAAGCACAGGAAAAACTAAGCAGATGTCACAACTCCAGTACCTCAGCACGACTGCTCTCTCACTTCTCTTTGTGAATTTACATTCTCTTTTCAAGGCCTACATGGCTATTTTTACAGGCTGAACATATTCCTTACCACTTACACGAGAGTATATTACATTGTCAAACTCAGCTTACAGCAGCCCATCCTCCCCATCTCAGGTTATGTGTCAAGACTGATGTCTCTGTACAGCAAACCCATATTAGGGCTAGTTATTATACTGGGCATAAACTGTCTCTTGACCGGGGCTCCCAGGGAGACCTCTGAGTCCTGCACCACTGCAGACAATCTGTAAACTGTGCTCAAGCATATAAATTGCAGCTCATGTCAGATTTGGCAGCCCTGCTTTCCACTGTGTTGAATTATTCATTTTCAAAAAATTTTTTCTTGAAAAAAGAATTGCAGAATTTACCAGGCTGATACCTCAAAACCCTTCGAAACAGAAAAATAAACCAACAGCATGCTCTTCATGAGAACAAGTGCACCAAATATTTCCTGTGCTCAGAGAGCTCTTCCTAAGACTCCAGGAGATGGTGAACTACTCATTAAGAAAAAGTTGCTATAATATTACTAACTCCAAAACAGGGACAAGATTTACAAGAAGGCAAAAGCAGTTATCTTGTAGAATGAGGGTTTCTGCTGTGCAAACTAGAAAGCTATTTTTCTTCCCTTTGTAAACCACATTGGTGCTATGCTGTTACATCCATAACCACTACCTTTAACTGACACAGTGAGCCTTCTGTACCTCTTACTGCTCCCCATCAGAGTTTAGATCACTGTTGGATGCCCCCTGCACTGACCCTGCCTCAAAGCTCACACCCTTTCTCAAAGCACTGCAGCAGCTTAGGCCAGACTTTGAGAACCGATGGCTCATTGTAAACTGCAGGAAGACACTTGGTTCAAAGATAGGTTCAGGCATATTTTCCTCTATATACTTCTGCCAAGTGCAGTGCTCACCAGCAAAAAATCATGGGGTTCAGTGCAAGTAGAGATTCAGAAGTTGAGGACAGAAGTTCGGCAGTCCTGATTCTTCTTTGCAGATGAAAGAGAGCCCTGTGTTTGTACAGCATTTTGGTGAGATAATTTTATGATCATGGGAAAGTGTAGAAACCTGGTCTAGACATTCCAGTCATGAGTTCAAAAAAAAAAACAAACAAACCCAAACTGACAACACTGCTGCTTGGAAGTCCTTCAAAATCACTCCTCTGTGAAACCTAAAGTGTTACATTAGAGTTTATTTCTGGGATCTAAAGCATGTTTTGGATGTGTGTGCTTGAGAAATTCCCTGCCTCCAAGAAGGAGAGACCAGCTGGGTCTGCCTGCATATCATAGAATCCTTAAGGTTGGAAGTGACCTTTAAGATCATCAAGCCCAACCATTAACATAGCACCACCACATTCACCTTGAAACCATGTCCTCAAGTGCCACATCCACAAGCTTTCTGCACACTTCCAAGCATGGTGACTCCACCACTTCACTGGGCAGTCTGTTCCTATTCTTGACAAGTATTCCCATGAAGGCTTGTCCAATCGTCTTCCTAACGTCCAATCTGAACCTCCCTTGGCACAGCTTGAGGCTATTTCCTCTTATCCTGTCACTTGCTACCTGGGAGAAGAGACCAACCCCCACCTGGCCACAGCCTCCTTTCAGGCAGTTGTGGAGAGTGATGTCACCCCTGAGCCTCCTTTTCTCCAGGCTAAAACACCCCCAGCTCTCTCAGATGCTCCTTACAGCACTTGTGCTCCAGACCCTTCCCCAGCTCTCTGGACTTCTCTGGACTCACTCCAGCACCTCAATGTCTTTCTTGCACTGAGGGGCCCAGAACTGGACACAGCACTCGAGGTGTGGCCTCACCAGTGCCCAGTACAGGGGACAATCCCTGCCCTGGTGTTGCAGGTGATCAGAGACCCAAGGGAAAGAGAGGGGACAGAGCAGTTCCCCATCCGCAGACCCCATGGCAAAGGGAGGCTGGAGGAGGGAGAGCAAGATGCTGGTTCAGCCACAGCCTCTGCAAAGCTGCGGACTGTGAAATGGATAGACTTGAGGAATTTGTTTTGCATGTCATCCTGAATTATGTTGCCCTGTTTGTCTGCTTAATATTATCAGTTAAGACAATGAATTTATGTTTGTGAGTGAGGAAGTTTAGGCCCCAAGGCATAAAAAAGTTTAATTTTCACTATGGCCCAAGATAACGATTTATTACAAATCACTAAAAATTTTAACCCATCACTTGTGTTTGTCTAGGATGCATACATAGCACAGGTAGAAGCACTTTAGATCTAAAAGACAGATAATTCCTTTTTTCTGTTTTACTCAAAACTTTGAGAACTTCGCAAACTCTGAACAATATATTTGCAGATTTTTTTTTCTTTTCACAATCTCACCATCCTATCCCAATTGAAAATGCTGTTACAGCACAAAAAGTCCCCACTTTTCATATGAAGGAACTCAGTTCATTACCATACCTTCATGGCTTCTGTAACTTGGATATTCACTGAAAGAGCAGTCTTTAAAAATGTTTCAGGGGCCTTGAAAAATTCTCCAAAACCTTCTAGAGTCAGATGCTGAGTGGCTTTGCTCTGACCTTATGCTTTCTTTACTTCTCCACCTAGCATTGCCAAAGAAACAGAATTACAAAACACAGCATCAAGCTGCAGCTAACACTTAGCTGTAAAGGCAGTCCTAATGTTACCACAATGTACAGGAGACATCTCCAGCCATCTGGTTTCATTTCTGCTTCTTTCTCAGTGATGACTTCGCTTAGTCTCTTACTACCAGAGAAAAGGTGGAGCAAAGCCTCCAAGTGGAAATTTATTGTTCTGCCTCTAATTTAGGAGATCTCCTGTTCAGATAAAAAGCTTGCTCTTCCAGAAAAGGTTTATTTAGTAAGAGGTTTCTGACATAGCTCAAAGCAAGAAATGACAATGTGTAGGAGATCACCAAGAAAAGGTTGATTTCAAATGTTTTTCTTATTGCTGGATAATTGCATGCTATTTCAGTCTCCAATAATAAAATTTGTTAATCATACCTCTGAGTCACTGTACTTTGCAACTCCTACATGTTAAAAATATAATACTCTCATTTATAGTTATTTATTTTTATGAACACCGGGAGTATGCTGCACAGAAGCCCTTGCGTATTTCCAGGGGTTTCACTTGCAAAGCCACATTCTTTTGATTACCTGCATTCCCCTCACTTGGTATTGCTCATCAGAGCTGGGCTGTTTATAGTTTCTGACTA
The DNA here is from genome assembly GCA_013397975.1 of Machaerirhynchus nigripectus. Classification (NCBI taxonomy): domain Eukaryota; kingdom Metazoa; phylum Chordata; class Aves; order Passeriformes; family Dicruridae; genus Machaerirhynchus; species Machaerirhynchus nigripectus. Next base: position 26,331 of record VZRQ01000456.1, read on the forward strand.
GTAGAACTTGACTCAGGACAATTGCATTCTTAGAATATGAAGATAAATTCTTTCATCATAGCAGCGGGATTCATCTGCACAAATGCCATTGATGTGATGCTGCTTTTTCATTAATAAGCAAATTAAAGTCACAACCCACATACATTCCAAGTGCTGGTTATCTGAACATGATAAACTCCTATGAGGACTCAGTGCATGCTACAGTGAAAATATATGATGCAGAAAATGTTTTCTCTTGTCTGAAAAAAAGCTAGTTAAAACAAACAACCTTTGTTCATGGCATATACGTTTTACCCTCAATACAGGCTATCCTGAGTAATAAGAAACAAGTGTTGAGCATAGAATTGCAATGCAGAATGAAAAAAAAAGAAGGTAAAGAGTTTTTTGATTTCAATGCAGCAAGCAGGAATAAATCAGTACACAACCTCTTCTGAACAACATGAGTTTGCAGTGCTACAGAGAGAAGGTGCAAAGTTCCCAGAGGCCCCAGGCAAAGACTGAAGTCAAGCTCTTTACACTTGCATATTGTTGACTTGCAGTGATGCCTGTCAGCCTGGAGAGACTCTTGCACTGGTCAGACTTACAGTCCATAAATGGGGTTTCTGCAGAGGAACTGGGCCTGGTGCTAGTGTTGCTGGTGTGATTAGTGAATGGATAACAGCTCTTGAGACAGAAGAGGAAACACCACCAGCAGGTCTGGCGAAGCTACAGAGGGCACATGTTCCTGCAGCACTCAGGTCTACAGTCACCTGACTCTCTGGAGATGTCAAAGGCATCAGTGAAATCACAAAAGAAAGTTCAGGCCTGGGCACGGGGTGATATGTGGTTTGGGACTGTTTGAGAGATGTGAAATCCTTGCTAGAGATTTTTTTTGTCAATGATGCAAACACAGTCACCTACCTTCATGCATTTTTCTGTCATTTTTAAAAAGTCCCTGTGCTAAACTATAGCCATAAACCCAGTCCTACTTCCTACTTCCTGTCCTACTGGTATTTACAGCCCAAATTTGGGGTGTTCTACCTACCCATCCATAGTGCTGGATGCACCATGAACTGTCTGACCATGGCAGACCTTTTAAGTACCTGTGTAGTCCATCCCTGTTGCCACACTAGTTGCTGTGATAGACTAGAATTGGCAAAGCAGGGTTTCTCATAGCAACTCTACTATACCCATATCAGCTGGGAAAGGAAAGAAGTAGATCATGAGAGATTAAATCCATAGACAGATAGAACACATGACAAAGTAAACAAAGAAGAAGTATGGTGAGGGCAGGGAGAAATGTCATGGAAGAAGTAAGAGCTGTGCTGTAACAGCTCTGGGGAAATGAGCAGGTGAGAAACTTAGCAGAGATAAGGAAACAGCTAGGGGAATTAATAGATATGCCTTGGGAGATGAAAAAATTTGTCAGATCTTATAAGAGAAGAGCTTGCAAAGATAGTAATGCCAACTCTGTTGCAGGAGGATGAGAAACAGACAGGCCAAGATAAGCGGCAAGAAGATGAATACCAGGAATAACCAGAAGACAATGCCAGGCTTGAGTAACAAGCCAAGTAAGCCAACAGAATTACCAAGAGCTTGAGAAATAACCTTCAGGAGACAATTAGCATGAAAGTCATCTCATGAGAGCCAGGAGCTGTGGTTTGGAGATTAAGACATAAGATTCTTTCTTCAGGTCACACTAAAACTGAGGCATTTTCTGGTATTGAAGGTCCTTGCCTAGGTTTCTCCTAGTAAGCAGATGCCAATTTTATCTGCTTCTACGATATGTATGTTGCACATGCTAGTTTACAAACAGTAGTAGCTTTCAGAGTAGTTGGTGGAAACTATTCAAAGATGCTTAGAATTGTTATGAAATCACAGCCCTTAGTCAACCCAATGTAGGCTCTAAAACTATAAAAATCATACAAAAAGTTATATAAGGGAATATAAAATACAAAGAGCACCTGCAGAATTCATAATGATCTGAGAGTACATGAGCTTCTCTTCTCACCCTCTCACTCCTCCAGGGGTGCTGGTAGCAATCCTAGCACGAGTTTTCTATCAAGTGATTTCTCTTCTCATCTTTGGCATGGCATACTATGGCAAGGGCCCGGAAAGAAGACAAAATGCTCACCGATCCCTCCTGCATTACTGTCCTTAGCTGCCACCCTGCACTCAGTGACCCATCACAGGCAGAAAATGTAAATATGGAATGAGAGGGAATCTGAAAGGAGCAAACTCACCTCTGCTCAAGCGAGCATGCCTGAGATAGTTATCTCCCTCTACCACAGGGTCTTCGTCTTTGGAATCACCATCTCACCTCTCTCAGAAGGACTTCAGATTTCCTTGTGATTTTTCTATTTCCTGAGAATAGGCCATTCCCTAATTGAGTCAGCAACAGGATTAATGTTTTAGAATGGTAGCCATCAGGGTGCCCTGTCATTCTGCAGGCAATTTGATGGCATCAACCATTCCTTCTGACCAAGATGGCATATAAGTAAGTGTATACATGTGTAGCATTCCTCCTTTATACAGTTGGGGTGTAATTCTGCACAGCCTGTGAACCTTGCAAAGTTATTCAGCCCAGTGCAAAATCTGCAGGTCCCCACTTTAGAAGGAGAAACTCTATGCTACTGAGGCTAATTCTGGAAATTTTTGGTGCTTTTCTTGGTCCCTTGTGTGATGGAGCCTCATTAGGTGCTTTGATCTCAAGATGCCCTCCTAGACAACACTGAGGGTGTATGCAAGGAAGCACAAGGGAGGTTCCTTCATTAAGAGACACACTATGAAACAACAGGCTTTTCTAGGTTTGCGACTTTCCCAGGAGACAGCTGGGAAACTGTACTCTGCCTCTCCAAAGGTCAGTGACTAAGCAAGTGATTTCCTAGCATGGCACTGGGACAGGGCATTTCCACAGCTTTTGATTTCATGACTCCTAGATCTATTAAGACTGGATTTGCCAGGCAAATGCAAACAAACACTGCTTTGTGGAAAGCTGCACTTCCTTCCCAATGCCAAAACTTTCAGTGATTTCAAAGACAAATATTTAAAATGTGCCAACAAAATCTTTGCTATTGGCTTAATACCTACACTTAAAATATCTGCTATAAAAGCAGCACCTTCTCGTCCCTATGCCTACTTGGGTTTAGATAGAGGAACAGAAAATTTTCACCACCTCTTCTCTGTTATTTGTCATTCTCTGTATTTTTCACTCACAGCAGTAAAACGAGGAACATTTAGTATGTAAATTAATAAAGTGGCAATGTGAGTAATTTTACACCCTTATATTTTGAACATATTAGTACAAACTGGGTATTAGCATCAGTTGGTGAGTCAGCTTTTCTGAGCACAGGAAGAATCAAGAACATGTTCAACATAAAAATTTCTGTCATGCCTATTAAAATGCAAATATTTGTTCAGAAACCCTTGTGATTAATTGGCTTTAAGATGGCATTAGATAAAAAATGAGACAGATTGCTAGAATATCAGCAGAATAAGGTCTCTTTGATTGTTTTTTCACCACCAGGGATGTATTTTAAAATCATTCACTTACTTGGCCTTAAGACATCACTTCATCTGCCCCACCACAGTGGCTGTGACAGTAGCCAGCAGTCAGGGCTTAGGAACATGACAAATAGGGCAAGGAGCATGTGACCTTTCTGCTGTTGTATCTTCTCAGCTTCTCTCAGTTAGTGACTTAGGAACTTCTCAAACAGGAAGTTGTGCCAGTGATGGACTATGATCTGTGAAGCTGCCCAAGTTCTTTTTTAATTCACTTATGCTTTTAAAAAATCCATTACAACAGACATCTTAATTTGATTATATGCATTTTGGAGAGGTAGTTTCCATTTCATTTAGTTGTAACATTTTACCTGATCCTATCAATTTCTTGCATGGTGGGAAATGATGCTTTAATCACCTTCTCTGTGCCACTTCTACATTTTGACACTTCTACCAAACCCTCCACAATCATGTGGGACCTGTTATTATCTGAGATTAAGTTCCCCATTTTATTTCTCCTCAGACAGAAGCAATTCTATACATCTGTTCAACTTTAACAACATTCTCAATCTATCTTCTACTTTTATTGCTACTTCTCTGACAAAGGGAGACCAGGTTTCCATGCAATGTTCAAGGCATGAGTAAAACATGGCTTTCAAGTAGCACGAGCAGCTGTTTTTTTCCTTGTTATTCTTTATTTATTTGTTAATATTTGAGGACACTCACAGTTAAGTTAAAACAGTTAAGACAAAGCTAATAGCTCTGCCTGGAAACCATCCCCTGTTTTCTCCTATACCATAAAACTAGAAGAGAGTAATAATTTCTAACATCAGTACCAGGGGGCTAACCCCATTTGAAACAATGCTTTCAAAAACATCCTTCTAGCGTGGTAATTTAGATGCTGTTGCAAACTTATAACAATAGCTATTTTTTTCTATGTGCATTATTTCATACTTTCTAGCATTAAATTTAATCTGCCCTTTTAACATCTTGTTTTTCAACAAAAAACATCTTTCTGAAACCCTATGCCACCACCTGATGACTGATCTGTCCTAATAGCTATGTGTAATCTGCAAACTTTGCCAACTCATAATTTACCCCCATACCTGAGCATTTAACAGCAACCTGGTCAACACGTGTGAATACTAGAGAAGCTAGAGGTGTCCTTCATTCTTGTTAGCAACCTTTAGTTGAAAGATGACTCTTTGTTGTTTCTACTTGCTTCTTATCTGTTACTTGGTTGCTTTTCCACTCAAAAAAAGCGGTTTTTTTCCTGTGAAAACTTGGGTGCACTATTCATCAAAAAAGAACCATGTCAAAGCCTTTTTTTTTTAGATTCAGATTCATAATTTGAATCTACATATGAAGAATTTTTTCAGGTCCATAAAAGAGTTATAGTAGGTTCATGAGGCATTACCTGCAAAAAAAATTCTTTCTGCTCCAAAAGGAAGTCAAGTGTATACATAGTAAATATTTGCTTCCATTATTTTATGGTGGTTAATGTTCAGTTCTACTATTTTGTAACAGTTATAAATTTGCAGGGTATGGGTGCCAGGTGTTTTGGTATATGTCTCCAAGGATATTTCTCCACACATTTTTTAGAGACCAGCACCATGCTAATTATCTTCTGTGCCTGCTGAACTATGTTTAAGTAACATGTTAAGAGTACTTCTGATCACAGCTTTTTTTTTTTTTTTTGCCTTTTTTTTAACCATTTGTTAACCATGTGTTCTAAAACATTCTTTTTAAAATTTACTTCTAAATTGACAGGAAAACTCTAGATTCTTTCTTTCTGTAGTGAGAGACTGTTGGGCCAGACCCATTCTCCATGACCAATACCAGCTGAAACAATTAATCTGGCTTTTCCATAGTGGCTCTTTTTTTCCTGAGGGCTCCTTTTGACCCTGGCTATCTGAGGCTAATCAAACTGACTTTCTTCTCCCTCTAATTTAAAAAAAAATTAGCACACCATAATGTTACCTTACTTCTGTCTTGAAATAGGTTGTGTGTACTTCTTGAAAGTAAATCAGTAATTCTTTCTTTCCTCCCGTATCAATTAAAAAAAAAGGTCACCGTGTTTTCTGTGCTCCTGTTACCTTGTCTGCCACCATTCCATTTTAAGGTTCCTGTAATCACCTTAGCTGTTAAATGATGCTGTAAAGCAGATTCTAAAATCATGTGTTTTAGATGTGGAATTTCAGCCCACAGTAATTACACAATGCATTTCCTGCAGCTGGACTTGTACCATATGTTGTACCTTCAGGACATGTCACCTTATTTTTTATATTTCTTCCAGCAGGTTTGCAAAATGCTTATTTTCATTAGTATTTCTTGGTGTTATGTATCAGTATCTGTCCTGAATCTCTAGAGAACTTCAGTATATCTGTGGACAGGTATAAATCTCCATGTTCTACGTATTTGCATTATGAAGTGCAAGCTTTTTGCTGTGGCAAAAATCAATATGAGTTAAAGGATGAGATAATTCTGTATCAAGCCTAAGTAATTTGAATCAGGTATGTTAAACTAAACCACACACCAAAGAAGTAATGATTAAATGTTATAGGGTAATTCCTTCTCAGACAAATTATCACAAGATATCTCACAGCAGTATCACTGAGCTATAAGCAAAAGTGTCCATAAGTAAAGCATCAAACTCTCAGTATTATTATGACTTTGCTATCAAAGTTTGTCATACAAAAATATGCAGCTATTTTAAATGGAGATCAAATGATATTCAAATTCTAGTAACCCAAAGCAATCATCTTAATATTGCTAGGTTTATATATCTTCTCAAGATTAGAAAGGAAATTTTAATGTACTTTTCATCTTTATATTTTTTTAATTCCTTGCCAAATTATTTTCTTTCATCATTCATACACGCAGCATCATAATTATAGTCAGGTTGTACAAGAGTGCAGAGCTAATTTTCTTCTTCAAAAAACTTCGGAGGAGACATAAAATGCATAGCTACTGTTGTGATTTTTGTGTAACACTGTGAAAAACAATTTCTTGTTCTGAGCTTTGGTATACAGGATCCTAAAATATGTATTTGGAAACAGAGAAAAAAATTGTAAAAACTATACTGAAAAATATGGAGAAGGTAGCAAATGTGAATGACTACTTGGTGTGTGTGGTTGTGGGGTAGTTAGCAGCTCGTTCTTTGCATGGCATGACTGGCTCATCTTTTAAAGCATTTGGCTGAATATAGCCAGGTCTCCTCCAGAAAGTTAGTTAATGGACACCTAACAGCTTCTCAGTGTCTTAATTTCTCCACAACTTATATCTCCGCTGCCATTGCACAGACAGGATACACTTCTGCTCTGAGTTGCTTAACCTAGAGGCCTTTCTGGCCTGTGTTTTCACCGGCATGGTTTTGGGGTCTGCCTGTGACTGTCATAATAATTCATTAAAGACAGGCCATTCCTGTCTTTAATGGGACAGTTATTTAAACAGAGACAGTTATTTAAACAGTGGCTCAGTGGTTACCACCACTACAAGGAGTGGGTCTGCAGGTGGACAGCACTGCACACCTTCCCCCACAAGTACATAGATGCTCGTTTGGGTGATGCCCACACAATGCATTTAAGCCTCAGCCTAATACCCTTGATATTCTTGATGCAAAGGCAAATTGAAGGCACTCAGATGTGCTTAACATGAAGTGCAGTGAGAAAGAAACAAAACTATGCAGAGGGAGACCTGCCTAGAACGGCAGACAGTGTTATCTCTCCCTCCACATCCCTACCTCCATGACTGCTTTAGAAGTGCTGTTTGACTAATCACTCCTTTCCAGGAAGGTGGTGTCGAAATGCATTATCTGTTGGGTAGCTGTAAGTGTTTCACACAGAAATGAATGCAACATCAGATATGAGAAATGTGAGAGAGTTGCAGAGGGGGGTGATTAATAAAACATGTGAACCTCTGAGCTTCCATGTTCTCCCTCAAAGAGAGTACCATCAGGGATTGGGACGTTCTCATCACTAAGATCAGAATAAAGCCTGTCTGGAGACTATGCACTGTTATCCATGCTGAACAGGTTTACCCAGCTCTATAAAGAGGGGTTGCACTCTGCACTTCTCTGTGTATACTTGGTGCAGAATTCTCCTTACCTTTTTAACTTACAAAGTGACAGCACAGCCAGAAAAAAACATGTAGCATATCAACAAACTCAGTTCTTAATTAGCTCTCCCTTTATCTCCACTTCTAATACTGACAGATCTTGACTGGGGTTTTTGTTATAACTATTGACTTTAGCCTTTTGAAATATTGCTGAGTGGTGACCCAGAGGGGTGGAGGTGGAATTAAATTCAGCAGCACTTATGCCATCATCTGTTTGGTATGTTACTTCCTTTCACTCTGATGTTGGGAAGATCACACCCAGTCTTCACATTCCTCTTCAACAAGTTGTGTCAAGGAAAAGGGAGAAAGGAAGCTGCACCACATACCACTGGATATCAGAAAGGAAGGTCTTAATGAGGATGTCAGGATGTAATTTCTACAAAAATCAGCCCTTCCTTTTGTCAGTCCCAGGTCCAGCTGCTGTAAACATTTCAACATCATCTTATAGAGTGAGGGCTCAAGAGATAATACTGTATTCTCTGTGGTTATTTAATGTTGTTGGCTTATATATAAAAGGAATGCTGAATTCTTAAACTCAACAGCAGTAATAAATCCCTAAAACTGAAATAAAATAATGGGAGTTTGTTTTGGCTGGAATATCAGAAACAGGTGAGGTGATTAAAGCAGACAACAAAAACATGTACAGTAACTTGCTCAGTGCCATATAATAGCAGCCCATTCTTAACTAGCTGAAAATAAGAACTCAGTTATATTCTTATTCATAAATTTGAGACATATATGTTAGAATCTTTTATCTGCATTTTTTCTATTTTTTGGCAATAGCCATAATAGCAGTAGTAAATAACCAGAAGACAGAATACCATGAAATACACAATCATTGTAATATATTTACAATTTTCCTGCTTAAGAAATGTAAAAGTAATGTTTGATCATATTTTGTAGTGACTCATACGTAAAACATTGCATATTTTTCTGTGACTCATTAAAAGCCTCTTAAAACTGACTCGTTCACCTTAGAGAGGAATGTGCTGGAAATCCTTTGTAGCATGCCTATAAACCTTTGTGAGGGTAGAGTAATTCAACATAAATAAAGCACTCATAGTATTTCACTCTTAAGGGAAATAAAATCTGCTAAACCAGAATCAAACAAAAATCTGTCGCAAAATATCTTCTTTTTTTTGTTTGTTAATTGGTGGATTAAGGACCACAATATTTTATGGTCCATTAGGATCATTTTGGTACTGAAAAGTAAATTGTGTTAAGGAACAGTATGAGCTTCAACAAGGCCAGGTGCCGGGTTCTGCCCTGGGGTCACAACAACCCCAGGCATCTCCAAAGGCTCAGACAGAGTGGATGGAAAGTGCCTGGCAGAAAAGGACCTGGGGGTGCTGGTGACAGCAGCCGAACNGGGGGTGCTGGTGACAGCAGCTAAACACGAGCCAGTGTGTGCCCAGGTGGCCAAGAAGGCAAATGGCATCCCGGCCTGGACCAGCAATAGTGTGGCCAGCAGGACCAGATTATTCCCCTGTATCTGGCACTGCTGAGGCTGCACTTCAAATCCCGTGTCCAGTTCTGGGCCCCCCAGTGCAAGAAAGACATTGAGGTGCTGGAGTGAGTCCAGAGAAGGGCAACAGAGCTGGGGAAGGGTGAAGTCCTGTGAGGAGTCCTGTGAGCTGTGAGGTGAAGTCCTGTGAGGAGTGCCTGAGGGAGCCGGGGGTGTTTACCCTGGAGAAAAGGAGGCTCAGGGGAGACCTTATCACTTTCTACAACTGCCTGAAAGGAGGCTGTGGCCAGGTGGGGATTGGCCTCTTCTCCTGGATAGCAAGGGAGAGGACAAGATGAAGTGGCCTCAAGCTGTACCACGGGAGGTTCAGATTGGACATCAGGAAGAAATGCTTCTCAGAAAGGGTGATCAGATATTGGAAAGGGTTGCCCAGGGAAGTGGTGGAGTCACTATCCCTGGAGATGTTTGAGAAACAACTCAACATGGCACTTTGTGCCATAGTCTCATTGACAATTTGGTGTTCAGAGGTTGGACCTAATGATGTGGAAGGTCTTTTCCAGCCTTAATGATTCTGTGATTCTCTCATTAGATAAATAATGTACTTAAGCTTTTATGCAATGTTTGAACATTTCCAGTCCTGTAGGTAGTTGGTTTCTTTCATTGCTTGATGTTCATGACACAAGAAGAAAATTAATGGTGATCAGCCACCTTGAGTGTTAGAATGAGTTCTACAGCTATAGCCACAAAACCTGTGCAAAGATGAAATCAGAACATGCCCCTTTGCTTGCCTGCTGCCATTCCTCAGTCACAGACTCCGATGACAGGACTATGTCCATGAATTTGGAAACCTGAATATACACTTCAACAGCAAGACAAAATGCCCCACCAAGAAAGCGCCAAGTTCAGACACCACGTCACAACCATTCCTGCATTAAAGTATTGCAGAAGAAGGAAAAGGAGTTATCATGCAGATGTAATTTCAGCCAGAGAAGAGCGGACTGAGAGGAACAACTCTGCAGACACCAAGGTCACTACAGAAGGAGGGACAGGAGGTGCTCCAGGTGCCAGATCTGAGGTTCCCCTGCAACCTGTGGTGCAACCCATGGTGCAGCCCATGGTGAGGCAGCTGTGCCCCTGCAGCTCATGTAGGTCCCTGGGGATGCAGAGATCCACCTGCAGCCCATGGCAGAGACCCACTCTGGAGCAGGTGGATGCTGAAGACAAGGCTGTGAACCCATGGGAGGCCAGTTCTGGAGCAGAGTCCCGGTAGGACTTGTGACTTTGTGGGGGACCCATGCTGAGCAAGCTGTTCTGGATCGACTGCACCACATAGTAAGGGACTCAGCTAGAGAAATTTATGGAGAACTGTCTCTTGTGGGAGGGATCCCACAGTGGAGCAGGGAAAGGACTCCTCTCCCTAAGCAGCAGCATAAGCAACCTGGAGGGAGGGGTAGAGGAGGGTGTAGTTAAGATTTGTTTTACTTCTCATTATACTGCACTGATTTCTATTTTGACTGTAATAAATTCATTATTCTCCCCAAGTCAAGTCTGTTTTGCCCATGATGGTAATTGATGAGTGATCTCTCTCTGTCCTTATCTCAGCTCATGAGGCTTCCATCATACTTTTTAATCCCCCATCCAGTCGTGGAGGAAAGTGAGAGTGCAGCTTTGGTGGGTACCTGGCATCCAGCCAGTGCTAACCCACCCCAACCATAGGGCTATTGAATACAAGAAGGCCAGTATTCCATTCAGTTTCTTCAGTGGTTGGTAGAGAAGCTCAATCTCTCAGCAACTCACAGATTAATTAACAAGTTATTCTATTTTTTTGATTATCTATCTTTCTCTATGCTTTGAATCATACATGCAGTCATTATCACAAAGAGTTCTGTTCTACTTATTATTTAAATTAGGCCCTTCAAGATCTAAACTATTACAAAATTAATTGTATTATATTACAAAATGTGGTCTTTCCAGTGACACCTTTGTCCTATTGAAATTTTTGTCAGCCTTTCAGCATTTCTTAAAAAATGCCATGCAGTAACAGGGACAGAAAGGAAGATTGGACATGGAAAGAAAATTCTGTGGTTCTAGCACCCACTTTTCTTTCATCTAGAAACATAATAATTACGCAAGGCAAATTTTAAACAAGGGTGGAGATAATAATGTTTTATGTTAGAAGGAAAACTGGCACACTATTAGTCACTGCAAACATACAAGTATTATGGATAGTAATGCAGCTTGCTCTGTTGCCTACAAAAGTTTTCTGACTACTAAACAAGGTTTTCTTAATATTGGGATTACATGATCTAAAGGAAAATCTATGATGAATACATTCAGCAAATACAAATACATAATTTGATAACAGAATTTCATTTATGCCTGGTGAATATGTGTAGACTGCACTACAACCTTTCATATAATGTGGATAAACAAATTGTTCAGGTTTTCAGTATGGGGAGAAGAGTTCATGTTTACTAATGTTAGAACCTCAGGTTCAAATCCTTCAGATCACACTCATTAAAGTTTGTTTACGGCCTCAAACAGATAATGATTTAATATTACTATAGGACAAAACAATCTTTATCACAGAGGTTGTAGCTGAATATTGTTCTTTCTTCATTATTGTATCTCGTATGTTTTTCTCCTACCATACCTGGGAGATAATCTACTCCAAAACACAGGATCTATATCCAGAGCACACATCTTTTACCAAATCTTTCTAACAAGGTGAGGATTGAATTTGAGAATCTACCAAGATTTAAGACCTTTCTTGTTTATAGCCCACAACTCTCAGCTCAAAAACGAAGCATTTCAACACCGTAGTAACTGTTCTTTTTAAGAAGGAATAAAAAAATATTTAAGTATCCTCTTTTCATTTCCACCTGGCTTTCCTCTTCCCCAAGTCCAAGAATGGCTACACAGTTTCCGTAATTCAGAAACTTTGTCTGAAATATCCTTTCCAGCCATTTTAAGAACAAGTTCAGCACAAAGTTTCCCAGCTGTGAGAGTCCTCTACTACAACACTAGAAGTGGAAACAAATTACTTTTGCACCAATGAAAGGACACAGACTCATGCACTGATCTCAAAAATACACTGCTTCCATCTGTAGTAGACCATCCCCAGCCTGTGTTGAAATATTGACTACTTAACACAACCCAGTTGACTAACATCCCTTATGTAATGTAAGAGAGAACAGAAATACAACATAAAAAAGACTTCAAATCCCACTCAAATTGGTATCAGGTTCTGCTCTCTCCCAAGAGAGATTTCTTTGCTAAATAGAAGAGCTGGTTTTTACCCTGAATTAGCAGAGTTGTTAAATCCCACATGCACAAAAGGTTGCAGGATGCTTCAATGTATGCTCACAAATCCTTAAATACTGAGCCCAGAGTGTACCTACCCAAGCTTCATAAGTGCTAAAACCACCCATGCCTTTTCTCTCCTGGGATCTGTCAAATTAGTAATTTCTTTCTCAAAACAGAGCCTAAGTGGCAACTCTGCAGTCATGCAGATCGGAGATACTGAACTCTCCCAACGGATAGTACCCTACTCAGGAAGCAGTGGCCGTGGCTGTTGACAAAAGCATGGGATGTGAAGTATTTCACTGGTAGTCATGAGGGCACATACTCCAAGTGCAAATCAAAAATGGTCAGTAGGATGAAGAAATGAAGATTAACTACCAATGAATCAAATATTTGTTGTAACCTTCTCTGTAAATACTGGCAAGAGTAAGCTACAGGAGTAAGTAAGGAACCAGTATGGCTACAGAAGTTCAGTGTTCTCTCCCTGCCCTCCTTCCCTTTCCTCCCAATATGCACACACAATATATTCATATTCTCTGAGGGAAAGGAATCTGTCTTCAACTTTTACTGGTATGAGTCACAGTGCTATCAATTTTTTCTCCAGAAAGCTAGGTGGTACAGTAAGGGTCCCAGGTGCCAAAAGCCAGCATACTGCACTGAACGCTGATGGTTGATGAGTTTCGTCCTTCTGAATTCCAGGAAAGAAGAGAGACTATAAAATAGAAGGTGCGCCAAGTAATTCCTCTTGGAAAGTCACCTCATAAGTGAGCCTAGTTGGTTTTCATCAGCATAACTCTCAAAGAGACACTACCCAGCGTCACATCCCAAACCTTACCCTACAGTGCAAGAGAACTGGATTCAACGTTCGAGCAGAGCCTATAGCAAGGCCTCTCAGTGACTGCATAGAAACTTTACTGACAGTAATGGTGGGAAATATTGTGAAGACTCTTCTATAGACATGTACTAAGGCACATCAGACAGCAAAGGCTTGAGAGGTCCTTTTTCTGTTTGCTTAGGTCTTGTCTGGTTTTTATGTTTTCATGTCTGAAAGGGTTGTCATTAAAAAAAAACAGGTCATAATTTGAAAATATTTCAAAATTAGATGTTTAATAACATTGGCAAAGTTGATAAAGTACCAACAGACAATGACATGAAGAACAAACATTTAGCTTCAGCTATTACCTGAAGCTTTTTCCGTCACTTAAAGAATGTCAAAATAGGAAAAAATATAGAACCATATCTGCCTACATGTTTCCTATCCCTCACAAACCTTGCTTTCTCTACAGCTTGAGGATTCATGAGACAGATAGGACATGGCAGAGAGATCTTCATGTAACCAGAGAGAACACACAGAAGAACCTAAACAAAGATTGAAAGAGCTTCAGTAATGCAGAGTGTCATTTATTAGCATACATATCTCTTGCCAGAAGCACTTGACATGAATACCAAAAACTGACAGCAAAACCTGGCCTGTGGGAAGAGAAAGGGTTTTATGTCTTGGGGACATCTTAGGAGATGATCCTGTGGGTAAGCCCAGTGTTTGGATTATGTCTGTAAGCAGAAACTCAGAGTTCTGTAGGACTTCCAGGTTGTTTTGTGTTTTCTGGCTGACAAATAACCTTGCAGCTATTTCTCTAAGAAGAATACATGGCAGTTACACAGCCAGCTGTGTTTTGACAGAATTTGGATTTTGTGAGTTTTCTCTGCATTTTCATATGAGAGGCCATGAAATGGCCAAAAATAAGTCCTTCCCTTTAAATAGGTAATGATTCCACATTAAAAACTTAATCAGATGATTTTGGTCTTTCTATAAGGGCCTTTTTTTACTTTCAGTCTCAGACACAACATAATATATCAATCAGCTGCACAGCTTTGAGCCCAAGAGGCAGGATTAGACTTTTGCTTTGCCTTTCCCTCTTTAGGAGGAAAGAGATTTGGAATTAAGAAATCAGTGTTTACGTAAAGCACTTACTGTGAAAACATGGAGCCAGAACTCATTGTATGGTTCTTAGAGTAGACAGGTGTTCACAAAGCCATCTCTTTGGGTTCATCTCTTCATCTCTTCTGGTTTCAGTTTCCCTACATGAAAGATGAGAACATCTTACTGGATTCTGTTAAAGGGAAAATGAGTTATGCTCAAGATAAAAGGTTGTTACTGTGAAAAACTCATTTAATTTAGACTCATATCACACTGAGCAGGGTCTGCCTTGAATAAGACATATGGTTGTGGTACTGGAATTTTAAATGGCTTAGGGACCTCTTCAGATATCTGGGGATATATTTTCAGGTAAAACTGCAGTTTTCTCCTTGCTTCAGAGAGGATTCTCTGTTAACCTACCACAGAATGGTTTTCAGAGGTTTTTGGCTACAAAATGTGTTCTGGGCACACTGACTTCTTCATAGTCCATATTACAGACCTTCACCCACACACAGAAGTGCAAAAGAAAGAGCATTCTTGGGGCCATCCTTTCAGGATGAAAAAGGTCACGACTCCTCATTAGAGCTTTATAGTTCTTTTGCAAGAACATCCTCGATCATTAGAGAAATAAACTCAGTATAAAACTTTTACTGTAAAATACCAACATATATGTCAGTCTGTAAAATAAAATAGAATTCCAGATTCAAAGTATCATAGAGGGTGTCTCATATTCCATGTAAAATCTCTTCTCTAGAGGTACTTTAGTTCATTTATCTATTCATCTGCACTCAGGGAGGAGACCTTGTGAAGTTTTTGCCATAAACATTATCCTCTCTTTATACCATGAGATGAGATGACACTATTTGTAGAACAATTTCAAAGGAAAAAACAATCTTCATAGAAGAAAAGCTGATTTATTGATAGGCTTAGGTAGTTTGTTATCAAACCAATGTTTGAGGTTTAACTATCACTTAGAGCTCTGACTTCAAAAGAAACATTTACTGCATGAAAATATTCGTTCATTTCGTCCCATGCCCACAGCATTTTCATGAGACACCGAGAAACACTTGTACCAGACAGCAAGACACATACTAAACTGGAAATTCAGAACTACTGAATTCAAGGATTCTAAATGAGGTTGAAAGGCCAAAACAGCAAGTGAACAAATGAAGCTGATTTTCTCAAATGTCACCTCCATGAGCAGGTTTTGTCAGGCGTCAGAAATCCATCATATGCCTGCCTCTCTTGGGAGAACTCATTGAAATACTGAAGCAACAACTCCTGGCTAAGCAGTTCAGGTCAGGGTTATTTTAGGCCATGTGTGGACAGTACCATGCACCACAAGTCTCTGCATAAGTTACTCTCCACACTTCTCACACACAGCAGCTACTAGCCAACTAGGTCACCTTCACTGGAAACAGAATAATGAGCCAACCAGAAAAGAAAATTCATAAGCATTAGCTAAGTCAATGCCAATGGTTTCATAGCTCACAGAGCACATTGACATAAAGATTGTAAGAACAGACCAAAGCAGCTGACAGGCAACCAAATGAGCAGTGTAGAAAGCAAGGCAGCACTTTAATTTTTTGACTCTTAAATATTTCTTGGATGTTAAACATGAGTAAACAAGAGAACCTGAAAAATTCTAAGAGCCTTTGAGACATCAGAACCTACCTACCCACAAAGATAGCTGAAGATCACAGAATAAAAGATACCAATGCAAGTAGACTAACTTATAGTTCAAATAATTTTTACTTTTCAGGGTGACACACCTGCAAAATAAACAGTACCACACATACATACAAACGTAACAGAGGAAAATAAGATAAAGCATATAGGCACGTCTGTTTCACATTATGACCTTTGTCTCCCACTTCCATTGCAGAATTGCTAATTCTTAAAAGGGGCAGCAAGATTTTCATTCCAGGATGGGCAGTGACTTAACCTGCAACGTCAACAGAGCTCGGTCAAAGCTGAGCAGCACGTTGCTCCTTATCAACCCACGCAACACATAGGTGATTGAAAAACACAGTGTCAATCTTGTAGGAGGGAGAGATGGAGATAGCCACACTCAAACAAAACTCTTTTCAAAGACAATGCAGGTAACAGGAACACTTGATTTTTAAATTTTCCTTCCTCTTGTTCCAGTAAACCTATATAAATGCAGAATCGTATGAGGACCAAAACTAGGCCTTTCCAGGCTAGAATGGGATTTTCTGCTTGACTGACTTGAAGTAATGTTGAACCTTATTTTTAACACTGCAGTATACCTGTACCTCCTCTCTCTCACCTTGCTTCCTCCATCACCCACGCAACTACACAGAATTGTAAATTCTCCATGGAAAACCAAGACCACCAACACAGCCTTGGTGTTGTAAGCACTAACAGCTTTGAAGCCGTATGACTAGAAATTTTCTGGGAGAAGGAGACACAAGCAAGAAGGAAATAAATACAACCCACTGGCTGACAGAAAAAAAGATCTAAATCATGTCTTCGTACTCTAAGTGTACAAAACTTAATTGTTTTGTTCTTCTCCTGTTCACCCCACAAAAAAAAAGACCTGTCTCATATTTACTTAGCCTCTGAACCCTGTTTTCTCAACACACACTTTTCCTCAGGTACAGTAACAGATGTATTTTCATTCCCTCTTTACATTCAGAGTCCATTACATTTTCTTGTCAGGCCTATCAGTGGCTATGACTGCTGCCCTCTTGCACCTCAACTTTATTTCTATGAGAGAATCAGATAATGACAGTTGTTTCATTCCTGTGAAGATATAAGGGAAACAGTTTGATGCACACAAGACGACTGCTTTCACTGTAAACATATCCAGGATGAGCGTGCATGTGGATCAGGCAAGACAACAAAGAGGCTACCAGAGTCCAGATGTTTCAGCACAGAGACCTGTTCCAACAGCTGTCCTTGACTCAGGCAGCACTGACAAAGAGCCTGGAAGAGGCAGCCAACAGGGGTTTTTCAAGATTTGCCTTCCTTATGGGTGTTTATTGTTCACACCTGAAGTTCAACCTTACTTAGAAAATAAGTTCGGCTTAAAAGAGTACAGTTTCTTTTCAGTAATAAGCTGTAAAAGAGAGTAGCAAAAAGTGAGGCCTTGTACAAGACACAGTAACAGCAGAAAAACCTTGAACAACCTGGTGTTGGAGTTGATGACTTCCAAAAGCCTTAAGTCCCTTTATTTAGCTCATGTATATGACATGAGATTGCCTTAAAATGTGCTGTGTTTCAAAGCTCATCCTTAACAGGTCACGGCCTCGGGCTGGAGTTTGAATGACTTGTGCCGTAAGTGTTACATCACGTGGGTGGCTCTCCAATGGCTGCTCTGTTACAAATCCTCTACTTCTATGTACTGAAAAGTGGGGGATGGAAGTACAAATTCACAGGTAAGTGCTTGCTTGCCATATTCTAACATTTTTAGGCTTTACTTAGCAACTTGAGCACTAAGAACCTAAGCCCACAGTTTTTAAAGATGCACTTATTTTTATAGCTTACATAAAATGTTTTGATTCCACATTTAACTGTTGGGTGAAGGAAGACATGCTAGCTCAAATGTTTCAATGAGGCCAGCTTCTTTTAGAGCCTCTGTCACTGATCATTACCACTGCGTCTAGACTGGAACAGAATGAAGTCCAAGTAGCAAGCTCAAGTAGCAATTTCTGGGGGCTTTTTTTTAGGTTGAGCAAAACTGACTGCTTACAATTGGAACTCTGCAGTGTTCTTGTTCAAAACACTAATACATTGTTAGATTTACAAACCCCAAGGAACATACACAAAATGCTAGAAGGCAGAAAATTTCAGGTTTAAGAGATGGTATAAAACAGACATCTCATTGGTGTCATGTAAATTGACCTTTACAGTTGGTGAAAACAGTTGGTTTTCTCTCCCATTAAAATTCTTTCATTTGCCATTAGCTTTTTACAGTCCCTTCTGATTACATAAAATAAGCAATTCTCCCTCTGGAGCTGTCAGGGCCCCTATTTACAATTGATACAAAGGATTTTAGTTCTCACATCTCTTTCATCCACATGTCATCTTTTTCATCAGCAGACCCATGGCTAGCAGAGAAGAGACCTTAGACAAGAGCAGCACTGGTGGGCTATCTCCATGCCTTTCCCATAAATATATTTCTGGCAAGAGATTTCCCACATGACAGCTGTGCTGAAAGCATAATTCCAAAACTGTGCCTTTGCATTATCCCATAAACACGATTCTGGGGGGATTAGTTAAAAGGCGTATCAGATTCTGCCACCCACACCTTGCAACTGCAAAGGAGTTTCAGTTCACATAAAGTACTCGCCTCTTATGGAAACAGCAGGGAGAATTTCCATGAATTTAACAAAAAGCTTCAGCTCATGGAGAAAGTACGGAAATCGGCACTGGGAACATTCCGCAAACAATTAACACATTAAGCCCTGTGGCTCTATTTTCTCTTGTTATTCTTAGCAACTGGTATTTCCAGGAGTGCTGATACACCTAGGATCATATGAGGACTGAACAGGTTTCTCTAGCGGGTAGAAACTGGAAGCAAATATGCACGTACTGGACAGGCCAGCTAGGAAACCTGCCTGGCTGAAAGTCATGCATTATGTACCACTCTGTCTTCATTAACATCTCTTCTGCAAAAATACCTTTTTCAGTGATGTCCACCAATATTGTCATATACATAAGTCACAATGATGCTGTCATGATCTTGGTATATAATTGTAACCATTCACTTGAAAGAGAGCTGTGACCTGAATTTTTCAGTACATTGTGTACTGAAAAATGATTTTTATATGCTCAGTATTTAACACACTCCTGGGAACAGAAAAGTGATCTGAAGGATTTTGATTCTCCACTTCTATACATAAGCGAACTCACTTATCATCTGTTATGGTAAGAAATATAAATTTTCTTGTTTTAAAAATCTGAATGCAATGTTAGTACAAGAGTTAAATGGTGGTAATTAATTACTATGACCTCTAAAAACCTGCTCAACTAAAATGAAGTAAATATTACACACTAGAAGGAAAAACATCTTCAAATACCTCTTCAGTCAGGCTGTTGTACTGTCTATATTGCTTTGAAGGCTGAAATGTAGTAATGTCTATCAGCACATGCTCTCTCAGTATGGCAGAGAGCTCAGAAGTACTTCTTTTATGTGCTGGTCTTTAAAAGAGAAAGATTAATACTTCTCTTTCACTGGATTTATTGATGTATTAACCATGCAGGCAGAGAACAAAGGTAAGTGCATTAATATTGACAGAACTTCTTTTTCCCATTCCAGGACATGGTAATGTTTTACAGAAAAGGACGTGCCAGCCATACACCCTCATCCACAGGTATAAATGTAAGTAAATTAAAACTCCTGAAATTCAACCACAAAGATAATGAAGGGTTGTAAAAGTTACCTGTAAACAAGCAAATTAAAAAGCCAAGAGTCATCATGCTATATTGCAGTTCCTCCTGTTTGACTGGCCAATTGTGCATACATCTAATGACACACAGTCTAACCCAGCCATGGAAAACAACGTTTTTCACATGCAGGGTGAGTACAAAAACATTTTCAGAGCAGCAGAAGTGTGTCTCCTCTATGCTGTGTGCACTAATACACAGATCATAGGATATTTTTCTTTTTAAGACACCATATACTTTCTCTGTCTGCATTTGGATTGCCTGATAGAGGAGAAGTTCCATTCATACGGCTTCTCTGCCTCGCTCAGGAAGTAGCTGGTATTAAGACCTGGTTGAACGATGCAGGTAAGTTGCAGAGGATTGCTCTGTTCAAGCAGAGACTTCACAGTCTTCATGTGAATCTATATCTGAAGTAGCAGTGTGTATCAAAAAGCTACCAAGAGATGGCACAGCAGTAAAGAGGCCAGTTTACAATTTTTGTGACTTGAATTGTTCAATATTGATTTTAAATAGGCTTATCCAGCTTAAAACTGCTTGTGAAGATATGCTGAAGAATATCAGAGAACAGCAGGGTGACCTAAAGAAAGCAAGCAATGAATGAAATTCTAGTGAGTGCAAAATATTATACATGGGTGAATACATAACCTTACACAGATAAGCATAATTATAAACTAGGTTAGCCAAGACCATGTAGGAAATCTGGTACACAAAAACCATCAGAGCTCAACCTTCATAGCAATCCACCTCATCGTACATTTAGAACTGAAAAAGCTACAGACAGAGAAGTCCAGGATGATGACAGGTTTTGGAAGATTTTCTCTAAACAGAGAGACTAAATGAATTTTTTTTTCATTTGACCTTTCCAGATCGTCATTCTGATTAAATCAAGTTAGTCTTATGTTTCTTCAAGAAGACTACTTGGCAAGGCTCAAGACAAGAGGAAAATTAAATCAAATACCATAAAAACAAACCAATAAAAAACCCAAACAAAACCAAAATATGAAGACAATATGGTAGAAGACTACAAAATTATAAACGCCACAAAGAAGATCTGCAAAGAGTGATTTTTTGTGACTTCTCACAATATATAAGTAAGGAGGCACCCAAAGAAATTATCTAGTTTAAATGAAAGGAAATGCTTTTTCCACATAGCTTCTTAATTGGAGTGTGGAATTCATCACCACAGGAAGCTGTGGAGGCCACAGCATAAAAGGAATTGAAAAAAGAAAGAGGGGGACTTTGTGGAGGATAAACCCACTGGTGGCTATTAGACACAATGGTCCGGATGCAAATTTTAGCACAGGAAATTCTTAAACTATCAGTTACTGGAGGTGAGGATAATCACTTCCTACATCCCCTGTTTCTCATCCTTCTCTTTAAGCACTTTTTGCAGGTCACTGCTTGCAATAGGACACCGGATTGGCTAGACCTTCAATTGATTCACATAGAAGTTATGGTCTTAAGTCAAATTGCAGTTACCATGGTGTCAGAAGACATGGTGAGTCACCACATGGTGAGTCGCCACACCACCAAGTAACTAATGACATCAAATTCTGCAGTTTGTAGAGTTACCCAAAGCAAAAGACGCAATTTTCTGAGGATGGCATGAGAAAATTCATAGTAGCTGCAAATTACATGCTTGTGAGAGAGATCCTACATCAAGGAAACCCTGAGTTTTGCATGACAGAAATCTCCTTTTGCAGTGGGCAGCAGCCAAATAGAGCCCTATGTCTGGTCTGAACTTCAACAATTAGGCAACATACCTGCCAAAGCCTACCCAAAAACTCCAAGGAGGAGCACTGGGACTGCTAGACATAAATAATCCCTAGTTTCAATTATATGAGTCTGAACTATGTCTAGGCTTCATCAAATCACAAAAATACTATTCTACATACCAAAACATTGCCAAGTAAGTGTATCCAAGAATTCAAATGGGAGTAGGCACCAGCAAATGCTGTGCTGTCCTTGTGCTGCCACTAACAGCATGAAAAGCTGAGCATTCTGGTCACATTTTCATCAAAAAGTTTACAGCAAGACTTCTGCCACATGCTATCTTACCCTGCTTGCATGCTGCAAGAAGGTTGGGGACTAAGTCCCTAAAATGGGGAGGGGGGGGAAGGGGCTGTAAAAAAAACATGTCTTGTGACTCATGAGGGCTAACCCCAGAAATGTAATGTTGCTCAACAAAACAAACCACAGACATTCCTGACCACTGTGAGCAACGGGACATGCTCTAGTCTGCTGAAAGTTTGTAAAAGGCAAATTATTAATAGCAGGAGCTAAACTTCATATTAAAACAAAGCCTCTGATTTTGTTCATAAATCCGCTCATATATTTACTCAGGATGGGTCTAATAATCCAGAGCAGAATGCTTCTGGGGTAGTACAGCAACATTCTGTGACATGCAGTGCTGTCCAGAGGGGCAAAGAGAAGTCCAGGACACAAAAGCGGAGGGAGTGAGTCCCTCTGAGCACCTGGCTCCTAACAAGTAAGAAGAACTTTTGCATTCATTGGGACCCAGTAGCAGAGACTGATGGCTGCACGGGGTTGCCAGGAGTACTGACTCTTGGAAGCAAGGTGCAGTACTTGCCCACACTTGATTAGTTACACATTCAGGGGTGTTAGCACCCAGCTACCGTATCTGCATGGGCAAAAGTCTTCATCAATAATTCTTATAGCTTCTTATGTGAAACAGCACAGTAAACTACATCAGACTTCAACACATTGTACTCAAAACCTTTGTGCCGATTTCTCATGATCCTACACACACCTAAATTTTCTATTTTAAAGTAATAATCCTCATTACTATGCGCATCCATAAAATTGTAATTTAAAACTCTTCTTTTTTATGAAGAAGCTTGATAACATCTGCTTAAGTATAATTTCCTTTAAAGTAAAAATCTCTTGGTTGTGTATTTGGTCACTACATTCATCTGCTATTAAAAGTGCACTTAAAAGAAAAAAAAAAAAAGCACACGCCCAAGTGATCAAAAGAAAGTTAATTGCTGAAACTGACTTACGATAAGAACCAACATAGTCAGCATTTTGAAAGCATGGCTCAGAAGAACCGGCACCAACAGAGAGGCTTTCTGTAGTCCTCTGATATTTACATTAGCAGGCGTTTGTGCCAAGCCCAGCAGATTTTCTGACTGAAGGCAGCAAGTCTCGTGCAGAGGGTGAGGAAGGAGGGGCGGGCGGGGGGCTGCCGGCAGTGGGAGCTGCGGGGTGAGAGTTCCTCTCCCCCCAGCTCAAAGTGTAGGAGGAACAATGCTGAGAAAGGCCGGCGGCTACGCCCAGGTCAGCGGAGACGGACAGTCCCCCACCGGCGATAGCCCCCACCACGTCCTGGCTCTTCTGTTAGCATTTACACGTTTGCAGTTGTAAACTACGGAGCTTTATTTCTTTGTCTGACTTGGTGACTTCAAGGGGAAACACATTAGAAAATGAAATTTGCTTGAAGTGATAAACTATAAAGGGGACAGTTTTTATGCATTACTACTAGGCATTCCTTGGCTGACATCCCTGTAACCCCGAGAGCTTTTCTTTCTCAAGGAGACTTGCAGATGTTGCAGCACGTTCCAGGTGCCTGAGCTAGGCGTGTAGTCACCCCACAGCAGTCACTGGGTACCCCAGGTTCTACCCAGCCCAAATACCCCTTTGTCACTGGTCTCTCCTCAGCCCCGACCAAAGCTCCCTGCCTGACTGCCCTCTTCCTCTGTTAATACCCGTATGGACTGGTTTCCCACACAGGGGGCAAAACTGGATTGATATCAGCATATTATTGGTTTCTCCCAGCCCTTTTGCATTTCTTGTAGGGCGGTGCAAGAAGATGCTCTACCAATTAATTAATCATACCCACCTCAGACACATCTGTGATTTGGGGAATCCAGGCATTGCTTAAGTGTAGCAACAGCACCCTGCACCCCCCACGCAACAAGCAGGTGAGACTGGGGAAATGGCAGTGCAGCACACCTGGCAGCATTTGCAATGGCACCCACAGGTCACAGCGATGAGGTTTCCCTCGGGAGATCAGCCCCACGCCCAAGCACTGCGGCTCCAGCCCTTCCTTCCCATGGCATCTCCGTGCTGCCGGATGAGCTGAACCTCCATCCCCCAGCACCACGCCTGCCATGGGCTTGCCATCACGGGCTGCGCGGTGCCCCCGCGGGGATCAGGATTTCCCCGAGGCAGCCACAGCCTCTCACTCCACCCACGCCCTTGCAGCAGAGCCGGCGCACAACGCTGGCTCTGCCCAGCCTGGCTGCACGGGCACAGGTTGCGGTCGGGCCGTGCCCGCCCTTCCTGCGGAAAGGGCTGTTCGTGCCGAGGGAACCCTGGCTGCGGGACCTGCGGGAACATCACCCCTGCGCCCGCTTTGGGAGCGAGAAAGGCGACGCGGGGCCTCCGAAGGCGGCGGGCAGACAGCAGCCGGGCAGGGCAGCACGGCCGAGGCCGTCCCAAGCAGAGCTGTCCGCAGCTGGGGCAGTGCAGGGATGCTCCCGTACAGCTGGGCAACCGCATGGACACCGCTGGGGAACTGCACCAGCCTCCCGCTAGGGAACAGCCAAGGAAGGGGATGTCCTCTGGCGGCAAATGCACCGGATGTCTGACAGCACCACAGGCAGCTTCCATAAGACACCTTAACCCAAGGCTCCAGGTACACCTAACCTGTGTCGAAACGCATGGAACAGCTCACTACCGAGGCAGGCAAAAACTGTGGTGATTCCCTCTCTCACACATACTCACAGTGGCCAGCAAATTTTGTGCTTCTCTTCTTAAATGAAAATGCACATATATATCCTCACGCTGTGTATTTATTTTTTCAGAAAAAAAAAAAAAACAATAAATCAAGAACAAAGGAATCCTGCATATTTCATATGCTCACTTGGCACAGTTTTGTTCCCATTCCCTTGTACCACAAAGAGGTACAATGCAAGGCATATCCCTGTCTTGAAGAGTGGGTGTCTGATCAGCAGGCTTCTGCTTTTGGAAGGGTGAACAGCTGCTGATGCAATTGCCAGTCTAGGGGTTCCTGTAGTTTATGTTTAAATTTTTCATTTTCCATGAAAGGACTCAGCTTTTTCCATGTTTTCTTAGAAATATAGGGGTTTTCAGAACACACGACAGCTTGGGATGCTAATTTCTGGGGATAACCACTGCGGTATAATCACTGCACACAGGCACAAAATAGCCTGTAGTCAGACACGACAGACTGACCCATACATGTGGCACTAGTGACTGGGCCATGTAACACACTCACAGTCGACATAAGCCTGAGCCTGAGTTTAACCAGGACTCATTTCTCATTATAGAAATCCCTAAAGCACTTTGGAGATGCAGGATCTCCAAAACCCTGAGTATGCAGAAAAGAGGTCTGGGTAAATATATGGAATATACACGCAGTTCTTACAGCTCATTAAACGGTCCCTTTCTGTGTAACAGCTGCCCCAGATGACACTGGTGAGTGGAGAAGAGGGAAGGGTTGATTAGGATTAGAGAAGGGCATTTACACACACAGGCATCCCACAAGCCCTCAAATTCTTAGAGTGTCCTGGCTGAAACGGGAGCACTCAGCTACCAGTACGGCATGGTACATCAATAAAAAAAGCTCTTAAATGCCACTGTCCTTGTTGCATCAGGAAGTGCTTCAGGACCTGGTCAAAAGTGAATGACTTTAACTCATTCACAAGTACATCTCATGATGGACATATTCTGGATAGGAAACAATATTTTTTTTTTTTAATTTTGAGCACTGCTGGCTGTCGCAACGCCAAGCACCCAGGGCTGCAGTCCCCCCTGACACATCAGCACCTGCCAGTGCTGCCTCATATCAGCTCCATCATGCAGGCAAACTCACACGGTCACCTTCAGGCCTGCCTCTGACATCCTGCCCTGTGGTTTACTGCTGATGTGCCCAAACTCATCAGACAGTAGCTGGGCCACCCCTTTCTATGAACCTTGACTCAAATCTTGGCCATAGGAGAAGAATTCCAGAATATTTTTGCAAACATATCTCATAGTCAGGATGGAAAAAGCCAGTCTGACCAATTCTGCACCAAAGCAATAGCACTTCTGCTTTAGCAGTGCTTTTAGTCAATAGCAATTGACTAAAGTCAATGGGTTTTTCCTAAGCACTCTGCTAGGCAAGTGCCACAGAGGTGATGGTCTACCAGCTGTCTGGCTCTTACTGGGTAAAAAGTCTCTGTACACTGCCTTTGTTCATGCTCCTCATGAATGATCATCTCTACTTACACCTTGCAAGTCTAATGCAGTCCAACATACATATTTTTTAGAAATTAGAAATATAAGAACTATATTTTTTCCATAATTTATACTATAATAATATGTAATATGATTCTAGAAAATAAATATTCATGCTGATAATATATATTAAAATATCAATTTTAAAAATTAGATAATTAATTTCTCATTTAGTCAGACAGTAAATGTACTTCTTATCAAGGAATCAAGCACAAAGCAACAACAACATAAGCTATTAAAATAGTCCATCAGGAACATGCTAACAGAGGAAGAAGAGTCTACAAACTTAAAGAAAAGGAACAATTATGACATTTCAGTAGACTAAGAAATTGTCATATGTTACTGGTGCAATAATGTGTATCTGAAACAAAACCTCCTATCTGTTACAGGTTTATGCATTAAAAGCTGTGTGAACAGGCTGTTGTAAAGTGAAGCATTTTCCTTATTTTCTATCGGTAGCTGTTTATTTGGTTTGGTATTTTAGTCCAGCTCCCAGAGGGGAAGAAAAACGGAATTGTTTCATCCACATAGTGAAATCTTACAACTGTGAGTAAAACACATTCTGAAGGCATGCTGTTAAAATGAAAGTTTCAGTCATGGAAGGCAGTGAGGAGGATTTATTTCTCAGACTGCCTGGTGCTTCCAGGTCAGTGCCAAAAAATATACCATCTCTCAGGTTCAGGCAGGTGACTTCACACAGAGAACTTCCCTGGGGATCAGAAAAGAAGTGCCAGAATAAAATGCAAGATATTGGGATGTAGATAGATAGATAGATAGATACACTCACTGTCTCCATGCGTAAGTTTACAACACTTCTCTATGAGCAGGAGGTGGACAGGGAGAGGGGAGGAGGGCACAAGCAAACCAGGGAAAAATAAAAAGGAAGGAGAAACAGATCCAGAGCACCAGAATCTATTTACAACCATATGTGCAGTAACAGGTCTGGCTGAAACACATGTAGGAAAGCCTGCTGGAGAAATCATGTCAAGTTCAGGGTTAGATGTCAAGTTTTCTTAGCCAAGGATTAAAAAATATTTGTTTCCAAATTAGTTTATCCTGCACACTATCAGGAAATAGTTTCATGACAGCTGTCACTCAGCCTTGTTTCTTTTGCCATGAAGTAAAGAAAACAGTAGTGCTACTGGAAACACTGAGAGTGGCCACTGATTTCCGTGTTATCTGCTGAAACTTGTTCCTGGTGCTTACCCAGCTCTACCTGATTGACTGCAAGCTTGAATAAGAGCTAGCACTAAGAATAGCTCTAATCGCTGCTCAAACATTTCCCTCTTCAGGCAAACCAACACTGATGCAGTTGCTATGATTCTACTTCAAACTTCCATAAATGTCCTCTGTCTTTGAGGTACTTACAATGTTTTTATTTGGTTGCATGATGAAGCAAAAAATCTGTGCAATTACCGGTGGAAATGACATGCTGAACACACTATGAAAAAATAGCTTGGCCATAACTGTAAAGCTTGAAAAAACATGGATCTTTCTCTGCTTCACCGAAAGATGGGAAGGTGTATTTTGACTAGTAAGTTGATATATATTGTTTTGTATTGACAGTGCAGTCTAGAGGTGGAGGAAAGAGAGAAAGAGGGATGGGAGTGTATATATATGGAGAAGACTTACACTGAACAACGTACCATGCAAACTTAAAAAAAAAAAAACCAAAAACAACAGTGTCTTAAGGAAGGAAAAAGAATCCAAGCCAAAATGTGACTGCTCAGTGGAAGAGACTGAAGCAATCAGTGCTTCTTTTTTGCTTGCAGAGGGCCTATGTCACCCGCCTGTGAAAGCACAAACAAAGCAGATTAACAGGCAGACAGTGTGGAGCACTAATTGTGGCTGAAGCTTAAAAATATGTCGGTGAGATAAATGACAAGTTCATGTTTTGATAGCACAGCAGTGCTACCCTGAAGCTCTGGGCTGTCTGGCTGCACCGGGACAGCAAGGAGCAGGGGAGGTCTCCCCATGGCTCCTTGTGCCCCGTGGACAGGAAGGTTTCATTTGCTCACAGTTTCCTCTCACCACATTCCAAACAGAGACATTGGATTTTCCCCTCTGCATGGCCAAGAATCACACTGCTGATTACAGGACTAAGGCGAGCCAAGGGCTGAGGCACTCCCCAGCCATCACTCATGTGCCTCACAGATCAGAAATGCAGACTCTGGGGCAGGCATGTGCTTTGCTGAACTGAAGCCTGAGCTGATGGCCCAGGAATGGTGGTACAAGAAATATTTCTTACATCCAAAGGTTCCAGATGTGGCTAGAAGTGACCCAAAAAAACCTGATGTAACAGAAGTACAAAGGGTCTATTTTGTGGTCATCTCCAGGCTTTCTACCTCAAACACTTGAAAAATTTGCCCTTCCGGTTATCTGAAGTGGAATGTAATATTTATACAACTGGTATTTTGTTAAGCAAAAAGTCACCCATAACATTCTACAATCAATATTGACATTTTTCATATTTTGTCTTGCTTTTCTTAAGCCTGCTTTATTTTTTCGTCAAAAATACCATTTCATATTTTGTCTTTCATTCTGCATTTAAACTTCACCAGGAATAATCAACAGCAAGTGTCAGTGATTCTGCATTTTCTTCTGGGACTCCACCTCCCCTGGTTTTCTTTAGGTTGTACTCTGATAGTGATAATAATAATTTTATCTCTCATTAAATAAAGCTATGTACTACAGATACAAAACTAGCCACCATGGAGAAGTGTTAGTACGTCTAATTGAAGCCTTTGAGAAATACAAGTGAGTACTTAACAATATTGTGCAAGAAAGCTGTAAAAAGTTTGATATAGCCTTTAATTTTGAACTCGTTTCTTTTTTTCCTTCCCAAATAAGCTTTGTTTGCGTTTTTAAATATTTTGGTGTTTTTAAACATACAAATGTATAAAAGAACAAATATCAAGATTAGCAACAGTAAAGTATACCTTGACATTTCCAAGGCTTTTGACATGCAGAACTCTTGCAAACAAACTAAAAAGGAGGACAGGGTGAGTGAACCACAGGGTAGGCTGAGGAACTTTAAGGGATGCTCAGAAAAAATTCACAGCCCAGCTAGCAACAAGTCAGATGTGACATTTCTCAGAGGAGAAGGAGGCTCCTGGAACTGAGCACCCTCCCCAGTGACCTAGGCAGTGGGACACAGTGCACCCTCGGCAAGTCTGGGGACGGCAGCAGTGGGTGCTGGCAGTGCCCTGCAGTGTGCAGGCTGGCTGGGCTGCACTGGCAGACTGAGGGAAGGGCTGGTCCTCCTGCTCAGTGCTCCTGAAGCTCCCACCAGAGAACTGTTCCCCCTGTAATCACACAGGCATTAATAGAGCTCATAAAACATGAGCAATTTTGGGAAGTAAAATACTGAGGGTTCGAGCTGAGTTGTCAAACCAAGCTCAAGAGTAAATTTGGACACTGACCAACTAAGAAAAAGTGACTGAAGAGTCAAATGAGGAAAAATGAAGCAGGATTATTTTTTACAGTAACTCCCTCATCTCTATCTATTTTGCAGTTTTTCAGTCTGTGTGTAAATCCCCTTGCAGTCACAAAAATGACGTGATAAGGCATTAGTGTTAATCTATTGATAAGCTGAATGTCGGAGGTGAGAACACACCTTGGACATACCAGGCAGAGGATACCAGCAATGTGGATGGAGAAGAAAAGGCTGTCAGCAAAGCTTCGTGATCCACTGCATGTTCTGCAGTGCCCCCCTTGCAGTTTATTCCCCCAAATGCCTTCCCTGAGGCTCCTGTGCTCCCCTCCTCCTGCATGCCAGACCAGTGCTCCTCCTGTGTTTTCACATCAGCAGCAGAGCCAGCTCACACCTTCTCGCTGAGCTGCCCATTCCTGCCCTTCACATGTATAAGGCCACCTGGCAGATCAGATGGGTGAGATGATGGGGGCTCTTCAAAACCTTGTCTGGAAATCCTAATTCCATCAATGCACTTGATGCATGCACTCATTTCTATTTTAATTATACTTTTAACAAATAAGATCAAGGGTATATAATTCTGGTTTTATCAGACCCATACAGCTCTGAAAAATTATCTTTGATTATCAGAGAAATATTTTCTTCTACAAAAGTACACAGAATAATATTTCACAGTCTGTTCTGCATGTACACCGGTGTGCTGTTTTCTTTCAAAGAGTTAAAAAAGCAGAATTCCCTCATGCAGCACAGGATAAGATTTTTCAGTTGAATAATCTTTTTGGCAAAAATGCGAATTTGGGTACAACTATAACTGTTTGCAGACAGGGACATAATTAGTTGAGTAGCTTCAACTGAAAAAGCCTGAAGAGAGGGGAAATGTCAAGAAGTGTTTTGCTTTTTCATTTAAAAAAAAAAAAACTTTGATTAGAAATGTTTCTGAATATAACACTGAACTTAAAAAATGCAAAAAAAACCCTCCTAAGAGAATATTTTTACCTCTTTTTCACTTGAACAAAATAAGAAAAAATGTTTAATTTTAATCACAGACAAGATTAAATGAGAGTTCATCCACAAAATAAAGCGATTCCTAGAAAATCAGTTGCAAGGCATGCACTAGAGGAATCTCCCACAGTCTCAAGAACATCAGTTGCTTGAGATTTAAGCCTGCTTGTATATTGAACCGTAAACTCTTATGAGTCTACTGCCAGCATTAAACAAAGCTTGAGACAGATCTACACTTCTGGGTAAGTAATCCCCCAGTTCAATACAGTCAGCTTCCATATGGCTGCTGGGCATCTTAAAAATAAAAGACAACAGCTTGAGATTTGGCCCTCCACAAAAGGACTGAAATTTAAATAGCAGCTCCCTTCAGTGCTACTATTATATTCTATTAGGTTATGTGTATGTTTACTCCAGAAATTAAATGTCATTATTTTTTCTCCTCACGAAGACCAATTAACAGTGGAGAACATTTAAAGAATTAATACTGAGTTATTTGCTTGCTCCTGAAGGTATGCTGAGTCAGCTGTGGGGTTTTGGCTATCTCTTATTAGAAGCAATTATTTTAGTTAAAAAACAATGGACAAATAACTCAGAACTTCCAGGAGAACATTTTTCCAATGGAAAATATCTATTTATGAATGTCCAGAGATTTTGAATAGGGACTGCAAAGAAAACCCAGGGGACAGCTGCCAGCAAAGTCATTGGACCCCTCAGACACCTGTCTGTGAGGCTGCTGAGACTCCTGCCCTCTGGGACTGATGTACCTGCACTATATACCCTCAGTCTGGGAAACTGATTTTCCTAAGACGCAAAATCACACTTTGACAGCTTTGCTTAATAGAGTGATTCTCAGGCCACAACCTACTTGTGATCCAGTGAATCACTCTGACACTCTTCTCTGTGCCAAAAAGGTGGGTCTGGAGCATGGCTTGTACAGCTCACCCCACCAGGACACAGCTTTCAGCCAAAGCCACTTCACAGAGCAGCTGCCAGGTTTATCTTCATATGCTGTCTGCCTTTAGCACCTTAATTATCTTATCAGTTTCAGCATCATATAGTTATCTAAAGGCACCTGTGGGAAAGAGACAGTCTTGGGAAAAGGGCATTATCCCTCCTTTCTGGTCTGACCTCAAAACTTTTTCCCAAGCCTCAACATTTGTTATGACACCAATTTCAAGCCTTTGCAATAACTCACTGTGATAGAGGAGGCAGCGGCCAGAGCTCACACCCCTCCCAGGGCCAGGAGGCTCGAAAGCCCTACAAATCACCCTGCCATGTTCTCCCCACCTCCAGTGGTTGCCAAAACAGTTCAGCTATCAGCATCAAACAGCTGGCAAAGGGCTTTCAAAACTCACTGGGCCAGCATGTGTTGCTATGAAAATGTAGAGGCCAGTTCTGCTATGTGTGTGCAGGATGTGAACACTGCCACCAAGAGACACCCTGGAAGGGCACACAGGTGCACTGTGTGAGGTTGGGACAGCATCTGTGCCTAGGGGTGAATCCCGCACCTAAGCCAGACACAGCCAGGGGGAACTGGAAGTAATTTCTTCATCCCTCCTCCAGGGCTTGCAATCTCCCTGCCTGTTTGGCGCTGTCTTACATGATTATAGATGCTAGCACATGCTCGGAAATGTCAGAACTGGAGGATGAAGTAGGCAGCCTCCAGCTTTACAAGAGAGGAAAGACTCACTGAGCTCCTTTGCGGGAGGTCACTCGCAGAGAAATATGCTGTAGACAATAAAAGCAAAACAGGACCAAGAAGCATATCTAGATTAAGGACAGCAGTACGCAAGAAGTAGGACATTAAATGACATTAACATGGATTTGATTCCATATTGATATGACATCATAGTGATGTCACCATCTCACATCACTACATAAAGTGAGAAAGTGTTTTTCATAATATTTATGCTAATCATTTGGCCACTGAAAAATAAGTGTGTTGTGAGTTTTCTACAAATACTCTGCAGGAAATACTGCCAGCAAATACCATTCCTTGGAAAACAGAGAAGTAAGAATGGGTTACTCGAAAGACACAGGCCAACATCATGCCTTCAGCTGCTCTACAAAGTCAAAGTAACCTGGCAAGTTCCTGCATTTCAGCAACTGTAGAGCACAAAAGGAATTTTTATTCCAATGTTACTACTGGTGGAGCACAACATAAATGCTAAGGATTAATGGATTCTATAACCCAGGTTCTAGTCCTATTAATATTCCTGTTCATGTTTTGCTTTACATATAAAGTGCTAAGAAATGGTCTGTAAGGCGTGTTTCCATTGCCTGCAACAAAGATAAACAAATCCTGCCACAATCCTCCACTCCAGGCTTGTGGTACTTGGGATGCTAATGGTTTCTCAGAAGCCTTTTCTGCTGACCTTCAGACACCCAGAAAGAGCTTCTAGAAAAAGTCCTTTGACCCCTCTGTTGCTTGATCACAGACAGACCCAAGCTTTTATGCACCTCAGTCTCCAATTACTATTTAAATGTCCGATAAAATTCCAAAGAAAAGTAAACCTCACTTGAAACTACCCATCAGACCCTCAGATAAAAAAAATATTCTTTTCACTTTCTACATTCTCTCTAGTATTTCCCAAAGCCCATACTGACTCTCGGTCTTTAAGTGTTTTTCAGTGTTACAGCACACTGTTTTTTTGGAGACTTTTAACGTCCTCATCCCTTGAAGGAATAAAATTTCCATTTCAGGTTTATGTCTTTGCTTTGGTAGGTAGCATGCAAGCAACTAGTTCATTATCACACACTGACCACACACTTGCTACCAGATAAACTGATTTTTCATGAAGGACTTTTAACTGCTTAGAACTTTGTCCAGAAAAAGCCATGGTCAACTGGAAGGAAATCTCATTCCTCATATGTGATGCCAACATTATGCAACTATTAGGGAAGAAAGACATTGATATTTTACTTAATCTTATGGACTCCTGGCAACTTTTGACTTTGAAGCATGACAAAAAACTTGATATAAACCCAGTGTAATTGATTCTTCACAGGGAATATGAAGGAGCATATGGTATCCTGCCTGTAAAACCGTTTTTGCTATATACACAGTATACACTATATACACCATTGTGCAGTCTCTGGTACTGGTTACTACAATTGCTCCAACACTGCCCTAGCTCATCAGTCCAATGTGTCTTCCCAAAATGTCAGGACAAAGGCAAATACTCTTCCCCTCCTGCTGACTGCAATTATGTCTTTACACAAAAGCACAGAAGGGGAATTTCAATTCAGTATTTATAAGGGCCCTGGTATATAGGTGTAGCAAACAAACTGCAAATTTTTACTCCTTTGTCTCCCTTTTTAAAGACATCTTTCTAACAGCTTTTTCTGACAAGTTTGAAAAAACATGAATGTTAAGTATACCTGAGCACCATATTCACAGCGGGTTATGAGGACATTTACTGCCAGATGACATTATGGGAGTGAGCATCCTTTTTACCATACGCAAATCTAGAGCTTCAGCCAAGGGTGGTTACTGCTAGCAACCAACAGATCTAATTTGTCATTTGTTGCCTCTGTTTCCACCGTTCATTTCTAGCAGTAACTGCATTTTGAGTTAGTCACTCAATGCCTGTGAAAGAATCAATCACTGAATATGTTCATATGTCATAACCAAAATATCCTGGTAGTCTGAAATTGTCCACATGTGGGGATAAACTGCTTCACAGGCAGCAGGAATAGCATGGCAAAAAAATATCTCTGCTCATCCAAAAATTTTAAACACAGTCTACCTTGACAAAAACATAATTTTTCAAGTGATGTTTTACACAGACTGCTTTAGAATGAGAACAGAAAATCTCTGCCTTGGAGAGTATTTTCTGGTTTCACGTTAAGGTCAAAACCAGTGGTTGCACGAATCACAGTTGTCCAGGAGAATGGATATATCTGTTACAGTTGTCCAGTTCACACACCAGCTTACAGAGACCTATCTGGAAAATAACATATCTCCCCACAAATGGGCAAAAAAGTAGCCATTTTCCTTGAAACATTTGGTGAAGAAAATTTTAATGTCATAAACTGGTGTAAATTGCCTTACCATGGAAATGCAAGGTGGCAGTTTGCACTATTTGGCAAGATGGGTCAAGTGGTGCATTATCACATGTCAGCTACAGAGACCTGCCCAGATCTGAGAGAACTGAGTGCCCTCATCATGATCTACCCTGAAGAAATGGAGCTAGGAATTTCTGGTTTAATGTTTTCAATGTTGAAAGAAAATCAGGTGAGATGAGATTTTGGGGTTTACATTTTTTCAAAAGTGAAAATTTTCCGTGGAATTTCCCTGGGGTTTTTGTTTGGTTGGGGTTTTTTGGGGGGGGTGGCGGGTTGCAGAGAGATTATTTCCAGAGAGAGTTTCCCTGCTTTTCTAACAAACTGTATCCATGTAATATGTGATCTCACCACAGAGGTATCAACTTTGGAAAAGAATGTGTGAGGATATCATATTGCTCAGCTATTTTAAGACTTCCACTATTACAAAGACATCGTAGCTATAAAAATGCATGTGCAGACACAGCCTCATATTTGCAACAGAGCCCACATCTAAAGGCAAAGCTCAACCAAGAAGCACAAATGTAAAAACAACCTGCATAATTTCAAATAATTCTGCATTAAAGATCTGGTCTTATTTGCACCAGCATGAGTACACCAAAATCAGATGTCAAATGAGGAGATGCAGTGCAAAAGAATCTTTGTGCCTTACAATATATTATGTTATTGTGTTTAAATACTGTACCCTTCTGGCAGGCAACACACAAACAGTCAATTTTACGTGGGAGTGGCTGCTATTATAAGCTCTGATATATAGCAATCAGAGACTAGCAGAGTCAGCTGACAGGCAGAACAGGTTTCAGTATGTTATTCCAGACCTTTCTGCCACAAAATTAGCTGCCTGAAATGAGAGAAAAATACAAAGAAACCAAGTTCTATTGAGTGATGTTAGCTGTCAATCCTGACTTAAAACATGATCTCTGCATTCTCTTTTGGAGCTTTTGCCAAAAGCCTGCAGATCTTACACTCCTTCCAAGAGTATGCAAGAATCCATTTACCAAGTTTTAAGTATCTTCAGATTTCACCCAGAAAGATTGGCTTTAGGGGGGTGCCCATCCGTGCTGAACACAGGTCACGTAGAGCAACACCGAGATGAGCAACCCATCAGCTAGGCTATAATCTTGAGCAATCCCTGATTACAGAATACTTTGAAGATTTGGTACAGCTTTTTTTGCCACAGAGTATTTCCCAAAGCTCCCAGTCATTTGGGTGTAAAACCCTTGATCCGTAGAATGTGGATTGAAAGTATGTTCCCATGGATATGCTG
Source organism: Machaerirhynchus nigripectus (assembly GCA_013397975.1). Taxonomy (NCBI): domain Eukaryota; kingdom Metazoa; phylum Chordata; class Aves; order Passeriformes; family Dicruridae; genus Machaerirhynchus; species Machaerirhynchus nigripectus. Next base: position 62,053 of record VZRQ01000456.1, read on the forward strand.
GCCCAGGACATGGGAGGCAATGCAATCTGACCAGTGCCCCTGGCTGCTAATTTCTCATTGTGAGGATGGCCAAGCACCCGCACTTGTGCTTGGCTTTGGATTGGAGATGTTTGCAACACAAACTGGCAGATCCAGGCCAGCTCTGCCCATGCTCCTAGCCTGAAAAGGGTAATGTAACCATGTCACCATCACACCAAGCCCAAGGTAATACATCCTGTCATTGCACTCCATCTCTCTCAGCAGGCTTAATTAGCTTAGCCTCAAGTACCATGCTGAAGTGGTCTGTGCTGCGTTCCTGCAGTAACCAGTAGACACAAGCATCCACCACTTCCCAAACTCCATTTCTGCTGGTCCTCTTATGGCCTCACTTCACACCCACTCTCTGCATTTCCTGACCAGACAGGTAACACCAGCTTAGCATTCACCCCACAAGCCCTGTGGCCTCTACACAATTCATTCCAGTTCTCCTAGGCAGATCACCAGGCTACCTGGCAAAGCATCTGGGGAAGCTAGTTCCTGGGATAATGCAGACACACAGCAAAGGGAGAGCACTGCTGGTGACTGCCTCCCTCCCATGAGCTCTAAGGCATCTGATGAAGTCTTTGCTTCCCGATGACCCTGGGGCCCATGACGTCTCTGTAAGCAGCTGGAACAATGGAGAGAGGAACCAGGACATGTCAGCCTGCAGAGCAACCTCTGAAGCATAGCAGTGTGAGGAAGAACAAATGCTTGAGGAAGAAGCTTTCCACTGGCAAAAGGGAAGGGGAAATTCCCCACGGCATCTTTGCTTAGTCTTCAGCATAAGGCAGTAAGCAACAGGCTCAAGTGTTTTCCACTTCAGGATGTGTTTTACTTGCCTTCATTGCCATTTAGTTAACAATAAATCAGAGGTTAACTTTTTCTGTGGCTTGAAGGAAGAGGAAATTCTGTTTTCTTCCTACATGTGCTTTATGTAGTCAAATATTTGTAGTATTTGAAAGAAAGCCAAGGCAGCACCCATATTCAGAGCCTGCTGTGCACAGCACATTTCAGCCTCACTCAAGGAGAAGATAAAATGCAATAGTGCTACCCATGTTTTTCCTTCTCCAGATTTATAGAAGACTATTAAACCACACCCAAAGACCTAGAATGCTCATTTATAAAACACTAACCATAAAATTTCATTTAATTATCCTGTCTTGAACTCAACAACGTGCATCTGATTAAAGCATAACTTTTCTAGCTGAAGCTTACCTCCTGTGAAAATGAACTGTATTGTTTTAAAGGAATGAAATTGTCCATTCTCTTCCTCATTTGCTCTATTTCCATTTGCTTTCCACGAAAAAAGCATGCAACGTACAGGCAATTAAATAATAATTGAAAATACTTCAACAATTTATATCAAGTACTACTCAGCCCTCTTTTGCTAAATAGACTGACTTGGTTTGGGCTAGTCACCAACAGACTGTCCTTTCAGCCCTTGTCATCACTGGCTTCAACTTTGTTCTGCATTTTAGGTGGACTGTGGAGGTGCATAGTGTATTGAAGAATCAGTGCCCCTTCTCCCTTCTCTCCTTGTCTTCACTGCACTCCTGATGACAGCATCAGCCTCTCTTACCCCAAAACTGTGGTGACAGGGCATGGAAAGGCACAGACTGGCCCCTACAACCTTTACAGACTTAATACTTTGGACTTCTCATTCAAGGTACAGCCTTCTTTGCCTGGTTTGTCCTGGCAAACTGTCTGTATTTAAGCCTGCTGTGCTTAGACACCCTGACTCCTCCCTCCAGCTTTAAGGTCCTCATCATTGATTAAAACCTTGCCAGACCTCATAACGTAAAATCACAGTTATTTACAACATGAGAATATTTGCACCTAGATCACTGATGAAAACACAGGATAGTTTAAGGCTTCGTGATAATCTAGGACATGGAACATGCTAGAAATAGTTGCATTTGGTGAGGTTTCCCTTTTGGGGCCAACTTTTAATTCATGTCATACTTGTTTTACTGATACCATTCTGTGTTAGTTCTAAGTTAGAATGTTATGCAGCACTAATACTGTTATTGTATTTGTATGCATTTTAATGAAACAGAGTCAAATTAGGGTTTTTTTCTACCAAATAATGGAAAATAATTCCTTTCTTCCAAAATTATGCTGAATTTCATTAAATATATTCCCTATCCTTCAATCTCTTTATCACTGAATCCCCATATTTCCTATTTTCTTTCCTTGCAAGGGATGGCAAGACAATAGGCTTATAACTTACACAGTCTTTTTCAAACTTCAGTCCTCCTCAGACTTCCAGTAGACACTTGCTCAATTATTACTCAGAGATGCATGACTTCTTCATAACTATAAAGAGTATTTTTCACCAGTCAAGCAAAGCCCAGCCAAGCCAATTTTTCTTGTCCTAATTTATCCAGAACAACCTATTTAAAACAAAGGAAAAATAAATTATTTTCTAACACACGTTCTTCAGATATCCTCATGCCAATACATTTTAAGGCAGTTTTCTACTTCTTCATGACCTGAATACATCATCCTGATTCTTTCCAAACAAAACAAAACCACCAAAACCACAAGACACAAGAGAAAAGGAAAAATCATGCATGATTTCCATATTTTCTTCACAGATGCTGACTCTTCAGCACCTTGTAAAGTGAGTAAACTAATAAAGCTGAAAAAACCTACCAAGACAACAAATTATGATTCTCTTTCAACTGAAACACGGACTCCCCTGTGGTTAATTGAGCTGTGAAAATGAAAAGTGAATATGAACAAGTTCTCAAAAATTCAACCTGAAGTTTGGGTTTACCCCACATACTCCTTTTATTACCCTCCCTTCACATGTCCATGGTTCTCCCAGGGAGACATGCACCTAACGGACCAGAACTGTTTATGCAGTTGAATGTAGCAGTATGAAGAAATCATGATGCAAGTACTGTGAAGCCATCCCAGCTCCTTCCTCACCTGTAATCCCAAAGTAGTGAGTCTAGTGGTAGTCGCGTCTCAAAACAGCCAACAAGCCTGTCAGAAAAGACTGTCCTTCATCCTTCAAATGTACAAACGCCAAAGAAACACAGAAAAAAACACTCCTTGGTATGCCTGTGCACACCTTTCATTCCCGAGCAAGCTTTTAGGTCCATCCAGCCAAGAAAGAATATAAGGGGTTTGTTTGCATAAATACTTGTGGAAATCAAACTTTGAACTTAGCACATAGTTCACTGGAAAAATATCTTTTCCACAGGTAAATGGGAGTAGTTCTTTACTAAATCTACAAGCTGAAAGCTGCTAGAAAGTTGTAGTGAATTTAGGACTTGTGGTTGGCATCAGCAGTGTCCTAGGCCAAGTGTCTTCAAGGGAAGAGAGGCTCTCTGAGGGCAATATTTAGATTCATTTTCTGTTCATTGTGTTACTAATCACAAAAGAAGGTAAAACTGTAAGAAAGTTTGGGTCTAGTGGATCATGATAAGCAAAGATTTTACTACAGCTACCCAGGTACCTCACCTGCTGCCAGAACAACACAATTATTACATCCAAAATGTTTTAAGCATTGCGCGGTAAAAACAGGAAAGAATTCTAGAAGTTGACATTAATCCACATTGGGTTTTTTATCGTGTGTATGGAGTAGGATTTACTAATATTTAGGCCATAATCACTTGCACTATTTCTGAAAAATCTGCAGTTAGTACCAGTGCTTTTCTGTGAGATGCAACTCCTGTGCAAAATCTATCTAATACAATACACCAGACAAATTTTTTGTTGATCCAGTAAGCCAGATAAGGATCTGAACACACCTTCACAGATGCAAATACTTCATGAGACAAGAGCAGATTAATTTTAAAACTCACTCTACCTGTACTATCTCAGGAGACCAAGCTCCATACAGGCCACTCCTCTGCCAATCCCCAAACAAAACAGTTTTGTGTTCTTCAACGCTCCCGTCCCCTGCACTGAGGGTGCATGCAGCCTCTGCCAACTGTTCACAGCCACACAAGGGCCGGTCTAAAAGGACAGCCCGTGCTCTGCCCTCACAGGTCTGCAGCGCAGGATTCACACCTCTGCAGCCCTTTTCTCACCCAGGAAACCACAGCAGCACAGTGGTGGCAGGCCCTGGCATCCAGAGCACAAACAGCACCTAAGAAGCCTCCCTGACACCAAGTAGCCCCACAGGAGGCCTTTCACCCTGCTCAGGACTTCCATATCAACGGCTCCTACTACAGCCATGGACATGGAAGCCCTATATTGACATCTCTGGCCTCTATATAGACCATCATCTTTAATCACATCTCAAAACCGAACCACAGCCGCATGGCACAAGTTAATGAATCAGTCAAACTCACTTTTGCTGATACAAACCTGTTCCAAAGCATCTAGAGCGGGAACTTTTCCTCCAAATGCCTTGCCATGTCAATCACAATCTCTATTCCCAGGGGAGCAAACAGGCAGCACAGACTGTGTTATCCACACTTGCTAATGCAGTAACAATGCTGTTGGTCTGTTTCAGACCTGCCGGGCTGTTAGGTGCTCAGAAGCACATGGGTTAGTGCACACAAATACTGAACTCCAGGCACTCCCCAAACTGCTGTGAAACCACAACCTTGCTCCTTACTGCAGATCCACAACTTCTAGAACCAGTGTCCCGTCTGACTCCTCTCATTCCTCTGCTGAGATCAACATTTCAATGAGAGTCAATGGAGCAAGAATTTTTACCATTAATGGTAACCTTTGCACACCATGTAGTCTTCCAGTTTTGCATAACATCTCTACATTGTCATTTGAAAATATGAAAGAACAGAAATTTACTGCGGTTATTCCAGTGGCTAGATTAATTCTACTTTTATTTTGACTGCAAACATTTGTGAAAGGGAAAAAAAAAGAACAGGTGCTTAAATAAATTGCTTACAGGTGGCTGCTCTTATTCTCCGCCCTGAAATGGAAAAAAATGAGAAAATAAAAAGAAATCTCACCCCACTCCTCTTTATCTGGTGAGGATCTATCAAGCTGTAGCCCTGTATTTAGTACTGGTTTCACCTCTGCTCAGTCACTAGCTCTCACTATCAATACATAGTTTCTCTTCCTTCTCTGTACATTGGACTCCAGATTGAAAGATTCTTTACAAGTTTTTCTTCTACCTTTGTGCTCATTTTTGTAAGTACTGAAGAAAAAGAATCTAAAAGGCAACGAAGCCTTCATCAGAATCAAAAAAATTCCAAGTTAAAACCCTTTTAGACAAGGTATTTTTCTTTTGAATTTCTAGAGGCACAGAGCACTCTATCAAACAAAATAGATAATAGCTTTTTTAAAATCTCACTCAAATATGCTTATTTCTTCAACAACAAAGAAAAAAATGCTATGTGAGCTACAGAAAGAGGCTTTGATCTCAGCCCTGTTTAAATAAACAGGACTTTGGAGAAATGTTTTTCTGATGTAGAATTACCATAGGCAATCAACCATAAATATCACTATCTAGTTTATATAAATAAGAAAAATATTTTATCAGGAACTTGTATTGGACAAGACTTAAATGCTAAAAAAAAGGCCTTTTATTAATCATAGAATCATAGAATGGCTTGAGTCGGAGAGAACCTTAAAGATCATCTCATTCCAAACCCCCTGCCATGGGCAGGGACATTTTTCACTAGACCACATTGCTATAGCCACAAACAACCTGGTCGTGACACTCCCAGGGACGGAGCATCCTGTTCCAGTGCCTCACTACCCTCACAGTAAAGATTTTCTGCTTAATACCCTAACTAAATCTACTCAATTTCTGTTTAAAACCATTGCCCCATGCCTTAATCACTACAGTCCCTGATAAAGAGTCTCTCCCCATCTTTTCTGTAGCTCCTCCTTAGGTATGGTCTCCCTGGGACCTTCTCTTCTCCAGGCTGAGCTATCCCAGCTCTCTCAGCCTGCCCTCATAGGGAAGGTGGTTCAGCCCTGGGAGCACCTTCACGACCTTTTCTGGAAGCTAAAATAGTGTGCAGTTATTCTTGCTTGGATCACAGATGTCTGGGATATCTCATGTCCAGTGACGCTTCCTGCAGACGTGCCAGCTGCCATGAGAGCCACAGCTCTGCCCAGGCAGAGCTCATGGTGGCCTCAATCAGCTGCAGAGGTTTCAGTGCCCTTGTAACTAGGTACACTTTCTCAGCAGACACCTGCACTGCTGTCTCAATGACAAATTGCTCTTCCAGCTCTGGTGATATCACACTGATAATTTCAATTAGAAACTCACCAAATTCTTCCTTTCTGTCACTTGTCCTCCTCTTCCTTACAAACTACCCATGAGAAGTCTTGTTTGTTCAGGGAATCACAGTCAGAGAGAATAGCAGGGAGTGCCTGGAGAATTTAGTCATCTGTGTTTCTTTTTGAAGAGAAAAGAAATAGTGGGCATAATCAAGGAAGGAGACAAGATGTAGTTGCTGGGATGGATGGAGTTTGCTTTCAAAACTTTTAAAGATGTGTTATTTTCAGAAGACTAAAGGAGAATTAGCAAAAAACCCAAAAGCAAGGCATGACTGTTATATGTAAACAATGTATATATGCATATATCCAATTTTGTTCTTTAATAAAAGGGAAGTTATTTCTTCATTGACATGTACCAGATATTCTTGGAATGAGCAGTGAAAAACAAGGTAGAGAAGGTTGCTGCAAACCCTAGAAACTCTACAAAACTGGAGAGTCCTTATTAGTAATGGCAGCCAATTCTTGCTATTCTGCCTCTGACTATCAAAGTTTTGAATACGGTTTGATAAATGGTCAGACACATAAAGAAAAAAAAAAGGATTTTCTATTCACTCCAGAAAGGGTTGCAGAATCCAGGGCTTGTTGAAGTGACAGGCAGCTGCTGATGTGATTTTAAAGAAGTTGTTTCAGCAGGAGAAGCATTACAGCAGGAAAGGCATTGCAGAAGCTCGCAGAGTGAGGTGCAAACATAGAAACTGGAAGAGAACTTATTCCAGTCTCATCATAATTAAGAGTAAAAAAAAGTTGTGCAAATAATCATGAGAGTATTTCTTTTAACATATGGTTTTGATGAAATGTCCTGTCAGTCTGTATCTTTTAAACTTTAGGTACAATTTATGATTAGAGGAAAAGAGCACTCCTGTTCATGCCAGAAGGCAAGGTGGTCTGAGGTGGAAGCTGAAATCTATCACTCACAAAAATTTCCACAAAGCACTCCTGTGAGTCAATGAGTGTGTCCACTGAACACAGCTTTTGACAGAAAAGTCAGTTGATGCTGTGGCCAGCAATGGAACATCATCTTGTTTTTCCTGCTAAGTCGTTCTCCAAAAGTGATACATTCCAGTCAAATCCATTGCCTCCTTCTTCACTAATGAGTTCTTAGGTTGCCTGGGCAGCTACAGTCGATTACAGAATCAGTAGAGCTGCCAAATTTTCTGGGACATTGTTTGTGAGGTCTTGTTTTGTTTTATTTTGTTTTAATTTTCCATCATTTCATTCCATATACAAAACAACATTTGATTTAAAACTGCTACTTGAAGACTACTTCATTAAAGAACTGCACTTAAGGCTAGAAGGGGAGCTGCATATGTACGCATGGAGTCCTTTTAGCACATCAGTTCTCAGCCCCAACCCGTGGGCAGGCAGGAGGGGAAGCTTTGCTGTAGGTACCCAGCACTGCAGAGCTCCCCACAGCATTTCTTGGTGACACAACAGATCTGTCCTGGTAACAGATGTCCTCAGCTTTGGCTTGTCAGAGGGGAAACAACCACTTCAAAACAGAGCATGACCTTGACAGTCAAACCCAAAAACTTCTGCCAAAGCATTTCCTTAAAATTTCCGACGCAAAACACAGACTCTCAGAAGAGAAAAAAATAATTTTCTTGAAAACGTAAACATTTCCACAAAAAAAANTCCTGTTTAAAGAAAAAGAAGGTTTTTGTTAAGAGATAATGCAGAGGATTTCTAATAAAATTGTATATAAATTCAATATGTAGTAATCTGATCCTTGTGACTGCCTTGTTTCCTATGAAGAGAGGAGGCAAGGTTTTAGATCTCATTTACCATCATTTATTAAACCTAGGACCTACTCAAACTAAGTTCATCATCTCTGCACACAAGGATAACTTTAAATTGTCCTAGCTCGACTGTATGTCATTTACTTCAGATATCCATAAGGCATCCAGACATTGCACTGGTCATACACCTCCTCCCTCCTCAGCCTGGCGCTGGAGCAAAGCACCAAGTGATAATGAGTTTGTTTCAAAGGGCAAAGCTGGTTTGGAACCAGTCTGTGTTTGTCAGCTGTGTGAGGTCCTAGTTCTTTATCCCTTACTGTCCTTTTGCGAGCACTGGCTGCAGTTGTTGCCTTGAACTGGATACTGGCCAGCTGAACAGCTGGGTATGAATGGAGAGGTCAGAGGATGGGTGCATCCAGCCCCATGCTCTGCCTCCAGCAGCACGATAGCAGACACCAGTCACGCAAGCCTGCTGCTCTCCTGGCTTCTTTCTCCTGCATCTTTGTCGCCCACCCTCAGATGCTGTGTCAGGGTTGTTAGAGGATACATGCCCCTTTTTGTGTCCCTTAGACCTTTAAGTTTGCTGTTTCCAGCCCTATTACCCATTACGTTTTCTAATGTATATTTGAATATGCTGATGGCATCTGCTTCTACAATCTCCTGCAAGATCAAATTCAAAAGTTCAAAACTCACACAGTGGAATGTTTTCTCTCAGATTTGAACTGATCTCTGACTTCAATGACTGACCCAAGTCCCAGTACTTGTGACCAGTTCTGCATTAGGCCTGTCCACCTCCCTTCTGATTTTGCAGGCTTCAGGCATAGCACTCCAGCTTCTTCCGCTCCAAGATGAGGAGTCTCTTTAATGTCCTGTATTTTAATATCTCCTTACAAGACACTGATCTTGATTGCTGCCTTCTTCTAGGTTCTTCTTGCCGTGTGGACAGTGGAATTGCACACAGAACTTAAGTTGTGCACACACCAAATAAGAGTGCCTTTTTCCTTCTTCTCATCACCCTCTAATGCTGACCAACATTTTGTTAGCTGCTGCTGTTGTATATGGAAAGTTAATTAAGAAAGCCCTCAACAGTGACTCCAAGACTTCTTTCCAACTTCAGCATCATGTAGACATGGTTAAGATTGTTTTTTCCCAGATTCATGGCCTCATATTTATCTGCTTTAAATTCATCTACTAACTTTTTGGCTTGCTTACTCGTTTTTGCAATGTTCATTTGGAGTCCTGTTTCATCAGCCCATTTGATTACTTCCTCCATCATGGAAATTGAATATTAAGCCCACTGAAGCTGTGTCTTTTGCTGGGTAGATCTTCTCGAGGAAAGGAAGACTTCATTCTTCAGATAAAATAGCACCTATTCACACTTACATAATTCACTATTCAGCACTATTCAGCAATACTCTTCAATTGTCAAGGTCTGTCCATGGAAAGTGGTCTGTTGGAAGTGTCACAATCATATACAGGGAGTTGAATAGTACAGAAATAAAAGAACTGGAAGGGGAAGAGATACATTTGAAGTTTTTGCATAAGGATACATCAGCCATTAAGGAGCTATGGATTGTATTTTTTTCTATTTTGTCCAAAGGCATTTGCTTAATGCCACTTCTTAATTTTGCATGAAGAACACTTAGAAAAACATTTAACAAGAGGCTGCATAAAGAAAGCAAAACTTAATGACTGCAAACAGAAAATCCCTTTAGTGTCCACCACTTGTGAAAGGGAAACTTCCTCAGTTATAATGGAAAGAGAATTTGAAGTATTATTATCCAATAATAGAATCAACAGTTGGACAGGTTTTTATTGGTCTTACTTCTACTTGTACCAAGATAAGTTCCCCAGGACAAGTGGAAAATAGACAGAAGATTTCCTGACACCAGTTCTCACCCTCCCAAGAGTGCCCTGCTCTGAAAGCTACTGTACATCATGCCACAGAGTTCCTTATCCCTTGGTTCCCCAAAAACATAGCACATCCATGTACACACTTGAGCATCTTGTCTAAAAATCAGATTGTTTTGTTTCCACAGCCCACCAGAGAACTCAGAGAAGAGCTGCCAACAGTGTGTATCCACAGATGTAATTTCTGAGGTAGTACTTTCCCCTCACATACTCTTCCCTTCTCTTCCCTTTCCACCTGCATATTTCTGCTGTCCTTGTGCTGCTAACAAATAAAAAGTAGGATATAGGCCTTACAGAGGAGTTTAAGGTAGTTTTACTGTAATACTACTATTTTCCAAGGTGTGCAGTAAACCAGAATATTTTTTCGTAAGGTCTGGGATGGTCCAGCTGGGATTTCAAACTCAGGTTTGACTAGGAAGTTTAAACAGGGACTGCATACTGTGTTAAACTTCCCAAAGAGTATGTATGTGCATATGTAACACTGCATGGTGGATTTTCCAAGGACAAGCCGTACCACACATGCTGGAGCAGCAGCAGCATGACCACAGCAGTTGTGTACCCATTCCATGACAGTTTGCCAGTTCATAACTAAATCCTCATTATTAACTAATCTCCAAACTCTCTCTGCCCTTGCTTGCACTGCTCTGGCACCTAGCACTGTCTCCCAGAGCAGAAGGGTTGAAGAAAACACCCTTTCCATCACAGGGATAGTTTATAGCACCTAAATCCTGGCAGAAGTAGGGGTTCATTCCCCAGCAGTGCCTGAAAGAAAATCACACCTGGTTATATAATGTGTATAGCACTCTAATCTTCCTCCCAGGGCACTCCTTCACATTTTGGCTTCCTTGGTTCCCTGCTAAGATAAAAAGCTTTAAAAAGCTTTAAAAAGCTTTT
>VZRQ01000456.1:86646-107685 GCA_013397975.1 Machaerirhynchus nigripectus
GGAGATTTGTTGGGCTGCAACTTAAAGCACATATGAGATGGAAGGCCCATATAATCCAAGGGTTACTACATTAAAAAATTTAGTTATCGGAAAAATCAGTAGTGTGGAAGTTTGACCACATTTTGAAAAGATTCCCTCTTTTGTCTCATCTCTTGAGTCTCTCAAGGGCAGATCTGCACTTTGGCAAAAACCTTGGATGGCATTTTTCAGACAGGACATTTTGCAGGGTTTAAAAGCTGAAGTCCCCTCACCCCACCCCACCCCCCTGCCTAGGAATCTGGCAAGGGCTAGGATCAATGTGACTAGTACCAAGTTAAGTGACCTCAACCCATGCACTTTGCACTACTGCCCATGAGGCAGAGCTGCAACAGTGCTGACACCACTGCACAGTCATGCACAGGAACCCACTCACGGTTAAAAAGAAACCAAACTGCAGTGCAAGAAGAAACATCTGCAACAGACACTGGGTGTTTTGCTCCCAGTGCTGAGACCCTGAGATGGACCGACATCACCTGAATGCACCAGGAAGTGGCCAGTGGCTGCAGAGTCAGAGCCCAGGTGTACTCCAGAGCTCTGCAAAAGACTGGTGGAGGTGGGCAGGAGTGCCTGGTTTAATGATTCATTTGTTCAGTCTAAAGAGAACAGGCAAGTGTTTTGCCAGTTTTACACAATGCAGTCTAAAACCCCCATGCTACACCCCATGCCTGACTTCACATTTCTACTTTTAGCCCATTAGGCAGACTTAAGTGGGAGATATCACTGGGTTTAAAAGGAAAAACTGATTGATTAAAGATATTTCACTCCCACAATACTATTTCTGTATGGAAAATAAAAGATGTCCTGATAAACTTCAGTGGCAGCTAACATCAAACAACTGGCTGCTAATAGCTCCAACTTCCCTCTGCTGGTGCTGAGCCTAAAAGCATCTTCTTCCAATTTGTTTTCAGGGTCACCTTGCAAATATTTTCCTGGGCTGTATTTCCTCCTTTATAGGAAACTGGGCTATATACCTGCTTATCCTTTTCTGCTTCTTTTTGTATGATCACTGATTTTCAGGAATGGGGGGAAAAATGTTTCTGGGACTGCAAGAGCAATTCCGGGAAACAGAATTCTCTCAGTCTATCTGACTACATCAGTACATTTCTGTGATGTTTCAACAGGCTGCTAGCAATGCTTATAATTAGTTTAAAAGCAAAACGGAATGGAAACATCTCAGAGAAAATGGCTGAAGGAAAAGGTCAGCAATCTCCCTCTTAGAAGTCTCTGCAAAGCCTGAGATGTTGCATTATATATTGATGACTCTTATCTTCTACAAAATCCCCCAGAGTCCCAGAGGTAGCTAACACATCATGGTATGACAGCTGATGCCATCATCCAAATCCATCTTTTATCAAGTCAGGCTGTTTAATTAGTGTAGCTTGAAGGTCTGTAGCATTTAAACAAGTATTTTTTCCTTCCTTCATCTCTATCACCTTCCCTTTTTAAAAGGGATCGTTTTTCGCAAAACCCCTTGGTTGCTGCCATGTCCAGTTCGCTTGACTTTTTAGAGGCAAATCACCCCAGAAGATGCACAGCTCTGTGCAACCAGCACATGCAAATGCAACCAGCCCTGAAAAGAGACCACCAGAATATCAACCCACACTGAGATACTTTATAGGGATCCTCATCTAAGGATGAGCTCATAATACTCACAATAAGCTTATAATTTTATTTTGGTCTGGCTTCTCTTTTACCTTTTCAAACACACAAATTCATGCAAACTAAGTAAGTTCCTGTACATTCTTTACTCCTTTATAAAGGTATATTGTACATGTCCAGAAAAAAAAAATCCTTTAGCTACTGGTATGTGTTATTTAGCTGTCACAGGTAGCACTGATGCATTACAAGTTAATGGATTTAATAGAAATGGCAAATTATTCTTGAAATAGATATCAAAGTTATCACGAGCCATAAAGCACTGCAGAAAAATGGGAAAATGCATGTCTTCTGTGCCAAAACATTAAGGGACTCCAAGGGGAAAGTTGCAGTTCTCTGACTGTCTAAACCTTAGTCCCATGTAATTGGGTAAAAAAAGTTCCATGTAATGTCCCATTAGGATGCTTGTTTCACATGGACGCCAGCCGTAGTTTTAGGAAATTTCTGTGCAGTTTACGATTTACATCCAAAAGCATTTTTAGCAGATTAGTGGGCAGCTGTTAGCAAGGAAATCCACTCATCTGTGAAGAGATGGGACACTTTCCTGAATTCTTCTTCTTATAGACATGACACTGTCCAGACAAAAAAAAAAAGTACAAAAACTATGTTTTCTCTGCAATGCCTGAGCATGGGAAAAAGTGTCAAATGTTTCAATGGGTCTGAAGAAACAGGAAGAACTGCCAGGAGTATTCCATGATGCTCATTTTCCAGCTTCAGATCCCAAACTTTCTGGACATGTCTCAACACTTCCATCACGCTAAATCTGTTTGACACATTAAGGGAAGAACTATTGAAGCTTCAGACTATGACCTGTAGGCAGAGCTACCACTAGGAAACCATGTCCAAGAAATATAAGCTTGCAAGCATTCTCATGTTCAAAGGAAAACTTTAGAAAGGGGAGCCAGAAACCGGTTTTAAAACTAATTTGTACAGTTAATTTTGTCTTCAAGTCTCTTCTGAAGTAATCACCAGATGCTGCTTTCACTGGCATGCAGGTCTTTTGCAGTAGATTTCATCTAGTAGTTGCAAAGGAGCAGTATCAGAACCAGCAGGAGTGTCTTTGCAAATTCAGTCCCTATGTGTGGGAATCTAATGTGTCAGCCATATCTTGGCCCATCCCAAAGTTGTTTTATTCCCTCCCAGTTATATGTTAATCCCCTTATGTTTATTCAAGTTCCTTGTTTAATATTTATAGTTCCAGAAAGTTCTGCGGTATTCGATGCCCCATTGGTTAATTTATACCTGGTAACACCCCCAAGTTATATGATTGGATAATGTACCTTTGATCACTCCTCTGCTCCTCCTCCTATCCCTACTCCCATTGGTTATGTATCCTTTCTCCGCCTCTTTTTTTCCTGGACCTTAAATATTCATTCCCGGACCCTCAGGTTTGCCTTTCCGCTGTCTTGTCTCCTTCAGTGACACTCCCCGTCCCCCAGGGAGGATGAAGTGTAGCCTGGATTACAAGCTGCAAGGCCTCCCTCGCCTTCTTTACCTCCTCCCAGCACGCCTGCTTCCATCTGCCCCCTGCGGAGCCCTCTGGCAGCCCCCGGCGGCAACAGCATTGCTGACGCGCAGGCAGGACTCGGGATACGGCTCGGACTGCGTCACCTATGTAGGTGTAAGATGATTAACCACCAAGTAACGAGGAGTAGCTATACACAGATTGATGTAAACAAGTGCATACTTGGTTGAGCAGCTGCCTAATGTTGTCACAGTTATTGCAGTCAGGAAGATTTCTGGGAACAAAATGGGATTAGGGAAAGGTGTGAGAAAGCCTAAGAAAGTACCAGGAAAGCTCCCAACCAAGCTAGCCCCCAAGGTGCTGTGAAGAACAGCATACAGGATTGGAAGAGAGGCTGAAAACTGGAAAGGTTAAAGATTGCAGCATAATCTATACAGAAAGACGCTCCCCAGACTGTTGTCAGAACAGTCTGACTGACAGTGCTTTTGAACAGGGACGTCTTAGCAGGAATTGGGCTTTCCGTCAAGCTTGGTCCTAGTTGCAGGCTTGAGCTGGATTTGTGGCACAGAGCATCACTCTGCAACACGCCTACAAAACCTGCCAAACCAGAAAGGCCGAAGTAGACACAGCAGTCGGACATCCTGAAGGCAGGGTATGGAGGGCCACTGCTGCCCAACACCCCAGCATGAGGCAACAGTCCCTCAGATGTCTGTGCTCTCTGAACACAGCAGGTGAACACTGCTTCATTTAGGTATTAGGGCTTGTATTCAGGCATCTGTTCCACAGAGCTTTGGGATTTGTCCAAGTCTGGCCATCTTTGCTGCTCTCTCAAGCACATGCTAGCCCACTGAAGTCAAATTCCTTAAAATCTGAAAGGTTTTTGTCATGGTACTTATGGTTTGAAAGTTAATTTTATTCCTCTCCATAACCCCTAACAAATTCTTTCTAATATTTTTTCTTTGTCTTATTTTTCTCTAACCCATCCCTCTCCTTCCTTCAGCTCTCTGAAGTATTCCGCTTCAGAATCTTCTTATTTAAGGATTTTTAAAATATATTCCTTGGAACTTTCTAATTAAAAGCTCAGTCAGACTACAATAACAATCAGAAATTTGTTATTGTATGTATCTGAGAGCAAGTTCAGAATTTACCTTCTCAGCCCAACAGCTGCTTTGCAGAATGACGTTACTTAAACTTGAAAACAGTGGCAGCTCAGCAAAGATTGCCAAACATGCTGAGAAACATTTTGAGATTTAGCAGGATATGTATGGTGGTATAAATATTGGCACTTGGTTGAGCAGACTGATAGTGTTCCATGGATAGTAATTCGTATTTCCATTTTATTATCTCTGCTCTCCAAAGCTGAGAAACTCCTCTGAAAAGAACAAAACATTTTATTCTGGGGCACAAACCTAACACCTACCATTCCTGAAAAATTTCAGGATTTTGGGTATCAACCCTGTCAGGTCTTAGCATCTAACTCGCGTCCCCCCAGAAAAAATTCTTACAGGCTATTTTTCCTCCTTTTTAGGACATATATAAAACACAGGCTCAGGTGTACCACTCCGGAGACATAACAGCAGGACAGGATGAAAGATGCAAGGGACACCTGGCCCCACTTACATAAAGTACCCAAAGACAAGGGTGCTGGCCATAAATGTCAATTCTCTGTGCATTTTAACATGATGGCATTACGATTCAGATGGAATGAGATTGTAATGACATGTCAGAACGAGGCCAGCAAGAGAGATTACATTAGATTAGCTGCAATTTTGCTAAAGCCACATTAGGACACACTGCTCAGTTCCCATCTTCAGATGGACACAGCCACAAAAGGGAACATAAGCGGCTGCAAGACACACCAGAGTTTGGAAAGCCCTTCCTGGGGCCAGGTCAGCCCAGGACAGGGACTCCCTGCCCACAGGCAGGCTCTGCATCAGCCCTCTCCTGAGCTCTGCCCTAAAGATCTTGACAGCCACATTCAACGCTGACAGCACAGAGGCAGGATTAATATTTTACCATCTCATGTGGAGACAAAATCTAGCCTGGCTTATAAATACGTTACTGAAAGAACATGTTCTCTATGCTAGCAGAAAAAAAGCCAATGTTTGGCAAATCAACTTGAAAGGCCTGTCCTAAAATGACCTAAGCAGTGAGACCCAAAACACTGCTCCAGCTGCCTACTGGCACTGCAACCGTGGCTGCTGGCATGGCTTCAAACCAGCCCAGAGACTCAGGACCCTGAGTCTTTGCTGGACCCAGTGATCCTAAGGGTCTTTTCTATCCTGAGCGATTCTATAATTCTGGGGTTTGGGAAGACCGGAGAGTGAGTTGTCCTCACCATTGCTGCTCATTCATAGGAGGAGGGAACACTGCCATGCTTCAGTTTGTTTTGCGTAGTGTGATCCCCTCTGGCATCTACTGAGAGCTAGCATAACTTAAAAAAGGAACTGTCAATGGAAACAAACAAATACAATCAGACAGAGAAAAGACTGTAATGCAAGGGGAAAAACTCGTGTCTCAAGAACCTCAAAATAATAATTAAACATGTGATGGCCACTAAAACCAGCAGCACAATATATAATCTTACGTCAAATGAATATGAAAACAAGATCCACTAAAGACAAACAATGTACTGCTTTGGTAAATTCCTTTTTCTTAGAGAATGGACGTACAAACTGCCTCATATGGTCTGCAAGTGTCCTTGCAGCTCTTACCAGGATATGATGACAAATAGCAGGGGTGTATGCAACAGGAGAACAGTTTGATAAAGACAGGACAGACACAAGGCAGAGTGCTATTTTAATTTTTAGTTCTATCTGTATTGCAGGAGTTGCAACTGAAAACAAGGAAGAAAAAGTACAGCTCACAAGTTGGTAGCACCCTTAAGAGAAACAGCAGAATAAATTACAAATACTGGTCAGCCAAGGTTATAGGTTTTCCAGAAACAGCAAACAGTGGTGCAATCTGGAAATGCCTGGCCTAGCTGAACAGCCAGATATGGCATTACTATATCCTATAGAGCCTGCAAAGTAAAATACACATACGGTCATAGAATGATTCAAAATGGAAAACATCTTGGTATGTGAATTAGTTAAAGCAGAGACAACATTTTGCCTTGCAACTCCAAATTACCATATTCACTATGAGAAATATTTAAGTGTCATATCCAATATAGCAGTCATATGTATGCAGTAGTCAAATTATTATAAATTAATCATATCTGCTAAGATGAACAGAAAAGTGACAAGATAGTGTTTAGATGAGCTACCTACTTCATGGATGAAGACTAGAAAATTACCTACCTTGTGAAAGCCAAGTACTGGTTCTCCAAATCAGTTGCCCCGAAGTCATTTCTACATCCATCACAGGCAGAATCACTGCTGGCGTGAACAGGAGGAAGTTTCCCACTGAGACATCACACGTCAGTGTAAGGACAAGGCATTATTTTCCAAAACTATCCTTGATTTCCATCTTGGTGCCTTGGTGCCAGATGCTGCCCATACAAGACTAGCATTCAGGCTACTCTCATTTGCACCTGTGTCCTGGTCTTCTGCAGAGATATATCAAAAGCAAGAAACAGAACCAGAACACTTTTTCCTTCTATCATTATGTGTTCTATACTCCTTGCCCTGGAATCTCCTTCAAAAAAAGGATCTTTACCAGTACTGATGTGCAATCAAAGAATCTTATTTTCATGTTTATGAAAAGTCATGAATAAGAAGCTTGAGAGTTACCCAATACAGATATCCTGTAAGCTGGACAACTTTGTCAGCAACCTCATTTTACTTTAATATCAATATACCTTTCATATCAAATTTGGTGAATTATGTTGCTCTTATTAAATAAGTAACTACACCAAGAAAATGGATAACATAAAATAACTGACTAAAGTCTCTAAAAGCCTTACCTCATAAAAGTATGTTTCTAATAAATATGTTTTCATAAATGTTGACATTCCTAGAATAGAGGAGACCAATCAAAAAATAAAACCCTACAAAGTAGTTATTATGGTTTTCATTAACATAAAGAAGTTCCAGTGGGACAGGGACTATGTTATTATGAGAACTGAATCATTCAGCTGATTTAAACTAGTACAGAAATTAACTTTGGCTGCATGGCACAATGTCCTTTGATGAATGTTAAAACCAAGGGAGAGTGGGATTACATTTAAGAAAAAATGCTTACCAACGATGTCAATGGTCTCCAATGGTCCAGTCCACATAGATAAGATCAAAACCAGTATCAGTGTTCTCCAAAACCACCTACAAAAAAAGTACATACTAGTTTTCTTTTAGCCCTTAGTTCTCTTCATCTAGTCCCATCACACATGACAGGTCAAAGGACAAGGAGCAATGAACACACCTCTTGTTTTGGGTTTTTTTTTTGGTTTGGTTTGGTTTAGTTTGGTTTGAAGGTCCCATCCTGCAAGAGAAAGTAACTGGAACTGGGACCAGTTAATCTCTGAAGGGTCTTGTCAAAAATTTAAGCCACTACCACCACCCTGTCTTTTTCTATATAGTTAGTATCATTTTCATTCAAAAATATCTTAGTTGTAAGTTGTACATTTCTCCAAATGGGATACAGCTGTCACTTATAATATGGTAAAATAAACAGTAGTTGCTCTAGAGAAGTTATCTGCTGAAAGGCACACAGGCTAATGTACACGTTCTTCGTTTAGTGTACATACATGGAAAGCAAGAAGAGAAGGTTTACACAAGGATTTGGTTAAAATTTCTGGGGAAGCAGTGCATCTGAGGTAATACATGCAAAGAAGGAAAAAAGCTGATTAGCTTAAATTGGGAACTTTTCAGTGCAGGGAAAAATGGTTTGATTCAAAATGGAGTCATTCTTGTTGTAAAGGAACTGCCTCAGGGAGATATAAGGAGAATTAACAGGGGGAAGAGCTACATTCAAGTGCAGTTTAGTGTCCCAGAGAATGTATTACACAGCCTTACCCAAGCATGCAGTTAAGTACCTCAGCCTCCCCCAAAATGAACACAGGTATTGATGGGACGGGTGGAAGTTAAGAGGAGATCTCAGTGGAAATGGCACAGAAGTACCTATGGAGAGTTTCACTGTTGCAGCTGCTGTTACTGCTGCAGCTACTGTGATAAAAATAGGGAATGAGGAACAGATTTATGTACATTTCTGTCACATAAATCTTAACATTCTCTTTTTGGTGACTTAAGCTCCCGAATTGGTTGGATCAGAAATGTGCTTGCATGATGATCTCAGCACAGCTCACTCATAACTTGGAGGTTGGTGAAGGGTTATAAAAGAAAAGTCCTACAGACTAGTGTGGCCTGTCATAGTGTGACATAGTGGCAGCACTACAGTACTACAGCCCAGTGCAGACACTTGTCAAGCCAAGCCATGCTGGCACAGAGCAGCTGGAGCCATGTCCAGGCTGGCTGGGCTGGCTGGGCTCTGCTGGGAGAGGGAAGGTCTCAAAATCCCTCACAGGCAAGGACAGACAACCCAGCGTGTGACATGAGACAGAGCCTCTTCTGCAAGCAGAAGAATTCAGCCCAGTTGGGGAAAAAACCTACAAATATATTTAAATGGTGGAAATTATTTTTCTTGTTATACCATTTTTTTTGAGAAAGAGACAGAAAGAGAGAGATTATTTAAAGAGAGTATGGTTTTTAACTGGTGATAATAGCTCCCTGCTGGTAGAAACTATCTGTGGCATACTGAGCAGATGGCAAAAAGCAACAACAATCTGTTTCTCCTTATGTGTCCACCATAGCGTCTTAGAAAGCTGGAGCTTCTTGTACAGGTGAAATTTAAATACAATTTTTCTTCTTTGTCCTTTTCTCCCCCTTCCTCTTCCCAACACACTGCACAATGAATTCCATCCCTCTAGTGAACTATGCACTATTTCCAACCACATAAAATGAAATTACAAGCTGAAGAAAGAACATTAAAAAAAAGCCAAGCTATCATAAAAGAAAGAAAGGGTTTGGGAGAGGAAATTGTATGTATATTGAGTGTGCCTGCTGTTTCTCTGCTGAGAAGTAGAGAAAGAACACAATGTACAATTTATTCCATAAATTGAATTATCTTCCCTTTTCTAACACCACAGTTGTTCATAGACACACCAGTAACTGCAGATACACTGTGTAAATACATTGCAATCCACCAGCTCACTGAGATTGGTTCACCTCAGATTGCTGTAAAAAGTCCAGTGCATGATCAGCCATGCCAGAATCTCTCTAGCAATGATTCCTGAACTACAGCTGGTTTGTTTGCAATACAGCAAGGAGTCCTCCAACAAATCTCCCACACATGTGCAACATACACTGTCAAGAAAATAAAGTGGATGAAACTGAGTATGAGAAATAATTAAAACTGGAACATCACGTTGCTTAGCCCTTGGAAAAACACTGCCATGAGGACAACACTGTGTAAAAAGAGTCCTTGGACTTCCCTAAGGCTAGAAATTCCTAAAAACTGAAAAATCCGAGTGAATAAAAGCCCCAAGCCTGGACAGAAAAGAAGTGATGTAAAGGAAGTGCTGTTCCTCCCTTTTTTGGGAATGGCTTCACTTTTATCAGCAGAAAGAAGCCTATTCACTTACAGAAGCTCTGATCCATTTGCAGAGAGAAGGAGGGAGCTTTTTGGCCCGCTTTCTGACACCTTCAAAAGGTACTAAAGGGCATTTTTAAGTATTTGAAATACGTCATGATAGTTATCTGAAAAAGGTTATGTTTATATCATGCAATTCTGGTCTTTATAAAGCGATTCAGAGCACATCTCTTAAAAGCAGAGCAACTTTTTCATCTGCCGTGGATTTTACCAGAGAAGTATCCTATATCCCAGGCTTTGCAAGTTAGTACACATATACTGGATAATAGGAAAATATTGAGAAAGAGCACAAGGAAGGAAATAGTTTGAATGTTGGTTGGTGTATCAAAAAACTTATCCAGGTTCTTGCTGTCAACGGAATTTAGTTTTGACACCCCAGTCATGAGACAAAAGCTTGACTTTGGGAGTAGAGTAGAGACGGGAAGGATGGGATGAGAGGAAGGGCATGGGGAAACCCTGAGGAGAAGGGCTCAGAGTGCCTTCATTGTCCCATTGGCAGAACCATGTCTGCTCACCTACACATCTCTCTGGCTTGCACAAGTCAGGATGCATGACAATGGCTCGGTGATGCAGGCAGCACTGCTGCCTCTAACAGCCTGCGTCCCCCATCCCTAGAGCCAGGTCCCACGTGGTGACATACAATATCCAGTGATACGACTCAAACTAGGAAGAATTTCAAGTGTGTAACTATGTTTTTGCTACAGCCTTAGGTATGAAAAGGTCTTCTCACAGTGGAGTAAGAGCAACACCCTAATCCCAAACTGTGAGAGTGTTTCAGTGAACTGTGGCCTGCACAAACAACCCAGTATTGCAGTGTAACTATTCCAAGTAATAGTGACATGCAAAATTAAACTCATCTACCAGAAACTTAGACACATAAAGCACTACTCATCCTTGACCACTTTCACTTGTTTTCCTCTGCTGAGGATAAAAGGAGCTCAAAGTGACCTGCTGAGATGTGGACATGCAACCTGTGCCTGTGTACAGATCACCAGACAAGTGTTGTCCATTTGATGCTGATGCTGCAGCAGTCAACATAAACATAATTTGCGTGATCTAATGTTACGTGCTAAACAATCCTCATGAAAAAAACATACAGGTAGTGATTAAGCCCAGCTAATACTTTTTCAGCAGTACTATCATTTTCAAATAAAGACAGTACTGATCTGACATTATGGCAGTGCAGTGAGTTATGAAGGGATGTGAGTTCTATCCTTTCAAAGACACAATAATCAGAGAAGGTGATTATTACCTTGGAAATTACATATGCTAAAGCTTTTCCATGGCAGGTATTTTTGCACAAAACACAGTTCTGTCTGCAGTGGGAGTTTTAATTGTTCACATTGTATTCATCATCAAGGCAGGAGAAAAAATAGGCAATTCCTCTTTGGTAGACAGAAAACAAATGTCAGTGATGGCATATATGTTTTCTTTCCAATTTCAGATAGTTGAGCCATTTCTGGGTTTTTAATCCATTTATCTGCTGTCTGGTTTCAGAATCTTTGTGGGGAGCAAAGAGATAAGGAGATCAACTTGTAGTAAGAAAAATCCACCTACCTACATTATTAGGGGATGACAGGGGAATGGAAGGGAAGGAGTCACATTTGTCAAATTTAAATACATTTTAAAAATTAAGTTATGTAGTTTCTACTCAAGACTTGATTTTTAAAGAATTGCAGAAGTCTTTTATTATGTAGAGATTCTGCCTCAATGCGTGGGGTAAAATTGCACCTGCTACTTGCTCCTTGAATTCAACGAAAAGTCCTTAAGAAAAATCCTGCTAATGTGGATTTTGAAAGGTAATTTGAGAGATATTGACACTGCCCATCTTCCTGCTTGATGCACTCACAAGAGCCAGGTTTGCAGAGAAAGACATTCATCACTTTCTGCATCCTCACTCAGGGAGAGGAGGCAAAATATCAACAAGAATATTTGAAAAATGTGACCGTCCCCTAAGTGGGTCACAGTGGGTGGAAAAGTGGAGATGTGGTTTGAGGAGGAAAAAGATCCACAAACTCACTATATCATTGATCTGGATAATCACAGATTGACACGATGAAAAGCATGTGCACACTGTGGAAAAAAAGCCATCATCATGTCCCATTTTTTGCAGCTCATTTATCTGAAAACAAAAATATTTAGGTTAGTCAAAAAGAAAACAAAATCCTACTCACAGAAAGGAAACGGGTGGAAAAAGATTAAAAAGCTTTTTTCAGAATGTCGTAGTTCAGTGAACTACCCATTTTTCAAGAACAAACCATGAACTGAAGACATACAGGCAAGTCTCAGTTGTGTTATTTATTAATCCAAATGTTCCTGAGCATGCTCTTTTATAAATTCCATGTCTTCCAGTAGAATGTTTTGCACCCCAGAATGAATGATCCTTTTGAATGGTTTATCTGCGTCATTACTGCAAACCTGATCTAGTCTGCTTATCTACTTTGAAGCTTCCTTAGGACTGTCAGCTGTCTCATTTCACTGTCTCAAAACCCCTTGTTTTGTCTTCCTTTAAGGATTTTCTAAATGCCTAGAAAGAGCACAAAAGCCAGGAAGACAGATAAGACTTCAGAAGGCTATAAAAACAGTGAAAGTCATTAAACCTGTTAATCAACACACTATATGCACATGGGGGAAATTATTTTTGATAACATTGTGGTAATTTTCCCAGAAAACAAAAGAACTAAATGTGGAAGATACATGTTCATATTAATAAATATAATCTTTGTAATTAGAATCTGCTCCCACAGCATTTACTCATGCCCCCTGTAGGCCTGACCCATTGTCCTCCACATGCAATGGGACTACACCTATCACAGGGTTAACCCCATAATTTGGATGTAGATAGAAGCAAGGACAGGGCCTATTTGGGTCATTGGACAACTTATTTATTCAAAACTGAAGGACACATTTGAATCACAGACAAGTTTATGAGTCATGTCTAAGAGCCTGCTTTTATGGATCAAGATCATCAACTCATACGTGGAGTGCTCCCTAGAAAATCCACAGTTTAACAGCAACATTGATAGGCATACTTCCTGCTGGATGAGACAAAACAGACTTTTCATCTTAATCATTACATGGTTTTCCAGAGACCTTTCACAATATCTGTGGCTTAGAAAAATGAAGCAGTGTATGAATTTTGTGAAGAAGTGCTCAGTGTAAAAGCTAGCTGTCTCAGCCTATAAAAAGGAATTAATGCTCCTAAGTTGCAGGGCTTGCCTGGGATTATTTTTTTCCATGAAGCAGGATCAAAGGTCTTGTGACAGGAGAGTTTTCCAAAGGCAAACTATTTCCACATAAAATATCAGATTTTCTGGCAAGGAGAACACTGGTTCCCAATACAGTTTTAAATTATTTCTCTCTAGCTGAGTCCCAAAACAGGGTCTCACCTACCACCAGTACCACTGAACAGTCTGTAAGAGCTGTTGTCCACTCCAAGATCTTATACACCAACTAGAAAACAAGAATATTGAATGCATTTTTCACTTTTATTAAATATATATATATGTTTATTAAATCATTAATTTTATTTTTTGATGACTTGATTGCCAAAATAACTATTAATCATCTATAGATTGTAATATTTTATGGCTAAAATCACTACTGCTCAGCTTATTGGAACATGAATGAAAATGGGCAATTGTGTTTCATTCAGGTGCTCTCTAATATTTTAAACAGAAATTAAAGGGAGAATTGAGAACTTCAGCATGATCAATCATCATGATGAACATGGTGGGTAGTCTGTAATTAAAAAGTGGAGCTGGACAATTGACTTCAGGCGGCTACTGAGTATTCAGTGTTACATATTTTATGAAGATACTGGGTCTGCCCCAAAACCAGAGGTATAGTCCTCAGAATTGCCTCAAAGTGATAAAAGCATGGATGTCTAAACAAAAAGAAAAATTAAGTGCAATTGAACACATTCCTACACCTATGGAAAAGGGAAAACACCTGAAAATTACTGATATGTAATAGTCTTTCACATTCACTTTCCCTCTCAATTAATTTCTTCAAAAATTCTTATATAAAAATACATTGAATCTGGAGTGGACAGCTTAGCTCATTTGCCCATTTTTGTCCTCAAAGCAGTGAATTCTTTCCCTTTCCATCCCGACCTGTCTCAGAGTGATAGTGCCAGAGTGTGGGTGTTCAAGCAGAATTATTATCACTTGTTTAGCCCTTTAAAATAATATTTCTGGTATATAAACAAACAGAGAAAGAAACAAAATAACAGGTAATTGTTTTTCTTGCCACTGTGTGCTACAGCAGTTCCTTCTTTGACAGAGCCCATACTGAGTGGTTGTGCCTCAGGTTTGGATGGGTGGGTTGCTGTTCATAATTTCGTCCTTCTGTGAATTGGATTGAATTACTGACAGTTAACAGTCAGAAGGATTTTCAACCACTATAAGATTAGAACAGACAAGGTCAAAAAGGCCTTTTATGTTCTCTTCCTTTTCATGACTTATTAAGTAAGCAAACATCTTCTGGAATAATAATTCTAGCATTAGATTGCAAATTTAGCTACAAGTGTTGACTACTCTACTAAGAGATTGTAACTCATTAAACTACTTCTTTTTCTGCTGCAAGAAAATATTACAAAAACAGTCCAAAAAATCCCAAACCCTACTAAACACAATCCAAACTTAAAATATTTATCAAGTTGCACAAAGCTGTAGTCTCCAAACCATAGAAAGGCTTGCAGTCCTGCAGCATGCCTGCAGTTTATTGCCTGCCAGTAGTCCCAACAACTGCAGTGAAACCATTTGTAATCTTAGAATAGAAAAGGTAGGCAAGTGCTCTGCTGGACTTAGATGAAAGTATTTATCACATATAAAAAAAAAAAACAGGGCTGCAAGCTCATGCCAACTGCATTACATGCTTGAAGGTTTAAAGAGTCCTCAAAGCACTGAAAACAAATGTCAAGTGAAGTAGGGCCAGCTCAGGGTTTGAAGACCAAACCAAGCATAATTCAATTTCTTTTGCTCAGGCTTTCTCTGGAGCAAATTCAACCAAAACCCACCCAGGATATTTGATGCAGCAGATAAAATGAAACAGTAAGAATTAATCTAACATTTCATTCGAGTTAGTTGGAGAATTTATTTATACCTGTTCTGTGATATAAATTACTTCAAGCTCTCTTCCCTCCATGAGGTCAAAAAGACCTTGTGAGAGATGAGAGGTCTCTGATCACCATTCCTCTGTCCATTTAGGGAGAACAAAATCCTTTGTGCATCAGGGTAGTTTAATCAAGGGTATTCACATCCCAGATCACTGAAAATTTAACACTTGAGCAAAGGGAAAAAAAAGCCCTCAAGCCAAACTCAGAATTCAGGGGGTTTTCTGGGAACCATCTGCAAATAAAAGGATTTTAGAGTGGGCTGAAACACAGTTGTATGCATCTGTGCGCTGCCAAGAGAAACAGAGGAAAGCAAAGAAAGCCTGAAAGAGTTTAAATAAATCCAAGAGCGTGAGCAGATGATGATGTCATCAGTCCCGATGAGCAGAACCCTGTCTGAATGCAGAATTGAGCTGCACGTAGAGAAACATCCCTGTGCATCTGCATCACCTGAAGGCCATGAGGATTTGCTCAGTGGCAGCACACAGCGCCAAGAAGAAACTCCCTGAGCACCTCCCATGTCTCAGGCTGGCAAAGGTGAATAGGCCTTTGTCATAACAGAGCTTTCTAGGGCAGCTAATTAGCATCTATTGTGCAAGTTCTGTTTAAACTGTTGTCTCTGCAAACGTGGTTTCTTCCCTACAGGACACAGGTGGCCCAACATTTTCCTGTTCCCATGTGTGACATTTCAGCCTTGAGAAATTGCCTCATCTGCAGCAGCAAGCAGGGAGCTGCTGTCAGAAGAGACCTTTGCCATTGAGAGTAGCAGTTAGTTAACACCCTGACAGCAATTCATCGAGTCCACAGGAGCACAGTCAGGCATTCCTATAGGCAGACCACAAAATATCCCCTATTCCCATCCAGAACTGGTGATCTTACAACTCCACTGCATGAAAATAAGCCAAATTATCCTGTGACCATTGATTTAATTTTGATAGCTGGGATTAAAAGTGAGCAAATTCGAAGCCCTTGGGAGGAGCAGGAGGTAAAGTAACACTATTATCCAAGGGATGGGTTCCGTTTTTACAGGCTGTGACTCTTTTAAGAGGTTACATCATGTCAAACTGCTGCTAAGGAAAGCAAGTAAAGGAGAGAGAAGCAATGCTAAAAGCCAGAGGTGACATACAGCTACCTGGCTGGCCAAATTGACAGGAAGCCTCAAGAAAGATTGTTATGTCATGTTGTCAATTGGGTTAGTTTCCTGAACAAAAGAGAATAGAAAAAAAGTAGCACTTACAAGAACTAAAATGTTCAGCATTTATAGGCAGTGGGCACCCTGTTGTTACTGTGAAGTGTGAGCAGGAGCTGGGTAGGTCTCAAGAGCAGTCACAAACAGATTAACACTACACAGACTTCCTTTCTGTCAAAAGTATC
The DNA here is from genome assembly GCA_013397975.1 of Machaerirhynchus nigripectus. NCBI lineage: Eukaryota > Metazoa > Chordata > Aves > Passeriformes > Dicruridae > Machaerirhynchus > Machaerirhynchus nigripectus. The sequence goes on from VZRQ01000456.1 coordinate 102,885, forward strand.
AGCTGAAAATGATTTTCAGGTTAACAGGCACTTAATAAAATAAAACAGGTGCATCGAGACACCCATGAAAAATTACTCGGTACTTAATGTCTTTCATGGGGATTATTTCAGTGAATTACTTCACAAATTGATCCTCTGTTCCACAGTTTTATCCAAATATCAGTCTCTGAATAGCTTAGAGGAGTAGTTTTCTATTGAGGGGATCAGTGAGTTGTTTCTTCAGAAGTGGTTGTGTTTGACATAACAATCCATGGATGTCAATTTCAAACAGCAAAATTTTTAACAAAGGACACGGAAGCATCAAGATGTCTTTTTTTGCACACAGATAAACTCTGTTTACTTGCTAGAAAATAAAAAATATATTCAAAAGGATATTCCTTCCTGTGTATTCATGAGGACCAAAACAACAAAGCCGCACGTAGAGGCGTGGAGGAGCTGGGCTACGCCTCTTGCAGGGCAATTACACAGCACCAGCACCTTCCCAGCCCCTCACTGCTGAGAGCCTATTCACCAGCACAGCCCCTTCACCAGACCTGTTCTACTGAAGTGCTCAAATCAGCAGCAGTGTGATACAATTGCTAAAAGTTTCTTTTCCCCCTCTGGTCCTGGACATCTTTTGTCTGCAGAATTTCCACACTCACAGTCTCAAAGCCCCCGTTTCATGCCAGCAACATGAAAGATGTACCTTGTGCTGCATTTCCCCCACAGGAGAAAGCTCAGGGGGTCTCACAGGCTTTAAGAAAGCCTCTGAGATGACTCATAACTGCAGGATGGGACTGACAGATCCTGCACAGGGTGATGGAGCACTCACTCCCTCATTAGGAGGGAGGTGACTCTGAGTCACTCCTGTACTCTCCAACACCACAAAATACAGGGTTCTTCCCACCCTGTGTCCAACCCTTCTAGGACGACAGAGTGACCAGGTGGGAGGGATTGAAAGAGGTCATTTCAATTTTCTTTTTGCCCAGGGCAGGATGCTCTTGACATTTCTGGCAAGTGCTTGTTCAACCAGTCCCTAAAAATCCTCATCACATGCCCAGGCATTTTGTCTCACAGCGTCTACAGCCCAGTGCAGGAGTGCCACTACTTCTTGCTCTATCCTCTGCAAACCAGATTATCTATTTCCTTTCTCTCTTGGAGTTTGAATGAATTTCCCCACCCTTTCAGAAAAACCTGAACAATCTCAAGGTGTTGCACCTTCCCAAAGATTTTTTCCTGTGGCTGTTGCTCTCACAACCAAATAGCCAGGAATTGCCTTCCTGAAAAATTTCAGACTTCTACTGTCCACCTAATTTATACTTCTATCTTGGTGCAAGTGATTCACACAGTCTTGCCTTGCTGCTGTTAAGAGCTGATATCAGGAACATCAGAGCCTTCCACAAGTTCCTCTGGCAGAGCATGACAGCATTTCTACCAGAAACCACATTTCAGGAACAAAACTTTTACCTCTTCAAAGGAGCCAGTGCTTCCCATGACACCCCAACTGCAGCAGTCACAAGGGGCTACCAATTCCAAGTGCTGTGGGCATTAGGAGGCAATGCAGACCTGTTCCTTCTCTCTTCCAGCATTCGCACAGCCTTGGGATGAGGCTGAACCAACACAAAAACAGAACAATATTCCAGCTCCCCAGGAAAGGAGGAGAAACTTTCCCAGAAAGAGCAACATAGTATACACTTTTGCATCCACAACAGAAGAGCTGCACATGCACAAGTGACATTGAAAAGGCTAACTGAGGAGTGTCTGAGAAAATACTGCAAGGTCTTGACCACGAAACTCTAAAAAGAAAAGAAAAAGATACCAAAAAAATCCTTAAATAAAAACAACAAAAGGGACTCTTGCCTGAGGGGTTTAAAACATGTTAAAATGAAAGCCCCAGGGTCACACTGTCTTAACTCCTTAGTTTTTCACAGGAAATAAATTTATGATAATATTTTCCTGAAGACGGTTCATTATTCTGGGCTTATTAAAAATCAATAGTCAGGAAGACTCCACTGCTATGCTGCCTTCTATATACTAATTAAATCCTTTAACTGAATTCAGACAGAATAATTACACACTTCAGGATGCATGAGTGCCTTGTTAGAGCTTTCTCCTGTGCCTTACAGTTTCCCAGGGTGCTGTAGTCTCATTTCTAGCCACATCTATCAGTCAAACAAACCTCCAGAGCACAGTATTATTTCCCCTGCAATAATTATAGTCTTATCTAGGGTATCTTGACCAAAATCAGACTGCTTTTAGAAAAGCACATTTTTATTAAAAGAGAGCTTTTTTTTCTTTTTAGGATAAAAAGAAAAATCTGCACCCTAATCAAATATGAAATAACCTCATACAAGCTTTACCTCTCAGGGAATTGGGAGCTTGAGTGGTTTGTTTTTGTGGAGGTACTGCATGTGGAAGAACAACTTATTATGCCTCAGACATCTGATTTTAACAGAAAATGCTCTGTGTACTAAATAAAACCCAGTACTTTCACTTTCTCCGGTATGAGTAAAGAATTTTCCCTTCTGGTAATCTGCCTGCCTGGATTCAATCACACAAAAAGGACACCAAAAAGCACCGGGTTTTATCTTCATTTCTGATCTATTTAACAAACACTGGCTGCTCTACTTACAAGCTTCCGCAGAGATGCGTCATGACTACATTATTTAAACATAAAATTGATAGAATGAAGCAAATGTATGTAATCATCAGTAATCCCAAACTGCAGTAGCCATAGAATGACAACAAAATGAAGATTTTAAGAAAATGCTAAGGCTTAATTTGCTCATCACGTCTGCTAGCAAATTGCTAATATTACTTGTAGTCTCCATTCTCGTAGTGGCTGCACAGACATCATTACATCCAGACTGGGTTTTTTTCTTTGTATATACATTGCCTACGATGTCATGGAATAAATTACCTGTTATGGATTCTTCAAATGCCCACAACTTTCAATCACTTCCCTTATTTTCTTTCTCAGTAATTTCCTTTTTGGTTTTTTTAAGTCAAATTAGTATCTATGTACAGCTGTAACAAAAAAATTCCACTTGCATTCTCCTAGTATTTTGTATTGATTTTAACATGTTTGAAAGAGTGAGGTGAAGTGCTGGAAAACATTTGTCCTAAGCATTCAGAAAAATGTAGTCTCTATTAAAATTTTGACCTACTACTCTCTTACCATCAAGGCAAATCCCTGAATAGCTAAGCTTAGATGACTCTCAGGGTGAATTTCTTAATTTCAGGTCACTGCAACCATGTAAATATTGTGCTAACTGTGCAGGCTGATTTACTTCTCCCTACTCTGTTCCAACACAACTTTTCCTCCACCATCTGTGCTAGCTTCAGTTTCAATGCATGTCAGTTTTAAGATGTCATTCTCAGTGAAATGAAATATCTGCTGGGTAAGCTAGCATGGGGTTTCCTCTTTCCAGGTAGAAGCATAAATGAACCTAGCCTTAGTGATGTGAAATCTGGATGCTGCAGTATTCCAAGAAGAGATGATTGCCTAAAGAAATGTTGAAAGCAATTTCAGCTCAGGGAAAAAAAAAAACACCTATGCACCTCTTGTAAGGAAGACATTTTGATTGTCAGAATCAGGAAAAGCTACTCTGAGGATGCATATCATCCAGATCTCCCCTGCAGTGCATGGGTGAGTGTGGCTTTCTCGGAACAAGGGTTTCTCTTCTTTACGTGTAATGACTGTCTCCTAAGGGAAAAGTCACAAAATTAGCGTGTGTTGCAAGCAGCCAATAGAAAATGGCAGCACTACCAGAATTAAAACACACAGGCTGCATTGCTATCCTATCTGTTTTATCCAGCAAACACCTCAGCCTCAGGAAAGCATTTTTTCTTCAACCTCTTTCCTTCGCAGTTGTTTTCAAACTTTCCATGCCTGGCCCTCCAGGAGCAATTAGGGCCATTGAGAGTTATTTAGAAGCAGAGAGAAATACAATCCATTTGATTTCCCTCTGAAGAAACACACATACAACAAGAGAGGGAAGGGGGAAGTGGCAAACAGAAACAATGGAAAAGGTAAAGACAGGGCAAGACAGTCTTTTGATCAGCACATACAGCTTTTCTGTCTGCAGTTTAGAGACCACCCAGCAACAAAACCTTATTACAACAGCCTGTCACTCCTATATCAATCCTTCAACTCTACTGTTTTAGATTTCTTTTTTTTTTTTTTCCCTTTTTTTTCAGACTAGATTGTGCTTAAAAGGGTGTGTGGACATTTCCAAAACTCATCAAGTAACAGCAGTGGTCTCTAAGGGTCCTTGCTATGACAGACATATACTACTATTCTTCTTAACTCATCACTCTTTGGCTTGTGTTCAGAGATATTGTGCTGACACACAACTTGCAGCCTGCCCCAGCACTGGAGATCAAGTTAAGGTGATGTATGTCTCCACTGCAGAGCCACTGTCTCCTGTGCTTTACCTGAAAACATGCTCCGATGGCAGTGACAGGAAGTGTCCCGTTGTTTGATTTGCTCTGAAACTTGCTATTATTTTATCATTTAGCAAATCTAGTTCCTCAACGTGTCTGCTCTGTTTAAGCAGTCAAAGGGTCCTACTACAACCACAGAAAGACACAGACTCTGAAAGCAGCCATTAGGGGTAAAGATTTAAAACCAATGTCAGGAGGAAGCCCTAAAAAATGAGATGCCTGCCACAGCGCTGTCTGTCTAGCTAGATCCAGCACCAAGGATCGTCCTCCCGGGAGGGGGAAGAAGGCTGGCTCGCAGGGGTGCGCGGGGCTGGCGTGCCCAAGGAGGAATAGACGAGACGCCGGGACTCTCTTGTGGAACAGCAGGAACTTCACA